>OX421493.1:39154737-39469737 GCA_949126835.1 Anisus vortex
AATCATTCAGCGTGCAAACAGCCTAAAAGTCAACCTGCTTATACTTATACTTGTTTTCTTATAAGACAAGTAGGTAATTTAAATCCGTAGCTAGACAAAGGCCAAAAGCAAAGGAACTCTATAGAGAAAATCGTTAAAGCGTTTTATATTTAATTTAAAAAAATAATGTGTATGTGATTATCATCCTTTTTATTAGCATTTATACCAAATACAAAATTATATTACCAAACTTTCACATTTATGGTATCTATTTTGTAAGGGTCATCATTTAGTTGTCGCATATCTATCAACTAATAATATTGATAATAATAGTTTGTTCTCAGTTTAACTGAGATGTTTTTTATCTTTCTAATTGTGTTAAGATTATAACAGCCATAAGCGGAATTGATACAAAGTAATCATACAAACTGGGTAGTTAATGTAATGTTTAGAAAATGTGCATATATTATATTAGTCATATAATATTTATAAAATTTTAAACTACTTTTTGACAGTTTAGTCATTATAAAGTTTTAATTTGTAGACCATTTAGTTTTCTATAAAATAAAAATTAAAAAACATTACATTAGAAATATTAGCGGATATAAAAGTAGCTAATTATCTCCCTTTAATTAAAATAAAGATTTTAAATTTAATTCAATAGTGATGCCAAACAAGTAATGTTTTGTAATATAACAAATATTACTGACTAATTATTATTTCTTTACGTAAACTAGCGTTGTGGTATTAATTACAAGATTTAATTATTAGAGGTACAAAATTAATTTACGTTAAATAGTTGTAAGTAAAAATGTCCATCATTAATTTTTTTTTCATTCAACCTTGAGAAGTTTATATCTTAAACAAACTGGCACATTTCGATGCCCATTTCATTAAAGGTTTTAAATTCAACTGGCTACGTTTTCAAATCGCCAATATCCCTATTCTTACTTAAACAAAAGCATCTACATCTAAGAAGGTCGTAGTATGATTAAGCCAGTTATGCTTGATTAGGTATGAAAAAATCAATTTGAAATTCTTGAAACTCTGCTTTGAGTGCTTTGATGTGCTTCTGAAAAAGCCCAACAGTCTATCTTAATATATTATGCCTTTGTAAAGGGCAGTACATGTAGTTAAATGTTGTGTGATTTCATTGAGTTTAAATATTACTGAAAAATATAGTTGTTTTTGTTTTCATCAATAATAAAACACCTCTTGGAGGTCTCTCGCGTGCCATTGAAAATCGCTCTGCGTGCCAAGTTTGGCACGCGTACTTAGGTTACCGACCCCTTTTTTAGTGGATACCAGGTCATAAGCAGAAACTTAGAACTTAGAGTGGACAGGAACGGCCAACCGTTTGTGCCTAAATTTTACGGTGATGTATCAGTGGTGCGTGGACACGGCAGAGTTCGTTCTCCTAGCCCCAAAAGAGTACGTTCGCTCGCATTCTCAAAAGTAAAATGTGACTCTAAGCGCGCTGGCTTTCTCCTTCTCGGCCGTATACGTGTAGTGATCGAAAACATGGTTACATGAACTTCACAAAAAAAAAAAAAAGATACCCACAGAATTTTAAATAAAGAAGAAAAGAAGAGAAATAACTTGTTTGAAAGAAATTTCGTTTGCTAAAGATATATCCATCGGGCGTGATGTTTTAATAGCTGAGAGGAAAAAAATAGAAAATAATAGAGCGTTCCTGTAACGTATCATATTTTGTAATTGACACATAGATACAGTAAATAACAATGTTGAAACTATTTTTTTTTAAAATCTCTTTAAAAATGTCTATATTGGCGATTTATCTCGTCTTTCAAAATGAAAACGAAGAAGAATAAATTCAGTCCTATTATAATAGAAGCATTCGCATTGATTCTATAAATATTTTTCGACACATGATACTCATCCCGAAAATGAGCAGTAAATGCAATCAATTTTGCAGAAATTCCCATCACTAATAGCTGGTAGTAAAAATCGTGGATGGTCAAATAAAAACTGCACTACTATACAGTGTGCGTATCCTGAGGCACAGGATTTTCTCATAACACTTGATACGTACGAATTCTTATTGCTGTCACAGTGTGCGTATCCTGAGGCACAGGATTTTCTCATAACACTTGATACGTACGAATTCTTATTGCTGTCATGACCATAAAAGTTCAATTGAACATAAAACAATCGAAGAGTGGTTCAAACGATAAAAAAAAAAAGTCTGATGTCCACTTAATCTGGAAAAATTTCTAAAAGTTGGGCCTTTTTTTCTAAAAGTTCGCTCCCCCTAGCGTCAAAACCTGGCTACGCCTCTGAGTAGGGCGTATGTTTACTCAGTGGGTTACGGCCACAGAATAGGTATAGAACAGAATGCTCAATCCCTAAATGCGCAGTCACTAAGAGTGAAGCTCGGCTTCAGCCATTTTCTTTTGATTCAAGGCAGTGATCACTAGAGACACTACTATAGTAAAATTAGAAAGGCTTTTTTGTGATGCAACCCCACGAACCGGTAGGAAGTCGGTAAAACTGATTTTTCAATAAATGCAAAAAAAGGTGAAAAAAAGGGTCCTAGGTCGTTTTTTAGATTATTATTGATTTGTAATGTTGAATGCCTTAACTTATAGCTGTGAAATTTTCAAGCTAAAATGATTTTTAGAAATTACTCAAAAATGTGTTTTTATGCAGCTTTTGTCTAAAATCACGCAAAATGTCCTCTAAATATTAAATTGTTTAAAAATGTAATAAATATTACCTAAAACATTTAACACTTTAACAGCTTGTGTATTAATATGATTATGTTTGTTAAATTTCATAACGATTGGTTAATATTTGTTTGTCCTGGAAATAATTAATTATCAGTTGTGATGCTAAATTTTAAAAAAATCGGTACTGTTTTCTTTTTCATTTTTCTCCAAAAGGACTTCCCTTACCTTTAATTATGTAATTTTGTATAACTTTTGAACTAGTTAATGGATTTTAAAGATTTTTTCACCAATATGTAGATAAATGAATTAGCTGTAATTCAATACCTAAAACTAAATATCCTATTTTGCCGACGTCAGTACCATTCCGTGGGGTTGCATCAAATTTATTACTGATATCTACTCTTAGCAAGCCTAGGACTAGAGCAAGGCTTCTAATATTAAGTAATATGAGGTTACAAGTTACAGTTGTTTATCCCTTACGGGTTCAGGAAAGCTATGTAGTTTGACATCCTTTTTTGTACGATAATCAATCGTTTTCGCATTATTGTTGCAGTTTATTACACAACAGCCTTTGTACCTTTTGGCTGAAACATTAGCTTTGGGTGTTCGAAATTGTAGATTTGATGAAAAAGACATTGTAAATATGCATCAATATATAGTGAATCCAGGACCGCTGCGTTTAAACAGTATGGCGCCGGAAACAGAAAATAATGCGATTGCGCATTCTGTTCTATATTTATTCTGTGGTTACGGCCGATTTTAAACACATGCCCAAAAATTAAATATGTACAATATGATTTTCTTAAACACTTTCCGGAAATCCGGCTATGAAAATAAACTTAACAAAATGGCTGTTGATCTTTCTCGATTGAATGCGTTGAATGATAATAAACCAACCCATAAATACACAGTTTTTATTATACTCCCTTTCTTTGTAAACTAAGTTTATAATTAATTTATATTTTGATAGATTAAAATAAATATAAGTGATATCATAACTTATGAATTTCCACACTAAAATTTTGCGCATCATTTTATTTTCTAGCTTTGTCCCGCAAAAACCATAAAAAGATAACTCGCTTTGTTTCGGCTACATTGTGTCGTTTTCAATCTATTTATTTCGTAAAAACGAACAAATCCGAAAAAAGTCTTTACTTCCGCCATGTTTGACGTGAAATATACTCTTCGATTCGTATATTGGTCGAAGGAATTCGTAACTATTCCAAAGGCTATGATGCTGAAAATTTGATAGAACGTATTGTTAGTCGGGACAAGTCTGCTGCCCAATTTTCAGCTCGATTGGACGACGGGAAGTGATCGAAAAATCGATGCAAAGTTTTGCTAACAACCAAGCAAGCAGACAGACAGAAAATACAAGTTAATAGAAAGGGAGTAAAAATAAACATTTTATCCGAGTAGGCCTAAGTAGTGTATTTTATACATTAATTCTACCAGTGTATTTTATACATTAATTCTATTTAGTTCCTAACTCAGGCACGAAATACATGTCATAAAGGCGTAATAATATGTCTGGTTGCAGGCTCACACAATAAATGCCTTTTTTTAAAAAGTGTTAATGTATGTCAGTGTCATTGGCATACGCACCACTTATCTATAAATAAAAGACACATTTAATTGATTGAGCACTCCATGTATATATAGTTCAGTGAAAAAGAAACATGGATGCTGCTAACAAAAAGTCATTCAGATAATTAGCTCTTTATCTATTGTATTTACTAACAAGTATAAAGAAATAAGTATAAAGTATAAAGTATAAAGAATTACTAAAAGGCGCACGTAAATTTAATGAGCAATCGATAGACCAAGCTTACTGGGGGCTGTCCAGATTGGATGTCATGTTGTCGTCTTCATGGCCGGAAGTGGCTTCAGAATCGTCAGAGCTGCTGTCTCTACTGTGTCTGCACGGTGCGTTGTAGCCGTCCATAACGTTTCCAGCGTTACCTGTACAGGTGAGATATAATTAGTGCCTGTGATTATAAATATCGAAGACACCCTTACAGACACGCTCACAAAACCATCTCACAAATAATATTACATACACAATTATACAGACACAATCTTACAGACACAATCTCACAGCTACTGACTGACACAACTAATTAGAAAGACAATAATACTGAACACAATCTCACTTACAAAAGATATTAATTTTATGTATACAGAATTCCTATCTTAACAGTATCATTAAAGAATTCTTCTAAGTGTGATTGTGTCCCCTGAAAATTCCCTAACACATCAATACTGACATAACCGTTTATTTCCAAGCATATGAAATAAATATATCATGAAAAAGTTTCAGTTTACCAATACTGATCTCGAAGTGTATGGGTTTATCTCCTGTTTTACGATCTATCATTGTGGCTTCAAGTATGACGCCCAGCAAGAAATATTCATCCATTCTTCCTGCAGCAGTCTGAGAACAGAAATATGTATATAGAATATAATACAGTGATGTATGGATCATATAGGAGGTTTTAATATTTGAATTTATAGAAGAGTTATATCCCCTAGGGTTGACGAAAAAGTGATATAGAATTAGAAACCCAGAGTTGTTTTGAAAGGAAATTGTAGGCCTATAAAAAGTAAAGAGACAATTTAGGAATTAGTTTAGGGCTATAGTAGTCTGTAGAGCAGAATCTTTTTTATGAACTTCGCAAAAATATGTTTGTTTCGTTCGACCCGATATTATGAAGGCTGGTTGACCCACTTACTGTCATCATATCAAACTGAAACCTGGCTCGTAGACTTTGAGCTGATGAGAACAATTTCTATAAAATTTTTCAGCCTCATCTCTCCCACAACAACCATCAAAGTTGTTTGGTCATTAAACGTTCTGGTATGCATTGGTAAATCCCAATTGAATGCACCTAACTGGCACACTTACATCATGTATAGATCCATTTACGTTTCTTTTGTTTATTTAATTTTTTTTTTGTGGGCTGCCAAACGCAAAGTCTTCGTAAGGCTTATCCTTAATAAAATTTCCTATACAGGATTTGTACAATGTATATATAAAATATATAATGATGGTAGTGGAGTCTGGGGAAAAGTTACTCATAAAGTAGGGAATGCTCTGGCCATACAATAAATTTCATGCAGTTGCCTATAAATTAACTAAATGTATCAAACATCGCCATATAGACCAAACAAAATGAAAACACTTACTTCTTGATATATATTACACTATGAGCAATATTAATTTTATATCAAATTATCATTTACACAAAGAGGAAAATAAAGAATGCTAGACCTATGCTTTTCAAAAACTAAAGGTAAATGCTATTTCAACAATGACAAGTGACTTACATCTGAAATGGGCAGGGCCGGTTCCACCTCAACCATTGTGGTCCCTATATCTTCAGCCTCTATTATCTCTGTCTTCAGGGCCACCAGGACGCGCCCCCTGTAGGAGACGCCCTCCCCGAGGCCGTCATTGAGGTGCCCGTGCTTGGCCAGGATCTGGTAGTCTCGCGTGGAGCCGTATAGATTGACCCAAGCTGGCCCAAACGTTGGTAGGAAGCCTTAGAAACAGACGTTTCGGGGTTACTTGATGCATGCACAATTTCTTTGAAGACTCGGCTTACACGCTTATTACATGTAATAAACACATCATTAAATAGATATAAGGTGCAAGGGCAGTCACATTATGCTTAATGCGGACATTAAATATATAATCCCATATTCAAATGACCTTTACATGACCTTTTTCAATATCAAATCAGAAACTGGTGAACGCTGCTTCACCGACCTTATGGATCAATCAGGTCTAACGGGATACTTTTTATACAAATAAAAAAAAATGAAATTATAATATCGTAATACCTAATAAACACACATGATATTGGCCAACATTGGCCATATTATCTGGCAATATTTAAATATTGGCTTTATTTTGGGTAAATATTGTGACAATACAGTGTGCTTAGTAGTAACATTTGTTTCTTTAAAGAAATCCCGGGACATGGTACGTAGCGGGAACAAATGTTGCCTTTCCGTTCAGAGAGTCTCATATTCAAATTATCTTTTTTGCAGTTTGTGAAATCACTTTGCCCTATTTAACATTGGGGGATAAAGAATGAGAGGGCGTAAAGTGATATAAATAGCTTCTTTTTTTTTCATTTCGGATTAAACCTAGAGATCAAAGTCTGAACGATGCACTTTACTATTAGGCTAATCATTTCAATATCACGCGAGCCTTCAGTGACCTTGACATTACCTTTTTCCCCCTCGTAGGATATGGTGGACAGGTCCAGGAAATGTGTGCCAATGACGTCATCCTGTACGCTGTCGCTGTCCCGGAGCTGGAGGCGGATCCTTCGACACAGGGGCGGAAACATTTCGGTGAAGATGACCTGCTCGTTAAACACTGGCTCGTAGCAACCCTTCCTGACCGATGTCCGGCCCTGGTTTGTGAATAGATATGATGTATGATATATATATGATGCAATAGTCGTTGATAGCAACGAATCATAGAAATTTATTTTTGCATTGCACACTAAGCACCGTTCAACCCTCTATACAATAATATGTTTTCTATTCTTTTCTCCTTTTCCCCACTATCTCTTCTCCTATCACAGGGGTCGCGAACCTTTTTGACCGGGAGAGCCATGGACACAACATAATTTGAAAAGTAATCATGTGAGTAAAGTAAAGTACCCTTCGGACCAAACTGATCATAGGGCTGGTGGAGCAGCGTTCACCAGTTTCTGTGGCCACGGCATACAAGGGGATGTGTGGCCAGCACAATGCCCAGCCGCCTTTACTTTACCCCAACTCATGTCAGGTACCCTTCAGACCAGGGTAGACTCAGGGGCACCCTCAAGTCCTGGGAAAAAATCCCGGCTTCACCAGGATTCGAAACGAGGACCTTCGGATCGCCAGTCGAACGCGCTGCCGCTCGGCTACAGTGCCCAATTCTGAGAGAGCCATACATTATGTTTAAAACTAAAAAATCAAGTAAATGTGAGCATTTTGTCTAATTTTAACACTAAAAGTACAATTATTATGTCTCTGAATTCTTCTGATGCTGAACTGAAGTAGACTTTAGCTCATTTGTAGAATGAAACATTGATAAGCAATCAATATGTAGATCAAAGGAGTCTAAAGATACTTTTTTTTATACTTGAACATTTGTGTCTGCGAGCCAGATGCAGCCATCAATAGAGCCCCATGTGGCTCGCGAGCCATAGTTTGCCGACCACTGTCCTATCATATTATATACTTTTTTGGTCTATACTATTCTCTACTATTCTCTTCTATTATATTTCATACTTTTCTTTACTGTACATTCTATTGTCTAATATTCTATTTTTTGTACTATTCTATTATGTATAATTCTTTCTGTAAGCTACTATTCTATTCTCTACTCTTTTACTACGTATGCCGCACTTATATTATCTATAATTATATTACCAACTATTCTATTCTTACTATTCTATTCTCTTCTATTATTTTTTTCGACTATTCTATTCTCAGCTATTTTTTTTAATGCAACTCTTTTGTCAAATTTTCCATTCTCTGTTTTTCTATTATGTACGAGTCTATTCTCTACTATTCTTTACTCTTCTATTCTATTTTCTACTTTTCTATTTTCTACTACTCTATTCTATACTATTCTATTCTCTACTCTCCATTGTCTACAATTGTTCTATTGCTTACCTTGTGTCCAGCAAAATGGACCTCTACAAAAGGGTCAGTCAAATCTCTATTTTCTCCAGTGAACGCTTTCTTCACGTTGGCCATCAAGCCTGTGTTCATTTTTGGCAGGCCTTCAGCCTTGTAGATTTTTATGATATAGCGGGCCTTCTGTCTGTCCGCCGGTACGCCGTCGGGCAACAGTAAATTTCTACATAGTTAATTTCATTATATTAGAAAAAAAAAACGAAACCAAATTGCAACAAAAAATGTTGAGAACGTTCATGTTTTCTACGTTTGCTTTATCAACTAAGTTCGTTTCGCGTTATATATACTTTAGTTTTACAATCAAATTTTTACTTGTATAAGTAAATCTGTAAGCTAAAATTTATATTGACCAACACAAACAAAATCCAGTAAATATGTTAGACTAATAACTTTAAAGTCATTGTAATGTTTCTTCTAAGCATTTTTTTTGCCTTCCCCCCTTTCTTTTCCAAAGAAAACAAAAAACAAACAAACACTAACGCAAAAGAAACAAACTAAAAAACAACAACATCCCTGGCTATTCATTGCTTTCATCATTATTTATATGCACCCCAACCCTTTCTCCTAAATCAAACTGTTGAGCTTGTGGTTTCCTATTGGGAACAATTGACTTGAAGTTATAGCCCTTGATTATTATCATGATTACTATCTTGTTTGCGTTTGTTGTATATGTCTAGTATATTTCGGAAGTAAGATGGCGTTAAGTTAACGGTAAGCAACACTTTGGAAAATGGTGCATGAACTGTATTTCGGATCAAACCCACAATAATAAACAAAAGGGCACTGAGCAGGTTAAATGTGATAATACAGAGCCTTAGAAATGAATATTATTAGAATTGTTTATTATTAAAAGACTTGCGACTAATGTCCAAAAAGTCAAGGTGGAATCATTATAGAATTATTTATGTGCATGAGAGTATACAAAAGTGCAGGGGCGGCGCTTGGGTCATTATATACTTGAGAGGTTAGTTAAATGTGTAAAACGAATAACAATTGTGAGTGCGCTTAGTGCTTGTGCCTTTATAATATTTTGAAAGTTACTTGTGTATGCGTGTAGATGTGTGTGTGTGTAGGGTAGTGGTTCTGGTGTGGAGGTGGGAAGGAATAAATTGTGTAACTTTTGACAGGTCATCCCTCTTGTATTGCAACATTATTCTCCATTTTCTGAAAAATCTAAGGCGTTGTATTAGCTACACCAGCTCATGAATAAAAGGACAAAAAAATACTTATGACGATACGATTTACTTTAATTTGTCAAACAAAAATTATACATTTATCTTAACCCCCACAGATCAACTTACGCTTCGATGTCATCATCTTCCTTCTCAGACTTTGGTGGAACCTGGAATGTAAAATGTAGAATTACACAGTGTCGTATTATGAATATTATATATTAAGTTTATCTCATAAAGTCTGGGTGCAGAGGGGACTTTTCACCTGATAACGCTATTAGCAATGCTTCACTTATATATATATTTCTTTTAAATAAGCCACGAGTCGTAACCGTATAAAAACGTATTTTGTTATTGTGTGCACGGGACATATAGTAAAAAACAACAACATCTCCAGTTATTTATATGCTAATTCTAGCCTCTAAGTATATTGCATATACGTGAGTACAACATATTCACCTTGACCGAGTCACCTTTTCCAATGACGGCAATGTCACACTTAAGATAACCCTTGACCCCTCCGTTGATGTCATCTGGATCAGTCAGCATGGCCCACTTGTGATAAAACTGGTGGTCTGGCATATCACAGAAAGAAAAAAACCCACTGTGTTTATCCTACGTTAAACCTCATCGTCACCAAATCGAACAGTAAAGTTCAACATTACAGAAACTATTTATCATACAACTAGTTGAATTGATACTGTGTGTAGTAATCTTGTTTCCGCCCCCAATCATTTAAAAAAAGGAAAGTGGTTTGCGACAAGTTCTATATACATGACGAGTCTTCAGCACACTTGTTGGTAAGGAAACCAGAAATCGCTATGAGATTATAGTACACTTTCTGACAGTGAGATGAAGGCTGAGCTTGAGAGGGTTAATCTATGCCCGTCTTGTATTTTGTAAATATTCCTTGCCCTAGATATTTTTGCCGATAGTTAGCAAATGTATTGATATAATATGAGGCTGTAACACGAGCGGACTTAATTAAAAAACTAACATGTTTATAGTGTTTCTTGAAAATTCCAATGTATATTTTAGAGCAAAAATGATTTTTAAACATTATCAGTTGGTTTTCTTCTTTCTACATAGTTAGACTTTTTAACAATTAATCTTTACTTTGAGCGCCTAAATTTTTTTAAACTAAGTCTTCACTCAAAAGCGTCTTTCAACACCTTTAAAACTTCAGTCTTCTTTTCTAAAGCTTACATCTCTACTTTTAGCACCCAAGTCTTCATTTTTAGCACTTAAGACTTCACTTCAGCAAGTTTAGTGTGTCATTCTTCAATGTAAAGAATAAAGTATGTCTACGTGTGTTTGTGTGAGAGTGTGGCCAAAGGTTCCTAGAATGTGTACAGGACAGATCAAGCAGATTTTAAGCCGTCTTATTAACTCCTCCACCCCATGATTGTGTGAGGTACCCTTGTGCATACTATCTAGCCTACTCTAAGCAGGGGTCGGCAACCTAAGAACGCGTGCCAAACTTGGCACGCAAAGCGATTTTCAATGGAACGCGAGGTATTTCTTGCTGAATTTTTTATTTAAGTAATGAAAAAAACAACATCATTTTCTGGTTCTGAAAGAGGAGAACTGACTGTTGAAGCCGATGGTTCTGAATGACTTAGCGAAAATTTTAGTGAATGGAACTTGCATTTATAAGAACGGGTTGAACAGCACTTGCACTGTTAGACCACTGGAATGGATTTGCATTGAAACTGGACATATCTTGCCTTCAAATGAATTTCAAAACACGTAACTACATGTACATCCCTAATTTAAGGCACATATTAAGATAGATGGATGGGCTTTTTCAGAAGTTCGTTGAAGCAATCAAAGCGGAGTTGTCTAAACAAAGGCAAGACTTTTAAATTCATGGACTCGTGTTTTCATGCCACATCAAACTTGACTGTCTTGATCTTACCACAACCTTCTCAGATGTTGATATTTTTATTTTAAGTGGAGTGATATTGTCGATTTTAAAATGAAGCAAGTTGAATTTTAAACTTTAAAAAATGGCGATCAAAATCTTAGATTTATATAAGGAAATTATAATTAAAAAGAATTAATTGTCAAATTACAAAACAGAACTTTATTTTAGCATCACTATAGAATAAAATTTGAAAACATTTTTTAATTAAAGGGAGATAATAAGACCGATTTCTTCGCGCTAATATTTCTAATATGTTCCTTTTTTTCCTTTTATAAAAGAATAAATGGCTTAAAATTTATAAATTTGAAATTATCAAACTGTAAAAAATAGTAAAAAATTATATAAATATTAAATGATCATTGAATTAATAATATATACATTTTTAAACATTAAATTAACTACCCAGTTTGTATGATTACTATGTATCTATTCCGCTTAATGATAACACTGGTACGCTGGTATATAAATTTCTTATTAAGAGAATATCTCAGTAAAGCTGAGAACAAACTATATTAATGTATTGCTAAATACATTATATCTTGTGAAATAGATAATAATTTTAGGCAAAAATTAGCCATAAAGTAATGTAAAAGTTTGGTCATAAAAAATTGGATTTGTTATAAATGCATTCAAAAAAGGATGATAATCACAAAAACGTTAATTTTTGTTTTATTTTTGTTTTATTAAATATTAAACGCTTTAACAATTTTCTCTATAAATCTCCTTTGCTTTTGGCATTGCTCTTGCTAAGGCGCTAGGTAAATAATCTTTAAAAAAAAATAAAAAAAATATTTAAAAATCCTTGCATGGCACATGGTAAGCAAAAGGTTGCCGACCCCTGCTCTAAGGTACTATCTAATTCCCTGGTGAAACGTATTGCCCCTTTTGACGAGGCAATGGGGACCTGAGACCCTTAGCATTTCAGCCAGCTCTCTACCGATAGATCACTACGCCATCAATCTATCTATCTATCTATCTATCTATCTATCTATCTATATATCTATCTTTCTTTCAATCTATCTATTTATCTATCTATCTATCTATCTATCTATCTATCTATCTATCTATCTATCTATCTATCTATCTATCTATCTATCTATCTATCTGTCTGTCTGTCTATCTATCTATATATATCTAACTATCCATATCAATATAATACTTCTATAAATTGTGTATGTCTATCTTTATAGCATATGTATAGGTCAATCTATTTATATATCTATATTATTCTTATTTAATAATTAAGCAATGCTTCTTTTAGTAAAAGAACATGCATGTCACACTCATGAATTCAGTGACACAAACAGTGACAACAGCAGTGTGAATAATTGACACAAGAACAGACACACAATCGTTATACTGACAATCTTACAACTGACACACTTCGTGGCAAATTTCATTCACATTTTAATTAAGAGAAAATCAAATAATAATAATAAAAAAAAACACACAACTAAATCAAAAACACTTATACTTATGATGTAAGTGATTGGAGGAGAATTTGGAGGATATTAGTGGTAGAAACAAATTACACAGGTCGTGCCGTAACATGAAATTTGCTTTTTGAAGACATGGATCAGATCTGGATCTCCAGGACAGAGTTCTGGACACAGTGAATTGAACCGACCTACCACCCAGCCACGGATGTCCGTGTCCAATATCGTCTTCAGAACTCGGATCATATTTCACGGCTTTGAGCAACCCTCTACCCCTTACCTCCACCCCCACCAAACCCACCAGACACCCATTTCTAGGGAATCTGGTTGGAGTTCTGGACAGAAGGATGGGACACTAGGGATACAATAGTGGATAAAAGGTCAGGGGCCATCTGGAACAAACGTTGACAATAACGTCGAACGTTGAATAAACATGAAAATATGAAAGAAACAGGTGCAAAATAATACACAAACTATCACAATACATACACAAACTATCAGAGTAACAATAACATTACAGAATGATCCATTCTTCCTGTTTATTATACTATTAAAAAAAACTTAAATAAAAGAATCGTTCATTTAAATTATACAAGCTAGAAAATATTTACTTTTAAAATATGCAAGTGTTTTTTTTTTTTCTTAAATTTTAATAATTAAAAACAACACTGTCCACATTAGATGGTAAACAAAAAAAAAAATAAACCAAAAAAATGAGTGCATCAAAAATACAAAAATAAGGTCGATTACAAAAAATATTTTCAAATGTTTGAATTTAAAAATGTTACAAAGTAAATGTAAGAATAATTAACAATTAAATTATTGAAAATTGCGAAATAAATGTTTACGGTGCACATAAAAAAGGTGGTATCATTTAAGATGACGGAGAATAGTTTTTAAGAACAGTGTAGGAGAGTTTGACCATGCTATTCTGAATCTATTTGAGAAATTGTAATGTATTTTATGTGTTTTTTTTATAAGTTAGCATTTAATTTATGTTTACATTACATAGTCAAACCAAAGACTATTATAAGATGTTTTCGTAATATGTCAAGATGATGTTTTAGTTATAAGTGTGTACCGGTATGTTTTAGTAAAATGTCAATTTTTTATTATAAGGTTTTTTTAAAGGGATGTTTCAAGTTGTGTACATGTCGTGATTTCGAAGTGTTGATGATTGAGAAATCAAGAGTTGTCTACCTTGCTGGCAGTAAACAGTTGCGACGTCCAGTCTATATGCGCCCAACACTCTAGTTGTTTTCAGAATTCGGCCAGACTGGCAGACCTAGAACAGGCGATGAGTTGAATAACGACACACACATACACACATATGGCAACTGTAAGTGTACAATCTAATTGAATATGTACTTTAATGTACCCCGATGGCCGGCTGGAGTAATGGGTTAACCGTCATTCTTGTGAAACGCAATGCATTAAATCTCAGAAAGTTTCAAGCCATGCTGAGCTGTTTTGAAAAGCATTCAAGATAACTGGGTATAACTAGTCTAATGTAGGGCGCTGGGGGACAATCGAGTGAGGAGGGAGGGAACTAAAGGAAACTTATAAGCATGTAATGGATAACACACTTCACAAAATACCACAGCCTTTTATTTTTTTATAAAGAAAGACAAACATAAGAACAAGTCTGTTTACTATCATCCTCCTTAGATTGTTAACTAACATGTCTTTCTACTAGCTTAATCCTTGCATTATATTTCAGACCCTGAGATATCAATCCTATGTGTAATATTATAGACGCCCCTTCTGTAGAGAGGATAATTGCACCCCACTAAGGCTTGTAGAACTGTGTGAATTTATCAGAACCAGATTTACGGCGTTGGACCCCCTCAGAACCGGATGCTCGATTCTAGACTCGGTCCAAAGAAAATGTGGCAATTTGTTTAAAGCGTACATTTAATTAAAAAACTCAATATTTATTGCGTTTGTTAAAAAAAAGTAAAATTAAAAAATAATGTTTGTAAAATAAAAAATATAGTACAATTTTTAAATGTTAGTGACGTATTTCTTTTCGGCCATCTTAAAGTCTGTCTTTAAAATAACAAATATCCGAGTTTTCGTGGTTTAGCATGTTTATGGCTAAATTAAATACTTGAAATAAATGGAAAGAAATTTGAATATTAACAATCAAACCCGAATTTTTCTATTGTGGCCAATAAGCTTTAATGTTTTTGCTCTAGGAATATTGATAATACGTCGACTGTATAAAAATACAGAAAAGCGTTTCAGTGTTTAAAGTAATAAAAGATTATTGGGTTAGACATGTTTCCTTTTTTTATATTTTATAGCAAAAATCCAAAATTGTCAAATTAAAAATTTTATGGCAATAAACCAACGCTTCACTAATCAATGTCTAATTTAGAGTAAAATAATTTTTGAAAAATGTGAATCTCATAATTGGAACCGGAATGGGGTCTCGGATTCCTGAAAAAGATCTGGGTTACTCGGCTACCTTGGATGTCGGTTACCCGGTTCTGCAGGCTTTACATTTCACGCTTATCAGAGATTTAGAGTCTAATTGTAAATTTTAAAAAGAGTTTTAAAATGTTAGGTTAGTGATTTGTCCTGATTAGTTTAGGCAACCCACAGGATAATGATTGTCCTGACTAGTTTAGGCAACACATACTATTCACGAAAGACACTTGGGAAGAAAGAGAATTGTGTAATTCAGCGAGCATGAAATAACAAAAATTGTGTTCTATTTCTAAATTATAATGTAGGCTAATGTTTAATTCCCTACTACTTCCTGGTGTGTTTTTCTCTAAATCTTTTCCAAATGTGACTTTTTACAAACGTTGTTTGTACCTGATAGGTATGAAACACTTTTTTTTTATTTGCTCCACCCTCCAATATAACCAATATTTTGGATTGCAGAAAGCTGGTTAGTAAACAATAAAAGCGTGCAATATTATGTAAGCGTGTTTAAAATGTTTATAAAAACAAAAAATTAGTCTAAGAATTAAATTGTTTCTATTTCATTTGTAATATTTTATAGTTTTACTAATACTAAAATCAATAACCATCACCCAAAAATAAAGGAGAATTAATTATCAAATTACAAAGCTAGCGTCTTAATTCAAATAGAACTGGCCTATATGTAGAAACATTTTCATACATTTTAAGCTAAGTATACTCGTAGGATCTAATGTTGCTTGAATGAAAACTTTTACCAAGAAACTGCATTTGAATGGTTTACAAAAAAAAACACCCACCCCATTTTGCATTTAAGTGAAAGATAAAAATTTGTTAATTATATAACATATCCTGAAGTGGTCAATCTTCTGACAAAATCAAAATAAAAAAAATATTTGCCAATGAAAAGACAATCCAAAATGGCGTGCGGTGGTATAAAGAAATAAAAGACAACAAATAAGCCAATCAAAATGCAGCTCTTTAAAGATTAGACTCTCTGATTGGCTCAAAGGATGTGCATACAAAATATAATACCAAAAAAGTACACCATGCTGATATAAAATGTGAAGAAAGTATTAAAAAAATATGTACAAGTTTGAGGGAAGAAAGGGTTAAATGAACAAACCATTTGAACTGAATGAAACAGAAAAAGTAAAAAAAAAGAGAGGAATATATAGGTAATGTATTTAGAAGTAAAAGGAACAGTTATCGCTACCATTTTCTCTGTAAACTGTGGCAATGTCCAGCTTGAAACTGCCCACAACTGAACCGGATCTGAGGAACTTACGGAAGTGTTGAACCTAGTGGAGAATGAATCACAGGATACTTCTGCTTCATTCTCAGCAGACGATACAGTTTTGTCAATGTTCAAATTGATTAGCCCAAACATTTGTTTTTTTCTAGATTTTAAAAAAGCCCCAACCTTTGACCCCCAAGTAAGTAAAGTATTCCGTCGGACCAAATTGATCCATATGACCAGTGAAGAAGCAGCGTTCACCAGTTTCTATGGCCACGGCATACTAAGGGATCTTGTGGCCAGCACAATGCCCAGCCGCTTTTACTTTACCCCAAAATATAGTCAGTAACCCACCAGAGCTGGGTAGACTCAGGGACACCCTCAAGACCCGAGAACGAATCCTAGCCTTCACCAGGATTCGAACCAAGGTCCTTCGGTACGCTGACGCCCGGCCACATGGCCCCCTTTTGACCCCCAAAACTTACTTCAAATATTGTGAGAGTTTCAGTTTATTTTTACTTTAGACGGATAGTTCGTTGCTAGAATTGACAGGGAAGACGTTTATCTCAGTGACGAATTCTCAAACTTTGAATATGAAATATTGGGTAGATGATAATCTACCCTTACTTCCACGAGAATCAGCATATCAATGATACTGAAATGCTAGAATTATGTCAGCTGACATTATACAGACATAGATCTATTTGTTCTGAAAGTTTTTTTTTGTGAAATCTCGAATTTTGAAAACATTTTTTTTACTATATTTTTTTTTTCGTTTTAATAGCACAAATAAATGTCATAAACATAATAATATATTTTGATTTATATGTATACAGGAATAGGTTCAAACAGTGGACAGCGAGGAAAGGAGATTGCTCATTGTACATATTATGTCTTCTGTCAATTCAGAGCATTTTAAAACTTGTTTTGATCGTATAATTTACAGAATATATACAGAATATTTTTTTTGCGTCCTACTGTATAGCGTGACTTGAGTCTAGTCTTACATTTGGTGAAATTATGGTTTAAAATGTCTTACACAGAACAGAATGCGATATTTATTTGGAATAAATGAATATTTCGGCATGCAGCTGCTAAAAATTGCAATAGAACGTCATTCATGGCAACTCTAATAGCCATCAAATTGATAAATAATTGGGTACTGTGGTGGGGTGTAGATAATTGGTCTAACTACTTCTATAGCTACATAGTGAATATAATTATATTTATTTATGGATGTAAATGGCACAAGTGTAAATATGTAGGTTAGTGTTGGGGCTACTTCAGGTTGTCTAAGCATGAGAAATCGTGCAAGTGAGATACACAGACAGACGTACACACAACTACAATACTGAACTAAAGAACTAAGTTTACTACCACTACTTGTTGTTGGGGTCATAGGAAATCATTACATTTGATAACAAAGTAGCTGTGTGTGTGTGTGTTGGATGTTAACATATAAATAAGGATTATAGGTTTATGTCAACCGTATCTCCAGAAGATTCCCTTGAATATCTAACTAAAACAACAATCTCATCTATGTAATGGCTACACAATTCCATCGTATGTAGTGGCTAGTCATCCCCTAGTTAAAAAAAAATGGGTGTTTCTGATAAATTATTCCACACTATTTGTGTAAATATCTAGCCTTGACCTTTGAACTCCGGGATTTTAGTGGACAACAAAATGTTAAGATTTACATTTTTTTGCATACAACAGTTTTTCAGAAAATTGTCAATGTGTAGACTGGATGAATCGGGGAACCCAATTTCCATTAATATTTACATAGCCGCGCTAAGCGTTACCGTTTAGTTAATAACCAGATCTCTAATGCACAATAAGTATCAGTAGGGCCCATGATTTACTGCGGCAATAAATTGTTAATTAATTCGGCGACACGTTTTTTTTTAAAAATTCGTTAATGAATTATTATTTACAATAAACTAGGTATATCAAAGCGTTCACATTTTATTTTTAATCCACAGATTTGCTTTAGGCTAACGATGCTGAAACATACATAGACCTAATATTGTTTTTTTTTTAACAAACTATGAAATATTTGTTCCTAAAAATATGATTTATTTATTTTTGAAAATAACGGCGCTGTAGGCGCTGGTAGTTATTTTCTTGTGACGTACATTATCCTTATAGAGGTGTCTGCAGACAATTTTTGACAACTTCATAGTTAATGCGAACAGTTTAATTTTAATACTGACTTGGTATATTACTCCGAAAATGTTTATTAATGTTGACATATTAAATTGTTTGATTGTCTTTATTTTTTTAAGATTATCAGATTATTACAGCCTAGGCGTAAAACGTAAAGTACCTTTCGGACCAAGCTGATCATAGGGCTGGTGAAGCAGCGTTCACCCGTTTCTATGGCCACGGCATACGAGAGAATGTGTGGCCAGCACAATGCCCAGGACCATCGGATCGGCAGTCGAACCGTGTCCCATACGAAGTACGCGTATCCGTGGTTTAAGTCTAGTCTTAGTGAGATGTAGATAGATTTGATACCGTAAGTCTAGTTTTAGTGAGATGTAGATCTAGTTTGATTTAATATTTTCCACTAGTGTTAGGATAATCCGCTGCAAAGCACAAAACCATTGACTTAAAATAATTTGCCGGGCTGCGATAAATCGTGGGCCCTAAAAAAAATAATTCTTTCTGAGTTCAACTCTGATATCAGAATAGCAACAAATACAAGTATTGCTGTGTTTTTTTTTTAAAGAGAAACCAATTTGATGTAATGACTCTAACAGTGAAATAACGAAATACTGGGAGAATGAATTACAGGTGAAAGGTGTGATTGTCTCTAAGACAAGATTTATAATAAAATCACTACACTTTTACAATTAGCTTGTGGGGGGAACTGGGATAATGTATACCCACCCACACCGCACCTGTTTTGGCAAAGATGCCATGAATGTCTAAAGACTCAAAATTCAAACACTTTGTATAACTTGAGTTTCAAACCTAAATTAAATGTACTCACACGAATAATACATATTTTTCAAGATATCACATACATATGTTACAAATTAGATTATTGGAAAAATGTATATATCGATGTGTTTGAAGACTTTTATTGTTATGACTCTACGACTTTGTGACAATTCAGAGGCCACGTGAACTATCTAGGTGTGACTTACCGAGAGTGTGATGATCTTGTCAAACAGCATCAGTGGTGGCATGTGAAAGTCAAACACGAAGTACTGGAGAAGGAATCAAGAATCACGTGACAATAACAACTGTATGGGACAAACGTGTTTACCTGTTCTTACAGGTATTGTTTAAAGTGTTGTTTTTTTAAGCTTACACATATATCGGTATATCTAACTAACTATCTATCTATCTAATCTATCTATCTATTATCTGTTTATGTATCTATCATGTCTCTATCTATCTTTTATCTATTTATTTATCTATTGATCTATCTATCATGACTTTATCTATCTGTCTATTTATCTATCTTCTTCTCTCTCTCTCTCTCTCTCTCTCTCTCTCTCTCTCTCTCTCTCTCTATTACCAGTCTATCTATTTAGTGACTTATAATAAAAATTCCATTGTGAAAGGAATATTTTATGACATTAGTTAAATTTACCAGGACACGAACATACATTTCAATACGAAAGTTTCATGTCGTTATGTTTACCTCATTGTAATAAGGGCAGTTGGTGGATTCCTTGACACTGGTGAATTTCTTTTGGTCACCGACCTGCACAGTGACCACCGGATCCATGTTCAGGCCTGCAAGCTGCCTGGCCTCCAGAATGGTGATGCAAACCTGCAAGAATCAACCAATGGCAGGAACACACCAGGTCACATGGCAGTGTGTGACAGGATGTGCCGGTGTGATAAATGTTGATGTTGGACATGAGTGACAGTATGAGATATTTTACGTCCGTAATAGTTTGTGGTAGTAATACTATGTGACAGTAGAATAAGTATAATAGTTTAACATATGAATTCTGTCACCATTACCGTTGAAAGTTTGTGACAGCTGAAAATGTGTGGCACATGGCCTATGTGATAGGTATGTGTGATAGAAAGGTGATACCATGGAATGTGTCATTGTTAAATTAGTGAAAGATTTAAGGCTTATACTATGTATAGAGTCATGCACTGGGTAGAAATTATTCGTTTCAGACCAATTCGATCCATAGGGACTGCGAAGCAGCTTTTCACAAGTTTCCCTGGCCACGGGTTTCTAAGGGATTGTGTGGCCAGCACAATGCACAGCCGCCTTACTTATCCCCCAGACTACAGTCAGGTACCCATCAGAGCTGCATAGACTTTGGTCAGTCTCTTCACACACACACACAAAATGGCATTAACAAGGATTCTAACCCAGGACCTTTCGTACGCCAACCCAGCTCACTGTCGCAATGTACAAAGCATACGTCACTTACCTGGAAGTCCTGAGCTTTCATCATGGCGTCATCAGACATTAAGGACGACCTTCCCCTTGTAAGACAGAGTGAACATATTTTAGTAAGGATTGTGCTTGGTTTATTCTATATATCTGTATAAATAAATCTTTATAGTATCCTTATACATTGAATCAATTGATAGCTTAAGATACCACGCCACATTTATGCAATGTTTCCACAAAATGGATAAAAGATGCTGTATGTTATCTATCAGCTACCAACTTATCGAAGCTACTCAGGTGTGAAGGTAATAGCCAACAGATATATTTTTCAGATTATTATCAAAATTATCATTTATGATAATAAAAAGTTTTGCTTTAGCATTAATATATTGTAAAAGTAAAGGCTACATTAATAGGCAATGTTTTAATGTTCTTTAAACCAAGAAATTCAGTGCAATTAGCACAATAAAGTATTACACTGCTGAGGATCCAAGGCCTAGAAGAAGTATGGCGCAGCCAGTACGTTGTGCCTGGACCCATGAAGCTCAAAGAAAACCCATTCATGTGACATTATAGGGATTTAGCTTTAAAGAAGGGAAATTGTCAGCATTGTCACCCCACTCCCTGCAAGGACTGACACGATGAGTCCCCAACCCCTGTCTAACCCCAGCCCATCCAGTGGGGGGTCGGTACATATGTGCCACGCCTCTCACCTTTTCCCCTGAACGGCTAGTGGAACTGGCAGGTCAATGGTTGTTGTCTCCTCCTGCTCCATATTTCTGTTTGTCCTGGCCAGCATGGAGGCAACTTCTGCAGCTTTGGCATCCAGATCACTGGAGTCTGAGAAAGTGTAGGACAATGACTCAAAGTTCATCTCATTGCACAGGTTTACAATGAGCATTTGTGTAAGACAATGACTAAAAGTTCATCCCATTGCACAGGTTTACAATGAGCATTTGTGTAAGACAATGACTAAAAGTTCATCTCATTGCACAGGTTTACAATGAGCATTTGTGTAAGACAATGACTAAAAGTTCATCTCATTGCACAGGTTTACAATGAGCATTTGTGTAAGACAATGACTAAAAGTTCATCTCATTGCCCAGGTTTACAATGAGCATTTGTGTAAGACAATGACTAAAAGTTCATCTCATTGCCCAGGTTTACAATGAGCATTTGTGTAAGACAATGACTAAAAGTTCATCTCATTGCCCAGGTTTACAATGAGCATTTGTGTAAGACAATGACTAAAAGTTCATCTCATTGCACAGGTTTACAATGAGCATTAGTTTAAGACAATGACTAAAAGTTCATCTCATTGCACAGGTTTACAATGAGCATTTGTGTAGGACAATGACTAAAAGTTCATCTCATTGCACAGGTTTACAATGAGCATTTGTGTTAGACAATGACTAAAAGTTCATCTCATTGCACAGGTTTACAATGAGCATTTGTGTAAGACAATGACTAAAAGTTCATCTCATTGCACAGGTTTACAATGAGCATTTGTGTAAGACAATGACTAAAAGTTCATCTCATTGCACAGGTTTACAATGAGCATTTGTGTAAGACAATGACTAAAAGTTCATCTCATTGCCCAGGTTTACAATGAGCATTTGTGTAAGACAATGACTAAAAGTTCATCTCATTGCCAAGGTTTACAATGAGCATTTGTGTAAGACAATGACTAAAAGTTCATCTCATTGCCCAGGTTTACAATGAGCATTTGTGTAAGACAATGACTAAAAGTTCATCTCATTGCACAGGTTTACAATGAGCATTAGTTTAAGACAATGACTAAAAGTTCATCTCATTGCACAGGTTTACAATGAGCATTTGTGTAGGACAATGACTAAAAGTTCATCTCATTGCACAGGTTTACAATGAGCATTTGTGTTAGACAATGACTAAAAGTTCATCTCATTGCACAGGTTTACAATGAGCATTTGTGTAAGACAATGACTAAAAGTTCATCTCATTGCACAGGTTTACAATGAGCATTTGTGTAAAACAATGACTAAAAGTTCATCTCATTTCCCAGGTTTACAATGAGCA
This sequence comes from Anisus vortex, assembly GCA_949126835.1. Taxonomy (NCBI): domain Eukaryota; kingdom Metazoa; phylum Mollusca; class Gastropoda; family Planorbidae; genus Anisus; species Anisus vortex. The sequence continues at coordinate 39,177,745 of OX421493.1, forward strand.
TTTGTTTAGTTCCACACATGAAATCAATTAATATTTGTTGTAGTTACTTGGCATAGCCGTCAAACTCTACTAGTACTATTTTACTTAACGTATCCATTGCCCTCACATAGGGGAGGACAGAGGGGGGGGGGGCATATGCCCGGGGGCGACACTTCCAGGTGGGCGGCAAATGTAGTCTAATATAGCAAATATCAGAAGGGCAAGCAGTTACAAGCAGTTACAGTATGCAAGGGGGCGGCGCTGAAACTTCTGCCCTGGGGCGCTACATAAGCTTGTAAAGGTTCTGAATGTATCCGTGATACTATAATACCTCTTGTCTCAATAAATCAACCAATGAAAACTTTATCAAGCCTTAAAACTGTGATATTTTTATTTAACTCTAACCACCAGATTAGTTATGCTTTTGATGATAGTCAATACCTGGGTCATTCTGGTCTGTTAAAGTGATTCTGTCCTCCTCCGTATCCGAGACTGTCTGTCTTGACCTCTTCATCATGGCCATCTTCACTACGGACCCCAGAGTCCGGCTTCCTGGACTGAAAAAAATTGGTCATAGTAACATGTTTAAACGGTTAAGAATTTTCCTACCAGGCAAATGTTGTCATGGAAATTTACGGAAACGGATTTTAAATACACAATTACTTTACTAAATGTCTTCTTTGATGTATTTCCAAGCTATGTTCAATACAACCTTTTTTCTCCAATGGCGGTATTGGTTTCTTAGATGACTAATTGTAATTCTGTCTTCCATTTTTTTTTACTTGTATACTTCATATGATCAGTTTGGTCCGAAGGGTACTTTACTTTTACTTCATATCGTACAAAATATTAAATCAATTTTTTAAATATTTTTTTTACCTTTTCGGTGACTTGCTGGTGGAAGATTTAGAAGTCAGACTTTGTGTTGAACCCTTGGTGGACAGAGTCGGAGTCAAAGTCACAGAGTCCGAGTCTCTGAAGGAATGAATCAAAGTCATGAACATCTACCCTTGAGACTTTAGCCATAATATAAACATAATAACATCTAATTTTAGTGCTAACAAATCATTGAAACTCTTAATTCAGATTTGCAGTACTTTATCTACTTTTATATTGTAGAAAATCAACATTTATATCATCGATAATTTATGCCTGAAAACCGTTTGAACGAACAACTTCCTGATTTTTTCTTCATTTTTATATAGTGTCTTTTTGACTCATTATATTATGTACATTTTATTCAATGCTGAATGTCAAAAATATTTCATCCTTCAACAGAGAAAAAAACACTAAAAGAACAATTTGGAAAAAAACATTTTCGTGATTTAGATCTATTAAAACATATTTAGACTAAATTTGAGTTCGCTTTGACGTTCAACTATAATTTTTAAGTTAAAAAAGTCCTCCAGGTTTGTTAACTATTGTCCGTTTTTATTTTAGCTGAATTTTTTTTTTTTAAGCGACGAATTCGCTATTTATCTTGTTTGTAGAATATATTTCATCTGAAGAACATTGTAAACCTAAAGACGTACCTGTCATTTTCACCTGCTCCAGATTCCTCCTGTTTATTCAGTTCATTCAGTCTCTCCTCATCGTTCAATCCCCTCCTGAGGTCTCTACTCTTTAGTTTTTCAAATCCTCCTTTTTGCCACAGCCCCACGGAACCATCTGGGGCGTTGTAGGCAAGTTCAAAGGTCACAGTTGTCTGGAGAAAAAAACATATTGTTTAGTGTTTTTTTGAAAAAAAAAATCCCTGTCGTATCAGACAGTGGGATAGAATCAGAGCCGTGCAGAGAATTTGTAGGGGCCGAGCATGATCTCCAAATAATAGTCCCTGCAGTAGAGTTTGTGCCTCACATTAAAGTAAATGCCAACGGTAAAATCTTGACCAACATTAAAATCCCTCGGATACAAGGGCTTCAGCAGATATTAATAGGATATTCAGGTAGGGTTTGTGTTTCTATGATATAAAAAAGGTTTCAATGAATATTCTAATTAAACTGTTATAATAATTCATACAAATATCTGTACAGACACTTTTAGCATCGTTTAAATTAGTACTTCGTTGGTAGCAACAGACATTTCTTATTACATTTTGGGATGATAATGGGTTGAGGCGTAAGACCGGCAACCAAGAATTACTTTAAAGTAAGGTGGCAGCAGCCATTGTGTAGGCGTTACCTTCATGACTACATTGTTATTGTCCAGCAGACAGTCTGAGATCTTCACACAGCCAACCTCTATCAGTTCTTGTAGTATCATGCGGAACGTACCGATTAGTCTAGAAGTAAAGATACAGTTAAGGATTTAGCGGATGAATTTACAGTTAAGTTTTTAGTCGGTGTGTAGTGTACGTGTATGAAAGGGTTTATCTGGTGGATTAGTGCATTTTAAGGTATAAGTGGTTGTATTTTTATTGCAGTGAGTGAATAATACATTCAGAATTTAACTAAACAAAAAGAAAGAAAAACATTTTAAAGAAAAGAAAACTAACTTCTAAAAACAACCAACATTTTTTTAACTATGAAAATTTCGAAAGAATCTTCTATTGGAAAAAAAGATAAATGATCTCACCTGTTGCTCAGGTATTTGTTATAGTTATAGATCTGGATGTCAATAACTTCCTCGGCCTCAATTGGTCTGGCTACCGGCCATTCAAACATCTAAATGAACAAATAGATAACCAGATTCGATGATACAGTCAAATCTTCATAATTTATATAGGCCATTGTTTTGAAGTAGTGGTATTACCATAGGCTATAGACTATAATATACATGGACCGCTTGCTTCAGTTTTTTATGCTATTATCTTCTTTTTTTGCAATTCCCGATTCTAAATAAAGTAATTGTCATACAAGTTCCGTTTTATTCAATCTCATTTTTTTCGACTTTAAATGAATACTTGTAGGCCTATTAAACCTTTATCATTGACTCTATTTTTAGAGCTTATGTTCTTTTTCCGTGCGCACACAACACTGATCTATAAATGTTTCCGCTCTGTACAACAAAAGTAAGATTATTTAATCTATAAAACGATAAAGACAGAAAAAATAGTGACCTCTTACACAAAAACTTTGAGGAATTACAAAAATGGAAACCTATCTCGAGAATGTCTTTTCACACAGAAAAGTGCCATCTGTTAAGAGTATCCAAGAAAACAATGAAGCAAATAATTACAAACTACTTCATTCATAGTAAAGACCTAACCCAAACTAACAATGTAAAGTTTTTAGGGGTAATAATAAATGATAGCATTAATTTGAAATAATAAAAAAATCTTACATAAAATAGGCTTCATATAAAACTAAATTGCTATCTCACATTAGTTAGACCTATAATAGAATATCCATCATCTGTAAAGGGACCCATCAACTAAAGAAAGGGCGGGCATCCACTCTCTTCCAAAAATGTAGTTTTGAGATGGTGTAACACAATTATAGTAAGTAACGAAAGCTTGTATGTGAAATAAGATTTGTTTAAAAGTACACTATTTACAAAAAGGGTTTAGCGCTTTGGCTTTTGTTGAACTTAAGATTGCACTCTTAACATTCTGATGAATATTTGATAAAGAAGAGATGTACAAAGGTTTAAAAACGTCGATTTAAAAAAATAATAATTTCTTTCATTCAACCACAAAAGCGCTAATAATACTTTAGTCAAGAAAATATTTATTTTCTAAGCTGTTTTAGTCCGTTTCAGTTAAATTAGTGTAGATTTCGCCAATTTTACCCCTCTTGTTAATGGCTGGAGCTAACGCCGTTGTAAGATAAATGTTATGATGTGTGTTTATGTGCAAGTATGGACATGTATACCTGTATTTGTATGGATAGTATCCCGTCGGACCAAATTGATGCATAGGGCCGGTGAAGCAGCGTTTACCAGTTTCTGTATCCACTGCATACCAGGTGATTGTGCGTCCAGCACTATGCACAGCCGCCTTTACTTTACCACAAATAAGATCAAGTACCCATCAGAGCTGGGTAGACTCGGGGACACCTTCCGAGCCCTGTAAAAAAATCCTAGCCTGCACCAGGATTCGAACCCAGGACCTTCAGTACGCCAGGCGAACGCGTTGACGCACGGCATATAACTCCCTGTATTATCATATAGTGTGACTTTGCAGTTAACGATACTCTTCTAGCTTGTGTATCTATGTACAAATCCGTTTGGTCTGCATGTGATCATTTGCCATATATGTGAAGCGCTGATACTTTCAAAATGAAAACTCAAACATCCAAGCAAAAGGCATTAACTCGATTACAGTCCTCTCGTTGGATCGATATTTCATTTTGAAAAGAACAATCAAAGGTTGGTAAATAAAAGGAACAAGTGTATCGATACCGCCGAGCTCATACATATAGCATGTCCTTTGTTGCATTATCCGAATACACAACAGTTCATAGAATGCAAGCAACAATAGTGAAACTATAGAAGTCATCGATTACCGATGCACCGCTTCAGAAAACTTGTCAATTCATGTTATTAGAAAAACTGCCTCTCCCATTAGTGCGATGTCTAGCGCTAAAGGGCAACTACTGCTACCTTTCGGTGACACAATAATTTATCCTTTTATCTTTGCTTGGGCATTTATCTACTCATGCATACAGAAGTGCGTGAGAAGGGGAAGATGATGAACTGTCAACAATTCTTTAGCAAATAACTGTACAGATAGTTCACAAAGTCAACACTTGTTATATAGCTGGTCGTAAATGTTATAAGCTTATAGCTGGCGATAAATGTTACATAGCGTGTCTTTATCTATCCAAAATCTATCTCTATATACAATCTATCTATCTATCTATCTATCTATCTATCTCTCTATCTATCTATCTATCTATCTATCTATCTATCTATCTATCTATCTATCTATCTATCTATCTATCTATCTATCTATCTATCTATCTATCTGTCCATCTATCTATCCATCCATCTATCTATCTATCTATCTATCTATCTATCTGTCCATCTATCTATCTATCTATCTATCTATCTATCTATCTATCTATCCATCCAACTATCTATCTAACTATCTATCTATCTGTCTATCTTTCTGCCTTCCCGTCTTTCTCATGTAGCTGATGGTGTAAATGTTATATAGCTGGCGATAAATGTTACATAGCGTGTCTTTATCTATCACAAATCTATCTCTATATACAATATATCTATCTCTCTGTCTTCCGTCTGATTGTCTATCTATCTATCTATCTATCTATCTATCTATCTATCTATCGATTTATCTATCTAATCTATCTAGCTATCTATATGCCTGTATGTTTATCTTTATATTAGTCTGTCTTTCTATCTCCACATCTCTATCAATTTATCTGTCTACTTATCACACTATCAACCAATCACTCAATCAATTTATCTGTCTACTTATCACACTATCAACCAATCACTCAATCAATTTATCTGTCTAGTTATCTATCTGTTTGTCTGTCAGTTGGTAAGTCTGGCTGTTTGTTCATCTACCTACCTATCTCTGAGTTAGCAATATGTCTATTGTGCATGCAACTATATATATTATATTTCATGTTCTTCATTTCCCCTCCCCCCCCCCCCCAGTTTGTCCTTGGATTAACTTTATATTGAAACTAAGAATGCGCTAACAAGCAAACCCCATTTATCAATACATTCTTAATAGCATTTAGGCATGATATAAGAATAAATATCCGTATGATATGTAAGAATACATTTTGTCTTGCTAGGATACAAGAAAACGGATATAATAGTACACTTGTACAATACCTATATGTGCAGTATTCATACCTTTAAAATTAAAAACCAAACACCCAAGCAATAGATTCTAACTCTGAAACATTACAGACTATATATTTTCATATACCATTACAAAACACATTCTGCCAATACATAATATATTGACCTATGATAATACTCACCTCGTCAAACACCACCGAGTCCTCAACATTCTCAATAACCTTGGTGTAATGAGACAGACCTGAAATAAATAGTTAAAGTTTTTAATTTTATATAAGAAAGGTGTAAATAAATGAAGATGAAACTTTTAAAATTCTAAATCGAACGAAATGGCGCAATTAGTAAAAGAGGGCGGCATCGCCCTTCCAAGCCCAAAAATATACTTATACACTCATAGATTTACACAATATATATATACATATTGTGATGATTTAAAATATATATGGTTGTTTTAGTGGGACATAATTTTGTATAATCTCTAGCCCGGTGTTAATGTATAGAATAAACGAGTGACGTTTTACGATAAAAACAATGACGTGGGAGTTAGATTAAAACGTAGCGTACATTGGGAGATAAAGAGAGACGACCTAAGAATTTGGTAGTGTAAAGACGTGTTTTAGACTAGGCTATAGAACTATTGTGTATTTGAATTCATCTTGTACATAAATTGCATTAAATATTGAGTTCTCATTTTTACTACAAGCCGGCAGTTTGTTCATTGATTATCATTATATAATGTGATCTCCCTGAGAGTTGTATACATAGTAATTACAAAATAACGGTCACATTATTTGGCGCTCCAACGTGAATTCGGAAGCTCAAGGTGAATTCGGAAGCCCAATGTGGAATATTGAAAATCAACGGAGAATGTTGAAGGAGAATCAAGGTGAATATTATTGAAAATCAATTTGAAAGAAAGCCTACAATATATTGTGAAGCACAGCTTAAAGAATACCGCAAATGAACGTTTCTTACGACTAAAAGAAGACTAAAATTCAATGTGAAGAAATATCGACGAGAAAGAAAATTTGACGGTTTAACAGTATAGCCTAGCACGTTCTTGGAATTAAGCGCTACCAGTACATAACGGTGTACATGAAGATAGAAACGGAAGTTTATGTATGTTACCAAGCAAGTCGGTTAAAAAGGCCACTGGAAGTTGAAAGGCGTCTCGGATACATTTTAAAAGTATCGAAAGTGGTAACAATTATTGAAACAATAGTAAAGCTGTGTTTAATAGGACAAGCTAAGTTTGTCAAGTGAAGAGATTAAAAGAGAATCTCCGTAGAACTAGTAAATGGTTCGAGAAAAGAAGAATACTTCAGAATAGTCACAGAACTAGAAGTCAGTTCAGTACAGTAGCAGAAGTCAAGTGAAATTGGAAGTAAAAAGAAACTTCAACAAAGTGAAAGGATTGTAATTATTATGAATTAACGAACACACGAAGACTTTGGGCTGAAATAACCTGTGTGGTGGAGGATCATTTCGAGTTTGGAACCTGGGATTCGAAGACGGAAGGAAAAGGAACGCGTTTATTAAGATAAGTAAACTGGTGTATACGTTATGTTGTAGTATAGTATATGCCTAGATTTTTCTTGTGAAATCACTGGCATGTATTAGTTTCTTTTAGGAATTTTGTGTATACACTTATTGAAAAGTCCCTGTAAGTCAGGTTAGTTGAAAAAGACTTTTCATAAGTGTATATTACATAATATATGTTAGATTGTATAGTCTTGTATGCACAGTGTTATCATATTGTTTATATATTTGTCATAGTAAATTTTTTGTGAATCTCAAGTCTCATCTACTATCTGTGGTGTTCTTATTTTTATATGTATTGATTATTATATTGATATTTATTTTATGAATATTGTAATATTGATTACATTTTAAATTATATTAGTTTGTTGTAGTTATATATATTAATTGAAAATGGAGTGTCCCTCAATGGAGACATATGCGCTGTACATAAATTATGGTAAGGAGTTGGGATATACTGGTAAAGAGTTGGATGAGTGGGTGGAGAGAAAATGGAGAGAGTATTTAGAGGCTAAAGAAAAAAATAAAGAAAGAGAAGAAATGGCTAAAGAAAAAGCTAGAGCTGATGAGATTGAGCTAGAGAGATTAAAACAAATTGATAAAGAAAAAGCTAGAGCTGATGAGATGGAATTAAAGAGATTAGAGATAGAGTTTAAAAAGTTAGAATTAGAAGAAAAAAAAATACTGCAAATGTAAACATTGGAGTCACTAGACCTGTTGTTGACCAGGAAATGGCTATTAGAAATAACATGTGCAGATTTACTTTCCAATTATTTAATGAAAAGGATGGTTCTATTGATACATTTCTAAAAAAATTTGAAATGGAAATGGAGAGACAAAATTTTTCACCATGTTATTGGTCTGGACTACTGGGAAAATCCTTTACAGGAGATATTCCATCAAAAATTTGTATGGAACAATCAGATTATGCATCTGTTAAGGAACAATTGTTAAGACATTTTGGAAGTACAGAGGAGGCTTATAGAAAGAAATTTTTTGAAATGACTTTATCAAAGGAAGAAGATCCAAAAAGTTATTTTGACTCATTGACAAGTGCTATGGACAAATGGTTAAAATGTGCTAAAATAGAAAAATCATTTGAGGAACTGAAGAATTTTATTATTAGAGATAAGGCAATATATTCACTCGATAAGACTCTCAAAGCATTCATTCAGGAGAGATCTCCCAAGACTATAGAGGAAATAGTTGACCTGATTAGGAACTATAAATTAGCTCATCCCATGGCACCTACTTCTAAAGGAGAGGATTACCAGGATATAATATGCTTTGCTAAAGGCAATGATAATTTTCAAAGAGGAAGACAATTATCAAGGAGCAAGATGAAGTGTGGTAATTGTGGAAGAAATAACCATGTTACTAAGGATTGTAAAGATAAGAGAGATAACACATTGACATGTTTTATATGTAAAAAGAAAGGACATATAGCAAGAAATTGCTTCAGAAGGTCAAGTTCTGCTGGAAACAATAATAATAATAATAGATCTCAGGGATATACACAACAAAGAGATCACAACTCCAGATTTAATCAGAACAGGAATCATTGTGGAGCTGTGTTATCAAGAAGCAAAGGAATAAAGTTTTTTCCAGGATATGTGGGATTAATACCAGTTTTTGCAGTTCGCGACACGGGAGCCTCTGTCATTGCAATAAACAGCAAATATGTTCAGTCAAATCAATACACTGGTGAGGTAGCAGATTGTACATCATTTGATGGAAGAGTGATTAAATTGAGGTTGGCCTACATTGATATTAGGACACCATATATTACAGGTAGAGTACTGGCTCATGTTATAAATGATGCACCAATTGATTTAATTATTGGAAATGTTGAATCAGTTAAAGAATGTACTAGAGAGGAAATAGAAGCATGGGAATTTAATAATAATCAAGCACAATGTAATGTGATTAATGAATGTAAAGCAAGCAATACTGAAGAAAGTCAGACAATGGTGAATAATGAAAGAGACACATCAGTTGATAGTGAATCATTACTGAATGAAAACTTTAATTTGGAAAAATTCAAAAAGGAACAAAGAGAGGATACTACATTGAATAGACTATTCAAATCTACAGAGAAAGGAAATACTAATAAAAATAGTGTATGCAAAGTGAAAAATGATACACAACTATTAGTCAGAGAGATACTCATAAATGGCAGACAAGTGGAACAAATAGTTGTACCATATAAATATAGAACAGAAATAATGACTAATGCTCATTCTATACCATTGGCTGGTCATATGGGAGTTGGCAAAACCAAAAACAGAATAATACAACATTACTTTTGGCCTAAAATGTCAAAAGATGTGAAAAGATTTGTTAAACAATGCAAAGTGTGTCAGATGAAAGGATCTGGAAGTAATTTTACCAAAGCACCAATACAAAAAGGAGTGACTGCAACTAGACCATTTCAGAAGGTAGCCATAGATATCATTGGTTTGATGCCTATTATGTCTAATAGAGGACATAGATATATTCTTACATTGATTGATATATGTTCAAGGTATGCAGAGGCAGTACCATTAAAGAAAATTGAATCTACAGATATAGTGCAAGCATTATACTTAATATTTACTAGAATTGGATTTCCTGAAGAGATAATATCAGATAGAGGAACTCAATTTACATCAAAATTGACTAAGGAATTTATGGAAACATTTGGAATAAAGCAGAAATTTACAACACCTTATCATCCACAATGTAATGGAATGTGTGAGAGATTTAACAAAACTCTGAAGGAAATGTTGTCAAAAGTTAGTAATGAGGATCCAAAGAATTGGGATTTAGCAATTCCATCAATTTTATTTGCATATAGAGAAACTACTCATGAATGTACAGGTTTTTCACCTTTTGAACTAATATATAGAGGTAATTCAAGAGGTCAGCTTGAGAGAATTGATGCAAAAATAAAATGTCATAGACATAAGAATGAGACAGAAAAAGAATTTTGGAAGGATTATTTTTCCAATGATAAATCTGTGGTAGATTGGAAATTGGACAAAATTAATCTTGAGAGAAAAGAAGAGGAAAGAGAAAAAAATTGTCAATTAAATAAATTGAAGCTAGGGATGAAACTCATGGAGTTAAATAATGAAGATAGCTTATGTGATAATGTTGTTGATGTAGTTAAGAAGGATGATATAGAAAATGAAAAATCAAAAATCTTAAGTGAAGAACTTAAAGTCATATTGGATGAACCAAACATTATTATTGAAGAGCCAAAGGAGATAGTTGAAGAAGAACAGGTCATATTTGAAACATTAGACTTAAAGGTCATAAGAGAAGTTAGGATACAAATAGAAGAGGCACATATTAGAAAAAAGTCAGAGATCATTAGTAAAGAGTCAGTGATTACTATGAAAGAATCATTGGAAGTGATAGATAAGAATATAGTTCATGCAATGATTGAGAAAGAGAAACACTTAGAAATGAGTGATGTGCATAATGAATTTAATGATAAGTGTATATTGGATCAGGTTGATACAAGGGTATTAAAAGGTAATTCAGTACAGGACAGTGTACTAAAGGATTGTCAGGAGGACAATATGGGAATTGATGATTGTCAGATGGGAGAAATGGCAATTATAGATAATCAGGATATGTTATGTGGAGATTGTGAAGAGGAGAAGAAAAAGGGGTCTGATATGTTGATTGAAGATTGTCATAAGGAGAAAGATGATTTTAAGTTGTTGTGTAGAGAGTTTTTTGAGAAAAATGAAGTGAAGTTTGTGGTGATGGAGACAAATGAAATAGAGAAAGTGATGGAAATAGATAAAGGTGAAGAAAACATATGTTGTGAATTAGTTTTATTACAAAGAGAAAAAGATGTAAGTGGTGTGATGGAAAGTAATTGTGGGAGTTTGATTAAGATTATGTCAGAGAAGGATTGTAGAAGAATGGAGGTGAGTCAGGAACTGGTTAGGTTTACATCTTGTAGTATCAGTAAAAATAATAAAGGAGTTGGTGAGGAGTATTTGTTTAAATCTGATAGACCTAAGGTTTTTGTAAGAAAAAAAATGGTAATTTTTGAATTATTATTTCGAAGGATTGACTTGGTGTTGACTATGCATGAAAATGGTTTATGGTGAATGGATTTGTGGTATAATTATAACTTGGGAAAATATATATATATATTATGGCTTTGTAGTGGTGAGGAACAAGAATTGAGAATATTTTTTTTTGGGTTGATACAATACTATAAATTTGGTATATTGTGTGAATAGTAAATGGAAAACACTCATGGTTTAAAGTGGTGGATAATATATTGGCTGATTTGTTGTCTAGATGTGGTGTTTAAGGTGTGCTGTTTGATACGTAATCACCAGTTGGAACGCGGTTAAAAATTATTTTTCATGTAAATATAAAGTATAGATACGGTGTTAATGAAATATTGATTTTTTCCAAAGGTTCTGGATGAGAAATGGTTCTACAACTGAAGCACGGTGATTCAAACACAACGTACCATTTGTAAGTGAGAGATGTTCTATCACGTCCTCACATTATCGTGAACGGTTTTTATGGACACCATATCAAACGCAAACATGAAGACATCATATGAGGAGTACATTTATGGTGCCAACATGGAATCGAGGTCATGTCATCGCTATATCAAGGTATATTGACATTATCAACATGGAATCGAGGTCTTGTCATCGCTATATCAAGGTACATTGACATTATCAACATAGAATCGAGGTCATGTCGTCGCATTATTGAAGTACATTTACATTGTCAACGCGGAATGAAGGTCATGTCATCAACATATGGAGGAATCAACAAATCAACATGGTACATTATTTTGGGTTTATGACTAATGTCAACACTATATTGCTTAGAGACAGACAGCTTGTGGAAGTATTCAATGGTAAATTCTAGAGATGTGTCTGTGAACAATGCATGGTAATTATTGTGTGACATTATTGGAACTATTTTATCAAGGTGTTGAAACTCTACAGGATGGATAATCTACAAAGGACTTAGGAAATAATCAATGAATGTGTTGTTGGACGTTCAGAAGAGGAAGGTTGCAATGATATTACATGGACCAGTATGAACTGTTATGTTTTCGGATTTGATGATATTTATACTATTGGTTTGTGTATTTTATCAATACAGGACAGGATATACTGTGGAACCTTATGGACCTATATATATATATAAAGATTAGTGAAAGTTATTGGTTAACATATATTAATGAAATAGTTGGTTTTGTTAAATGTTATTTGTGTTGCATAACATGTTTTAATATAAATTGGGATAATTGTGATTTTTCATATAGTTATAGTTATATATAATATATTGTTATGGACTATGGCTCTGATGACTATTATTACGACTCGTTAAATCGGATTCAATGAATATAGTTGTATCTTTATTAGAAGTCTCTAGATTCTGCTAATCTGTAGCCCAAGCTAGGGGTTCCTTGACTGACAGGTCTATGCAGCAATGTAGTTATATTCGGGATAATTATCTTCAACACCTTTCTCAACAATGATAGATTAAACAACTCCAGTTGTTGAATAAACAATTTTATTTAAATTGTAGACTCAATATAAACTTTAAATAACTTCATCAACTGATGGCAACATAAGAGTTTCAATAAAATGACATGAAATATACAAGTATCAATATAGCGACTTCTCTCTACAAACTTTCAAACTGAACTAACTTTAAGGAGGTAGGGACTTTACAAAGAAAACTATTATCGAAGGTTCTACAGGGTCTTAATACGCATTTAATCTCCTGCTCTATAGAATACTGCGATCCAGAATTATAACCTTCATTTTTCACGAGGTTGGACGAATTATTTTATTTAAACTGCCCTCAGGGCATAAAGGTCAAACCTTGGACTCTAATACGCACTTGTTAAGAGGTCAATGCCTTATTACGTCATTCCTCTATGACCGATATTCGTAACAATATTATAAAATAATAATAGATGCAGCACTCCGCACAACTTTATTTATATAAGATTATTAATGAATATATTTTCAATAAAGACTATACGTCACTACATAATGTTTATTATGATAACTAACCAATGTACATTGGGCCTAAATTTTTAATGATTTAAAATATTGAATATGTGCTTTCAGGTGGAATCAACAGAGATTTACCAATGCGCATCTTAAAGTTTAGGCCTACAGAAAAGAACTATTAAAAACTGATTTTTGTGGGTTTATGTGGGGAAATGTGGCTAAATATTTCAAATAATGTTTTGATCAACGCTTAACGTCTATGTACTCTGTTTCCGATTGTTGGGATAACGGAAAATGGTTTAATTAGCTTTTCGAATGTCGGGTCGGTAAACAGCCAGCCAGCGACAAACGCACTTTTGCAAAGATAAATCATTTTGTAAAAGCGGCATGAGTTGTTTCAGCCTTATTCACTGAGTATTGTCAACCTCTTCAAGCTGTGTATCTTTTGTAACGCGCGTGGGTTGAGTCAGACAGTTCACCTTACAGTGCCTATGCTAGGACATTGACAAGTTAATGCAAGGGCTTGACATCGTTGAGCTCTCTACAGCCAACCTTATCACTCACCTACACTTTTAACAAAATGCCATATCGGCGAGTAGAATAAAACATTAGAAGAGTGTCTCAAAATGCGGGTCGCTACCCGGCACCGGGACCAGTAAGAAAAAATACTACTACCGGGTCGCAGCGAAAATAAAAATTAAGCTCAAACTGTATGGCATAGTGTAGTGATTGGACCAGATATAGCAATATTCATTTGTATTAATTTTCTTTTTGTGATATTTGAAACCAAAGACCTGGACTATAGACATCGCTGTACTTTAACAAAGACTTTTTCGTTTCTTCGTTTTTGATGAGCTCAATAAAGAGGAGCTATTCTGTGCTGAAACTATACTTCAGTTAGATTCCTCTCCTATTAGCCAAGCTGAATAGCTGTTTGCTCCCTTGCAATCAAAGCCAGACAAAATATTTACATGTATTTTTTAGTTGGTCTGTATTGTTGTAAAGTGTGTTTGTAATAGGGATGTTACTTCTGAACCCATGGGCCTCAAACCTGGCGAAGTGTGTAAACTACTGATACTCTCCCATGTATATATAGAATCCTTCATCATCATGGGCTCCATAGTCTCGAAAGACGATTAGATTTGCGCTCCTGTGATTTGGCCAGCCCTGCAAAATTGACTGTGTCTGTGGAGACCTATCCTTGAGAGACAGGCTCTGTCGCATCTCTGGCACTTTAAAACTGGACCGTTGGAAATTGTTAGGGGCAGCCTGTGTTCTTTACTTTTCTTCGCTGCTCTTTTAGCCTCCGACATAAGGCAAAGTTTGACCTCTGCCGCATTTATACTGGTGTGTAAGGTGCCTCTCCAACTACTTCTGTGCTGAGCAAGGTTCTAACAGTTTTCGACCTCTACATCTACAGCCTTTAGGTCACGTTTGCAGACGTCCTTGAACCTGAGTTGGGGGCGGCCAGTAGCTCTCTTGCCTTCAGCGAGCTCAGCATATAGCAGGTCTTTTGGTATTCGCCCATCCCCCATCCCGGAAACATGGCCAAGCCACCGAAGACGTCGTTGGCGAAGGAGAGTGATCATGCTATGCATGTTAGCCCGTTGCAAGACCTCGTTGTTTGTTATGCGGTCCTTCCAAGATATCCCAAGTATGTGTCTGAGGCAGCGCATGTGGAAAGAAGAGAGTCTCTTTTCTTGCGATGCGTACAGGGTCCAAGTTTTGCTGGCGTACAGGAGAGTGCTGATCACACAGGAGAGTGCTGATCACACAGGAGAGTGCTGATCACACAGGAGAGTGCTGATCACACAGGAGAGTGCTGATCACACAGGAGAGTGCTGATCACACAGGAGAGTGCTGATCACACAGGAGAGTGCTGATCACACAGGAGAGTGCTGATCACACAGGAGAGTGCTGATCACACAGGAGAGTGCTGATCACACAGGAGAGTGCTGATCACACAGGAGAGTGCTGATCACACAGGAGAGTGCTGATCACACAGGAGAGTGCTGATCACACAGGAGAGTGCTGATCACACAGGAGAGTGCTGATCACACAGGAGAGTGCTGATCACACAGGAGAGTGCTGATCACACAGGAGAGTGCTGATCACACAGGAGAGTGCTGATCACACAGGAGAGTGCTGATCACACAGGAGAGTGCTGATCACACAGGAGAGTGCTGATCACACAGGAGAGTGCTGATCACACAGGAGAGTGCTGATCACACAGGAGAGTGCTGATCACACAGGAGAGTGCTGATCACACAGGAGAGTGCTGATCACACAGGAGAGTGCTGATCACACAGGAGAGTGCTGATCACACAGGAGAGTGCTGATCACACAGGAGAGTGCTGATCACACAGGAGAGTGCTGATCACACAGGAGAGTGCTGATCACACAGGAGAGTGCTGATCACACAGGAGAGTGCTGATCACACAGGAGAGTGCTGATCACACAGGAGAGTGCTGATCACACAGGAGAGTGCTGATCACACAGGAGAGTGCTGATCACACAGGAGAGTGCTGATCACACAGGAGAGTGCTGATCACACAGGAGAGTGCTGATCACACAGGAGAGTGCTGATCACACAGGAGAGTGCTGATCACACAGGAGAGTGCTGATCACACAGGAGAGTGCTGATCACACAGGAGAGTGCTGATCACACAGGAGAGTGCTGATCACACAGGAGAGTGCTGATCAAAAAGGAGAGTGCTGATCACACAGGAGAGTGCTGATCAAAAAGGAGAGTGCTGATCACACAGGAGAGTGCTGATCACACAGGAGAGTGCTGATCACACAGGAGAGTGCTGATCACACAGGAGAGTGCTGATCACACAGGAGAGTGCTGATCACACAGGAGAGTGCTGATCACACAGGAGAGTGCTGATCACACAGGAGAGTGCTGATCACACAGGAGAGTGCTGATCATACAGGAGAGTGCTGATCACACAGGAGAGTGCTGATCACACAGGAGAGTGCTGATCACACAGGAGAGTGCTGATCATACAGGAGAGTGCTGATCACAAATGCACGAATCCTTATAGCGTATCTATTTATATGTTTATCAAAATATTAAAATATATAAAAAATCATTAACGAACAGGGTAAAAAGATTTCGGTATACAAAATGTTGCTATTCATAAATTGCTTAAACTACTTGTCATAATAACTTCTTTTAAAATGGTCTCTATTTGAAGGTCTGCACAAAATGAAGAAATAAAAACAGAAATCTATCAGAGCCACCCTTTTTATTTATAACTGACAGGTAACACGCCCCACCTCCTAAACTACAGGGCTGCAAGCTATTAAATTTATGCTGCAACAAGACATAGCAGACACAATAGGCTCAGCAAATAAACCTTTATGGCGGCAATTTATGACGCAGTTACTGAAATGTAGGTCATAAATCAGTTTTGTATTTGCCAGGGAAAGTTGTTTTTTTTTCCTTTTCTTTGTGAAAATAAAAGGTTACTTGATGTAGTTGCTTTTTGCCAAGCTCAAACAACCGCGTTTCGAAATCAAAGTGGTACACTGTGTTGGATATGTGAAGTAAAAGTCTAGCTCTAAGTCTAGCTCTAAGTCTAGCTCTAAGTCTAGCTCTAAGTCTAGCTCTAAGTCTAGCTCTAAGTCTAGCTCTAAGTCTAGCTCTAAGTCTAGCTCTAAATTTTGCGTTTCGCGAGGGTCGCTGGTTCGCATGAATTGAAGCCTGTATTTATTAATTTTTTTAGTCCTGGACCTGGGGGTGTGATTTTATCCCAACCAGTAACGTAACGTCCCAGTTAGCAAAGTAGATTAAAAGTAACATCCTCAATAGACACCAGTTTTGTCCCCCCCCCCTCGCTCTCCAGGCGCCATTTACTGTAGTTCCAACAATGATCCCACAACCCTTCATGCTTTCTTCAGTTGAGAGCCATTTATTAAACAATGGCACAGTACGATGTTATCCTGCCACAGGACGATGTTACCATGCCACAGGACGATGTTATCCTTCCACAGGACGATATTATCCTACCACAGGACGATGTTATCCTGCCACAGGACGATGTTACCCTGCCACAGGACGATGTTATCCTGCCACAGGACGATGTTATCCTGCCACAGGACGATGTTATCCTGCTAACCCTTTCTGCATTCCTGATTTGAGATCCATACAATTATCACAGAATTGCTTTGGACTATGTGATACTGGGCACAGAATGTAATTACCTCCTCCATAAATTCATTGGTGTCGGGGTGGGGTGGGGGGAGGGTCGTCTCTCTTTTGGTTGGCAGCGAGGATTAGACGTAGTGCTGGTGCTATATGAGGTCAGTATATAATTGAAGGGCACAGATTTGGCGTAAAGGTTAGCATCAATCAACTTCAGAGGCGAACAGAGAAAGCGAAAGAGAGAGAGAGAGAGAGAGTTAGACCAAGGGTCTGCATTCGGCTCTGTCGTGTGTGGGTAACTGGCCCCAGTACATCATGGACCCCAGGGTTGGCTTGATAACTCAGTGCTTCTAATGTTTCCTAATCATATGAATTCTGCTCTGGGCAGATAGATGTAAGAATGGGAGATTGATTTAATATAACAGCCAAATAAAATTCGTATAAATGTAGATAGAGATTAAGCTTGATATGAAAGTTATTTTTATAAACAAACACTGATATTAAATATATTCTTTTTATCGTGTAGCGATGTGAGTCTATACTCTATACCAGGGGTCGGCAACCTTTTGCTTATTGCGTGCCATTCTAAGATTTCTAGATGACTCAGCGTGCCAACAGCCCGAAAGTAAACCTGCTCTACTATATATTATTTATAAGACAATTTTGTTAGCGTCGTAGCCGGACCAATGCCAAAAGTTATGGAGCTTCATTGAGAAAATCGTAAAAGCGTTTTATATTTTATTAAAAACTAACGTGTTTGTGATTTTCATCTTTTATTTTTTTCATTGGTCTGTAGTAAAAAAAAATAATAGAGAATTTATTATACAAATTTTACATAAAAGTTTAGATCTAGTGTATAATAATTTTAATATAGATCTAAATGAGAAGACATGTTTCGGACACCTGCTATTTGCTCATTATATCAAAGACTATAATAAGATGGACCGCTTGCTCTATTTTTAGAGCTTATATGTTCTTTTTTCGGTGCGCAACCAATAAGGCTGTCTTAAACGACTTCTACGCTCCTACGATTGCATTAAATGTTTCCGCTGTATTCAATTTTCGATTTAAGTTTTTCATTGAGAAAATCATAGCAAATTAAATAAAACTGAAGTGCACAGTACAAAAGGGAATCGGGAATTCCGAAGTAATTCGAGTCATCAAATAGCAGAAATATTAAAGCAAGCGGTCCATCTTATTATAGTCGTTGATTATATTAAAATCTCAGACTAAATGAGATTTCTTTTAATATTTATTGTAGACCAGAAAAAGAGACCAGACATCGTAGTAGAGCGGAATTGATACGTAGTAATCATACAAACAGGGTAGTTAATGTAATGTTTAAAAGTGTAAATATGCATTATTTAGTCATATAATATTTATATAATTTTCACCTACCTTTTATAGTTTGATAATTTTAAAGTTTTATATTGTAAACCATTATTTGTTTTCTAAAGAAAATATTAGAAACATATTAAAACATTTTAACGCAAAGAAAACTAAATAATTATCTCCCTTTAATTTAAATTTCCCAAATTAAATTGGATTTAGTGATGACAAACAAGTCATGTTTTGTAATATAACTAATATTCCGTTTTATAATTTTTTTATGCAAATCCAGCATTTTGTTATTCTCTTCATAATTAGGGTATAATCATTAAGGGGGCGGGGCACGTTGAAGGCTAGGATTTGTTCCCGGGTCTAGAGGGTGTCCCTGAGTCTACCCAGCTCTGATGGGTACCTGACATTAGTTGGGGGTAAACTAAGGTAAAGTCAGCTGTGCATAGTGCAGTCCACAAAATCACCTAGAATGTCGTGGCCACACAAAACTGTTGAACGCTGCTTCATCGGACCTATGGATCAATTCGTTCCGACGGGTACTTTACATACATACTTAGAGTAAATAAAAGTTTACCGTCGGACCAAATTGATCCTAGGGACGGTAAAACAGCGATCACCAGTTTTGTGTGGCCACGGCATACTAGGGGATTGTGTTGCCAGTACAAACTACCCCAACTAAAGCTGGGTAAACTCAGTATCACCTACAGACCCGAGAACAAATCCTAGCTTCCACCAGGATTCCAGCCCAGGACCTTCGGAACGCCAGCTTAACGCACTACCGCTAGTCCACCGTGGTTCCTTAATGCTTGTTTAAAAGCCGCTTACATTTTTTAATGAAATAATAAAACAAAAAAAAATTGTTTTAGAAAAAATTATTTGTATGCTTAATTAAAGAGACGAGCATAAAAAATATTTTAAATGTAATTAATTAGTCTGTACCAATTGATGAGCGACTACTTGTCCTTGAATGCTCTTCGCTAATCATTCAATGTCAGATACATATTAAATAACTTCTGAGTGGTCAAGTGTAAGTGACCTCTTTGTATGCTTGAAACAGCTTTCATGTCTGATAAAATCTCTTAACAATGGTAAGGTGAACAAAAAGCTGAAAGTAATGTGAATGCCTGCCTAGCAGTTGAGAATAGCAGATGACGTTCCTATGCAGCTTGCCTTCCAGATTTTCCCGCAAATTGGGATATTTTGGTACCCTTTTTTTTAATGTTTAAAATTTAATTTTCTGCATTTTAAAATTGCAAATACCACTCCACTCAAAAAAAGATTCAGATGTAAGAAGGTAGTAGACAGATCAGGCCAGTCAGGCTTAATGAGGTATGACAATACGAGTCGATGACTTTAAAGTATTGCCTTTGTTTAGGAAACTTTGCTTTGAGTATTTCAAAGTACCTCTGAAAAAGTCCACCCATCTATCTTAATGTGCTAAATTAGGGAAGCTGTTAAATGTTTTCAAATGGTTTTCACTGCTATATACACAGTTTAAATGCGAATCCATTGCAGTGGTCTAACCCAGGAGTCGGCAACCTTTTGGTAATAGTGTGCCAAAGTAGGATTTCTAATTCATTCAGCGTGCCAGCAACCTAAACATTATTCGGTTCTTTTCTTGTAGAAAGACTTGAATTACCATTTTGGAGGTCATCCGCGTGCCATTGAAAATAGTTCTTCGTGCCAGGCTTGGCACGCGATCCGTATGTTGCTGACAGCTGCTCTATACAATCAAAACAAGCTAAAAGATCACACAAGCCATCGGAACAAATACAAGAAAAAAAAAACGTGCACGGAAAATTCAAATCACAAAGTGACGACTGTGGAAAATCGAAACGAAGAATTGACTATACTGTAACTCAGTAAACTATGTAGCACTAAGTAATAAACTGCTACACTGAGTACTAAACTACTACACTAAGTACTACTTCTTACAACTAAACACTGAATATTATATCTCTTTTATTATACGCTTGTAACAATAAAATAAATTAAATGGACAATCCTAGACTGTGATGTCATTCATTGACAATAAATGTACTATTCCCCCCCCCCCCCCCCCCGAGTTATTTGAAACAGAAATGTTAATGCGACTAAAGTCAACATACGAGGGGCGCAACTCTTTCCTTTAGTATATAATACTATCGTACGCCTATGCACAAACACACAAACACACACACACACACATATATGTATATAGCGAGTGAAAGAGAGAGAGAGAGAGATAAATAAATAGATAAAGATATTAGATGGGTAGTAATAATTTCTAGATAAACTAAATAGATTGCAATTATACTTATTGACATTTCAGTCTTCAACGTCATAGCGTAGAAGTAAACAGAGACACGTTCTCTAGTTGCCTCTAAGTTCTACGTAAATATAAGCGCAAACGATAATTATGAAAATGGTCTAACCACTAACCGAGCACCAGCCAAAGAGAAATTCTGAGTGGCGGGAAAAGTGAGGGTCTAGTGCCAGGCTATTGTGCATTCGAGAGTCAGGCACCGATCCATCGTCGTCCATAACGGTATTCTAGGACAAGCATTAGTGGAGAGTTTAATTATTGCTATTATCTTAAATTGCACTCGAGTAGGAAAATGACAAAATCTCTTGTTGTTGTTTTTATCCCATATTTATTATGTTTACAAAACTATAAATGAATACCATTCCATAGAAACTAACTCTGACTTAAAGTACAAAGTTAAATTGAGTTAAAAATACTATGACTATGTAAAACTAAATAGTGTTCTATATTATTGAGCAACTTAAATCTTAATTGTTGGCATCGATCTTTTCTAAGTAGATTCATCATAAATCCTGTTGATTTCCTTGAGGAACTTGGGGCATCTGTCCATGCACGCTACCCATTCAGGATCTCCTGCTAGCTTTCTGACTTCATTCCAGGTGCCTATAGCCTTGGCTTCTGATATAATACTTCGGCACAATTTCTGTTTTGGACATCCGTTCCACCTTTTGCCTTGGCGGTTCATTTCCAGGGCTTGGGATATCTCATTATTATCTAATGGTGTGGCCCATCCATGTCCACAGTCTCTCAAGAATTTTACAATCTATTTATTTTTTTTGGTTACACATTAGGAATAACTGGTGGTTTTTATTTTTATTTTGAACACTAGCTTATTAAGTATTTATCTAAGGCACCATATTTTTATTGTTAACGTGAAAAAAATCACATAAATGTATTGATGAAACAACAGACGTTTAATAACACAATCCGCTATAGAAGGTAACAAAGTATATATGTATACAGAGATTCAACGCAACTGAATAAAGCCAGAATTGCATTTAACAACATGAACAACATCTGGAAATCCTGTCAATATTATAGTACAAGAACAAAATTAAAGCTCTATAACAGCTGTGTGCTTCCTGTCCTTATTTATGGCGCCGAATGTTGGCGCATGACACAACAGGACTTTGTGAAGCTTTCCACTTTTCACACAAAAAAAACTCAGGAGGATTTTGAAAATTTTCGGGCCAATGAAAATAACCAACGAAGAATTAATGTCCCAATCCAACCACGAAGACATGGGCACTATCATAATGAAAAAGCGTTGGCGATGGATTGGCCATGTGATGAGAAGAGACGAAGGGAACATCTGCAATACAGCCCTACACTGGACTCAAGAAGGAAAAAGAAAGAGAGGTCGACCAAAAGTAACCTGGCGCAGAACAGTAGAGCAGGAATTAAAGGAATTTGGTCACTCCTAGGGTACGATCGGAATTGTCGCACGTGACAGAGAAAGATGAAAAGACTTTGTTACTGCCCTATGCGTTACGGGCAGTAAGTAAGTAAGTAAGATTCAACGCAGTCGTTGGTACAGAACAATAGATATTGAGCGGCAGTAATAATACTTCACGTCTCAACTACATCTATATACAGATCTGTAGACAATTCTGCGCACACAAACAAAAGTCCCAAAAGTGACGTAACAAGAAGTTGACATTAAAAAAACCCCACTAGAATAAGTGACGACAAATTATTATTAAAAAGATGGTTGGATATATCTCAGCCATCTCTGATTCTCAACATTCTCAGAATTTTAACCATTTACTATCTTAAGTACATTTTCCTATCAAATGATTTGTTTATCTATCAGTTCACATTTTTGTCATTTCAAAATGTTCTCACTTCTTATATCCCAATCTCCAATTCCCACCTTAAATATGTCCAGACCTTAAATCCAACTATAAACACATTACGAGGGTCGATTTCTCGACTATCTAGGATCAAAGGTTTTCTTTTTTTAACGAGTTATTCATTGCCTACACCAGGGTTCAGCTATTTTCAATGGCACGCGAGTTACCTCCCCAAGACAGAGATGTTTTTAATGCAAGTTGCTTGGCATAATTAATGGCTGCTCCGTGACAAACTACATAGAAATCACACTGGACCTCGACTGTTAAAGTTAAGGAAAGTTAGTGTGCAAATATCTCATCATTGGACTTACGATCTGGGATGGAATATATTGTAAAGAAAGTCGATTGTATAGTTTATCACTCTTTTTTTGATTTACAGGCCATTCAAGTCTCTTCTACAATAAAGTGATACGGAATATAGTTGCACACAATGTTCGTTGGCTTAGACGAGGTTAGAACTTGGATAGATTGACGTACCGAAGGCCCTAGGTTCGAACCCAGATGAAGGCTTGGACTTGTGCCAGGGTCTGTAGGGTGTCCCTTAGTCTAGTTAGTTTTAATGGGTACCTTAGTTGGGGTAGTTTAGCTGGGCTTTGTAATGTCCACACAATCCCATAGTATGCCGTGGGCACTCAAATCGACTTAAACAATTCGCGAAATTTTGTACACTTGTTTAACGCAAATTAATTTTACAACTCTAATTTCATCTTAAAATGAATACCATAACGTTGGATTGGTATAAAAATAACTGATAAGTGATATTAGTTATATTACAAAACATGACTTGTTTGTCATCACCAAAATCACATTTAATTTGGGAGATAATTAACCCGTTCTCTTGGCCTTAATTTTGAAAAATAGTTCTCTTGGCCTAAATTTTGAAAAATAGTTCTCTTGGCCTTAATTTTGAAAAATAGTTCTCTTGGCCTTAATTTTGAAAAATAGTTCTCTTGGCCTTAATTTTGAAAAATAGTTCTCTTGGCCTTAATTTTGAAAAATAGTTCTCTTGGCCTTAATTTTGAAAAATATGTTTTTTATTGTGTCTTTATAAACCAATTAATATATCACGTCGCAACAGTCAGCAAAGGCGGGCGAATTATAACCAACTTACGCTTCGCCGATGACATTGACGGCCTAGCTGGCAGCGAGGATGAATTAAAAGAATTCACTGCAAAACTAGAGAAAACATCAGAGGCGTATGGTATGGAAATCAATGCAGAAAAGACAAAGGTCATGGCAAATAGAACATTCACAAGTGAAATTCAGATAAACGGGCAACAATTCGAAGAGGTCTCCACCTTCAAATATCTAGGGGCCATAATATCCGACGAAAGTTCAAAGCCAGAAATTTTTGCCAGAATGGCCCAGACAACCGCAGCGCTGAGCAAACTTAAACACATCTGGCAAAGCAAGAAATTCTCTCTTAGATCAAAGATTCGACTAATGCGCTCTCTGGCGACGTCGCTTCTTGTATGGATGCGAGGCTTGGACACTCACTGCAGACCTCCAAAGAAGAATCAGTGCGCTAGAGATGATATACAGCTCAGTGCCAAAGACTATAATAAGACGGACCGCTTGCTCTTTTTTTAGAGCTTATATGTTCTTTTTTTCTTAAATGACTTCTACGCTCCTACGATTGCATTACAGGTTTCCGCTATATACAACTTTTGATTTTAATCTTAATTTTACATTGAGAAAATCATAGCGAATTACTAATCCGGAATTCTAGACGTCGTAGTGCGATGGGTCATTTAGAAACAAAGTGTTTCAAGTTTATCAAATAGCAGAAATATCAAAGCAAGCGGTCCATCTTATCATAGTCATTGGTGATACCACCCCTTTTCTTTTTTCCCCAAGATCTTGGCTTTTTCTATTCAAACTTAGGATATTGCCTTTTTTTTAGGACATTGGCTTTTTTTTTTAAAGAAAATATTAAAATTATTTTCTATTTATTAGAGGTCGAAATGTATTTTTGGAAGCAAATAAAAGTTTAAATGTATGTGTCAACTCTACTGCTAATTATATCGTATAATAGAGCTGCTGTTGCTGGAATTTAAGTGAATGGATGAGGTGGCAACGAGGGTGGTGTGGGGTGGGTGAAGTGTATTTAGTATTATTATCAATTTCGTGTCGTCCGGGGCACAGTTGGCAGAATATAACAGAATCTCCAGGGCCGAAAAAAAAAACGAGCAGAAAGATAAGCCAAGCAGACCTGCAAGGCGCTGCCAGACCCCACGACCGCATCTATTGGCTGCAGTACCTGCTACAGGTCCTTCAGGGCCCGCATAGGACTGATAGGCCACCAAAGAGGCCATAAAGCGACTGGTAGACGTGGTCATCCTCGGAAATGAGGGACGAACAACATTATCTAACCTCGCATTTGACAACATAAATTGATCAGACATGGTAAACACCCCAAGCCGATTATTGCGAGTGAATAAAAAACACACATTATATGACAATATTATTGATAAACTGGAAGAGGTTGAGACAAAAAGACAAACAAAAAACAATGCGATGTGTTACAGGAGACAAAATTATTATTGTGTAATGTAGGAAGTGGGGGAAGGGGGGCAAATTTTAATGAAATAATATAAAGGGGCAAAGGATGGGGGGGGGGGTGCACAAATTTACATAGGGAACATAGTGCACTGTCTGGGGAGGGGGCATTGGTGCACGATCTCATATCTTAAAAAAAAGAAAAAAAAAGAATAGTTTTATGTATCAAAAGTTGACGTCAACAATTGATTTAATTAAATTAGATTTCGAAACAAAAGTTAACAAAGAATTTTTTTTCCAAAACTAAGAATTAAATTAATTTTTTTCTTGTAATTAGTTTTTTATTCTGAGTATTGGAAAAACAAAATGTGAAAGGCGGGGGTGGGGGTGGGGGGAAGGGGCACAAAATAGATCAATGAGGCCATGTTTATTATAACTTGTCTTTTCTGTGTTTTTTTTTTAAGAGCTCAACTTGGCTTTTCTGAAATTTTAGAGCGGTATCTTATAAGTTTTACAGACGTTCCTTCTAGATAGAAGATTATTACGTCCACAAGGCCCAAAACTCCTGTTAGCTCCCATGTCATCCCTCTCTCATGAAATAATAAGTCTATTCCTTTGATAAAGCAATTTAAATTATTGACTCTTCTGTTCAAGTTTGTATTAGATGAACTATATAATTTGTCTATTTACATCTGGCGTTTCACTTTGATACGCACTGTATTGGTGTAGAACAGGGGTCGGCAACCTAAGACACGCGTGTCAGACTTGACACGCAAAACAATTTTTCAGTGTCACGCGAAAGACCTCAATACATTTTGTTTAAATGCAAATCAAAACAACGTACGTCAGCATAATTAATTTGTGCTGGATGGCGAACTCCATGGGAATCACACTGGAAGTCGTTTGTTTTAGTTCAGGAATGTGAGTATGCAAAGCTCTCATCATTGGACTTGCGATCTGTGATTGAATCTATTGTTACTTGTATAGTTTCTTAAGTCTCTTCTAGAAGAAAGTGATACAGAGTATAGGTACTGTCTTGAATATATTCATTTCTTGTCGGGAAGGTGTATCTCGATAAAAATAATAATTTCCAGTATTGTAATTTGAATGATGAGAACTGACTTTTGAAGCCGATGTCTCTGAATGAAATTGTGACAGTAATAGTGACTGTGTAACTGTGAGTGTGTAGGGGACGGAATAATTATAAACTGACTGAGACTTAGTGACACACATTGGACTGTATTATTGTAATGTGTTCATTGGACTTAGTGACCTGATATCTCTGTGTTATTGTTTATGTGACTGGGTGGACAGAATGAGTTTGGTTCATGGATGTCTCGTGGAGGTGTATGAATAATAGGTAGTGAAGGTGAGACTTTGAAATTGACGGACATGGGTTTCCATTCCATATCAAGCCTTACTAGCTTGAATCTGTTGATCTTACTACAACCTACTTAGATCTGGATCTTTTTATAGTGGAGGGATATTGGCACTTTTTCTTTCATTTTAAACATTCGAAAAATGGGCATCGAAATGTGACGATTTGCGGTGAAATTTGAAAGGAATAGCTGCTTAGAAAAGTCATCTGTTGCCAACTACAAGCCATTCGTTCTACTTTTAGCATTTGGTTTAATTTACACTAGTGAACATAGGCCTATTTTATCGTACGTATAAGCTGTTTTACGCATACTAAGAGGTCACTTAAACTTGACCACTCAGAAGTGACCAAATATGTACCTGACATTGAACAATTAGCGAATGGCATTCAAGGAAATGCTGCTCATTAATTGTTACATGCTAATTACACTCAAACAAGTTTTTATGCTCATATCTCTTAAGTAAGCATAAATATAATTATTTTTAAAACAAATTTGTTTGTTTTATTATTGTGATAAATATAACAGGTTTATATACTAGCATTATTTTATGTCATTGCTTTAATTATTGTTTAAAAAAAAACTCCTTCAATTGACTTTATTAATGCAGAAAATGTTTATTTAAAACGTAAATTAATTTTATACATCTAATTAATTATTGAAAAAAGAGTACAATGCTGATAAATTTGTATGAAGAAATAATATTTATAAGCAACACTAGTTATTTTTTTTTTTTAAATTAACTCGTTTGGCAACACTAGCATCAAATTTGGAGAATTTAATTAAAGGGAGATAGTTAACCCGTTTCCTTTGTGTTAATATTTCTAATATGATTTGCTTCCTTTATAAAAAATAAATAACTTACAATTTATAACTTTGAAATGATCAAACTATAAAAAGATAGTTTAACATTATAAAAATATTATCTGACTAAATAATTTATAGGTACATTTACACACATTACATTTACTACCTAGTTTGTATGATTTTTACTTATACATTCCGCTTTACTGCGTTCGACATTTATGCTGAATTAAAATAATAAATTAAAGGAAATCTCAGGTATGCTGAGATAGAACTATTAAGAATGTATTAATAGAATAATGTGTAGGTTGAATAAAGAATTGAGAATTAGTATTAGCCATTATTGAATTTTAAAAAAAGATGATAATAACAAACAGGTTAATTTGTTATTATAATATAAAACGCTTTAATGATTTTCTCTATAAAGCTTTCCACCTTGGTCTTGCTGAGGCACTAAATAAATTGTCTTATAAAAATACAAATATAGTAGAGCAACTTGACTTTCAAGTTGTTGGCACGCTGACTGATTTAGAAATCCTAGTCTGGCACACTATAAGCAAAAGGTTGCCGACCCCTGGTGTAGAAAATGTAGACAACACAGATACACAAAAAACAACGCGACCCTGAACTATACATTTATAAAAAAAACAAATTCCTGTAGCTACTAACGTCAAATTTCTCGAAGTAATATTTGATAGTAAACTAATTTTCCTGCTACATATAAAAGAACTAAAATCCAAGAGTCAAAAATCCACAAATCTTCTGAAAACTTTAGCAAATACAGATTGGCGAGTAGAAAAAAAAAGTCTACTGAAAATATACAGATCACACATTGACATTCGATCAAAGTTAGATTACGGATGTTTAATATACATAATAAAGCAAATAAATATAATAAAGCAAGGACATCATATCTAAAAATGCTTGATCCTGTACATAATCAATGTATACGTCTATGCCTAGGAGCATTTAGAACTACTCCATGTAACAGTTTACAAATAGAAGCAAATGAACCACCATTACAGAATAGAAGACTCAAGCTATCCTTACACTTTGCACTAAATTCTTACCAAATAACCCACGGCATTTATGTGTTTTTAACCCACAAGAAAAAAACAGCTTTACTAAAAAATCAAAATGTAGATCTATACCAACCTTTGGACTTAGAATTGAAAAATAAATGATCGAAACTAAAATTGAATTTTGATTGATAGAAGTATATTATATACCAAAAACTCCACCATGGCTTTTTGAAATCCCGCCTATAAACTTAGAATTAAACCATAGAAAGAAAAAGGATCCTTGCATGAATGTGTTTCAAGAAGAAATACTAAAATATCCAAATTATGTACAAATATAAACTGATGGATTGAAAAATGATACAGCGACATCTTCGGTTGCTCTTACCTCAAATAAAAGTAAAAAAGAAAATATAATTCCAATGTCTCACTAAATACAGCAGAGGCTTTAGCTATAAGCCTAGCATTAGACATTGCAGAATAATCAGAAAACCAAGATTTTATTATTATATCCAATTCTTCATCTTGTCTTACTGCTATAAAAAACTGTAATACCAAAAATATATCTGCCTTAGAAATAAACAAAATATCAATCAATATATGAAAAAGGCAAACATATCGTTTTCTGTTGGGTTCCTGGTCACCCAGGGATAGAACGAAACGAAACAGCTGATAAAGAAGCAAAAGACGCCCCATTATTATCAAAAAGTACGATTCCGATTCCATATCGAGACATGAAACCTTTAATAATTAGACATACAAGACACAATTGGACTAACTTCTTGAAAATCGAATGCAATAAACTGCAGTATTTGGAAAACTAAGAAACCTGGCATGATACAGGCCAACTTATTCGAAAGGACGCAGTTATTCTCTGCAGACTACATAGGCCTACAGGACATACAAAACAAACACATTCCTTTCTCTTAAAGCGAGAAATGGCGCCAATGTGTGCTTTCTGCAATGTCATCATAACATTTTAACACATTTTGTATGAATGCAATACATTTAGTGAAATTCGACGTAATAATATTACTGTAGAATTCTTCATGAACTTTTCAGCAAAATTTACCCAAAATATATAATAAACTATATTAAAGACATCCAACTGTACTACAGTATTTAAAGATATAAGAACAATAAAATGGATACAAGAAAACATAACAAAAACCTTAACAAAAAAGCCTTATATAAACTTCGATGTTGATAGGCTGGAAATACAACAAACTAAAACAAAAAACTATTTTAAGCAAAAACTAATCCCAAATGTTCGCACCCTTATATAGGGCGTTTGCAATCCCGTGACAAAAAGCACGTGATTTGTGTTTACTTTGAGTAATGGTGTACAATTAAATATGGCCGCTGTATTAATGAAGTTTTATATAGGCTCGAGCTTTTTTTAAAATGATGTGTTGTGTTTTAAGTCTTATTAAGATTTAAGCTGTATTATGTATGTTAAATAAAATAGGCTATTTTATTATTATCATAGACATAGATCATAGACGATGTGAGCCTAATAGTTACTTGACTAGATAGCCTATTCACCAACAATATCGCTTGACATCGTAGCCGAGCCTACGAAACATTAAAAGTGTAGGCCTATAAAGTGAAATTGAAAGTGTAAATAGGTCTAGCCGGCCCTAGCCTAATCACATTAATCAATTAATCTACAGTACTACTATTTACCTCCTTATTTTTGAGTAGGATAGCCAATATTCAGATGTGAATTTTGCATGATAAAGAAGTACTTCACTTTCACCACGTTACGTTTGTACCTCAAGTGGGTTCTATATTTACACAAATACGTCACTAAATTTACACAAAAAAACTTAAGCTCCGCCTACTGAGAACGCTCTATAGGTTTCAGTGCAGGAAGTATAAGAATGAGAATTCTCGAACTGGCAGTAAAAATTCACATTATGGAATCAAGATACGAAACTAACTACTTCGAGAACATAGCATAGCCTAAGCACACAAATAATATTTAACACATAAGTATATATGTTAAGATAACACTTACACACTGAATGAAATATAAAGAAACATATCTCTGAAAAGTACAGCCATTCAATCAGTTAAACATTAATAAATATATTTAACACGTCATTAAAAATCATGAACTTTCCTTTTGGTTGCTTGAGGATCATAGGGGGCTCTGTCCGCCCTTCAGGGCATGGTCTCCTGCTAGCCCCCCACCCCCCTCTTTCCCCTCTGACTTCGTTCCTAGTTAGGCCTGCACCATGATCTTTAGCAAAATGTATTATGCATATACATAAAAATGTTCTCAACATTTAATTGAGTCAAGCAATTACATTTTTTAATAAATAGACCGTTATACTGGTAGAATACAGTCAATACTCGGTTTTAGTTGACTTTGAATTTCGTCGGTTTTAGTTGACTTTGGATTTCGTTGGTTTTAATTGACTTTGGATTTCGTTGGTTTAGTTGACTTTGGATTTCGTCGGTTTTAGTTGACTTTGGATTTCGTTGGTTTTAGTTGACTTTGGATTTCGTCGGTTTTAGTTGACTTTGGATTTCGTTGGTCTTAGTTGACTTTGGATTTCGTCGGTTTTAGTTGACTTTGGATTTCGTTGGTTTTAGTTGACTTTGGATTTCGTCGGTTTTAGTTGACTTTGGATTTCGTCTGTTTTAGTTGACTTTGGATTTCGTTGGTTTTAGTTGACTTTGGATTTCGTTGGTTTTAGTTGACTTTGGATTTCGTTGGTTTTAGTTGACTTTGGATTTCGTCTGTTTTAGTTGACTTTGGATTTCGTCGGTTTTAGTTGACTTTGGATTTCGTCGGTTTTAGGATTTCGCCTTTAGTTTCCACGGAAGAATTAATTATCAACGAAAACCAAGACTCGATTTCAAGTTCTGTCACTTTTTTTTTCGAGTCTCATAAGAATAGAATACTACTACTACTACTAGTAATAATAGTTATTTATATAGCACTTGTATCTATGCTATTAAATTTAGCATGCTCAGTGCGCACTTGGAATAAATTGCAGTGGCAGTTGTGTTTTGTTTGTAAGGCACACAGATAAAGAGAAATGTCTTTAGGCACTTTTTAAAAGTCTCTTTTGTCTCAGATTCTTTGATTGTCTGAGGCAAGCTGTTCCTTGTAGAAGTCGCCATAGATTCAAATGAACGCACTCCAAGGTACTACTTCTTTTTGTGTTCAGCCACACTGGGAATTCTAAGGAGTGACTGTGATGAAGAGCACAGTCCGCTTGATATCAGTTATTGAAGGTAGAAAGGAGCAGTGCCATTTATAGATAATAAAAATAATAATATTTGTAAATCGCTGCCAACAAACAAAATTTAAGCTCAGAGCGAAGATCCGTACGAAAGGGACAAAATTTTGTTCGTAATGTGCTTCATCACAGGAATCCAGTGGAGATCTTGTAGTCCTGAAGAGATATTATCCTGCCTCTTTTCCCGCGAAACAATTTCTTGCTGCAGTGTTTTGGAAGGCGGATGGACAACTCCTTACTAATCTCTAAAATATCTTAAAACTGTCTGGATAGGCCAATGATATGCTACAAATACGCCGTATCTTTTTCTTTAGGTTCATTTAAAAGATAATTATTTTTTATTATTCGATGTGCTGTGTAAATGTTTCAATCTAAAAATTAGTAAAAAACATTACGATGTAAATGTCAATGTAAAATATTATTATGTGTACGCAGTTGTCGATGTAAAATGTTTCGTTGTAGATGTCAGTGTAAAATATTTCAAGCTAGATGTCAATGTAAAATATTTCAATTTAGATGTCAGTGTAAAATATTTAAATGTAGATATCAGTGTAAAATATGACAAGGTAGATGTTAGTGTAAAATATGACAAGGTAGATGTTAGTGTAAAATATTTCAATGTAGATGGTAGTGTAAAATATGTCAATGTAGATGTCAGTGTAAAATATTTAAATGTAGATGTCAGTGTAAAATATGACAAGGTAGATGTTAGTGTAAAATATTTCAATGTAGATGGTAGTGTAAAATATGTCAATGTAGATGTCAGTGTAAAATATTTCAATGTATATGTTAGTGTAAAATATGTCAATGTAGATGTCAGTGTAAAATATTTCAAGGTAAATGTCAATGTAAAATATGTCAATGTAGATGTTAGTGTGAAATACATGCAGTGTAAAATATGTCAATCTAGATGTTAATGTGAAATATTTCAGTGTATATGTCAGTGTAAAATATGTCAATGTAGATGTTAGTGTAAAATATGTCAATCTAGATGTTAGTGTAAAATATTTCAATGTTAATGTCAATGTAAAATATGTCAATGTAAATGTTAGTGTAAAATATTTCAATGTAAATGTTAGTGTAAAATATGTCAATGTAAATGTCAGTGTAAAATATTTTAATATAAATGTTAGTGTAAAATATGTCAATGTAGATGTCAGTGTAAAATATTTCAAGGTAAACGTCAATGTAAAATATGTCAATGTAGATGTTAGTGTGAAATACATTCAGTGTAAAATATGTCAATGTAGATGTTTGTGTAAAATATGTCAATGTAGATGTCAGTGTAAAATATTTCAAGGTAAATGTCAATGTAAAATATGTCAATGTAGATGTTAGTGTGAAATACATCCGGTGTAAAATATGTCAATCTAGATGTTAGTGTAAAATATTTCAATGTCAATGTCAATGTAAAATATGTCAATGTAAATGTTAGTGTACAATATTTAACGTAGATGTCAATGTAAAATATTTCAACTTATATGTTTGTGTAAAATATTTCAACTTAGATGTCGCTGTAAAATATTTCAACGTAGATGTCAATGTAAAATATGTCAATGTAGATGTCAGTGTAAAACTTATTTCAATCTAAATGTCAATGTAAAATATGTCGATGTAGATGTTAGTGTGAAATACATTCAGTGTAAAATATGTCAATGTAGTTGTCAGTGTAAAATATGTCAATGTAGATGTTAGTGTAAAATATGACAATGTAGATGTTAGTGTAAAATATTTCAATGTAAATATCAATGTAAAATATGTCAATGTAGATGTCAGTGTAAAATATGTCAATGTAGATGTTAGTGTAAAATATGACAATGTAGATGTTAGTGTAAAATATTTCAATGTAAATATCAATGTAAAATATGTCAATGTAGATGTCAGTGTAAAATATGTCAATGTAGATGTTGGTGTAAAATATGTCAATGTAGATGTCAGTGTAAAATAATTAATGTAGATTTCAGTGTAAACTATTACACCGTAGATGTCAGTGTACAATATTTAACTTAGATGTCAATGTAAAAAGTTTTTTATTTTAAATTTAAATGTTCTTGTAAAATATTGAACCGTGATTGTCATTTTCTTTTCCCTTTAATTGTTAACCCTCAAATATTTTTCCTCCATGTTAAAAAGAAAAGAAAAACACAAGCGTCCAAAAGAAAATTCTTGTGAAGACCGAGAGGGTGTGGGGGCGAGAAACCCCATAATTATGAATAACTTATGAGACAATGACGTCATCAAAAGCCAACCTGGGGCGCCGGTAATTGATTTAGGTGGTGTGTAAGCATGCCGTCCGCTGTGTTCCCTGGCGAAACTTGGCAGCAGCTTCACGCTGCCAGAAGTCTTAGAGGAATTAGGGCCAGACCTGAGTGAGTACACAGCAGCCATCATGAATGAAACAAAAATAATAATTTCGCAACGGCAGACAAAAACAGTAGAGTTTATGAACTAGAGCAATGCTCATTTGTTTGTGAAGCTCACTAGAGAATTGAATTGTGTGGCCAGAACAAAAATATAAAGTAAATATTCTTTTTATTCATCATTTCAAAACTTCTTCAGAAATCGTGGTGGCAAGGTTAAAGTCTTTTTTTAAATGGTTTTTAGTTTCGCTCAAGAGAATATTGTGTGGGCCAGAATTATACTCTTAAAAGTCTTAAGTATAGTTAAAAATTCGTATAAAAGCCGTTATAACTCCATAAAAATGCATCATTTTACAAAGAAATACTAGCTTACTATTTGCGAACCTGTCAGGGTATTTTAAAATATTGTTTTATAGTAAATCGGTTATGTTGGGGTCTATATATAATGTGGACTTAGAAATAAATTGTATTTGAGAACGCATCGACGCTATATCAGTATATATACATGCATACCTAAATATAGAGCTCTATCCCATTCTATAATCAATCTATCTGTCTATCTATCTATTGATCTATTTACCAAGGCACATAAAGTTTGCATGTGTCTTGTAATAAGTGCTCGGAACAACGTCTCTATTTTCGTTCGCCAAGTTTATTAACTTTCTTATAATCCCAGTTTGTTCTACTTACTATTGTAGAAATATAATTGTCAATCAATTCTATTGATGTATACAATATTTTCGGCCTCTTTAGTAAACATACCACTTGTGATGTCACTCACACAAAACAAAGAACATTTCTTCTAGTGTGAAAATATTGAGTTTTCTGTCTGGGTGTGTTTTGAATAGAAGATTTCTAAGTTGTTTCTTTAAATGTATTTTTGTGTTGTTGTTGTTCTTTTTTAAATTATTATTGTAGAGCCTTTTAGCAATATATAAAAAGTCTTAAAACTTGAGAAATGAGAAAGAAATATGATTAAAATTGTAAATAAAACAAAATAAGAAAATCCCAAAAAAAAATTTTGAAAAGGGAGATAAAAAAAAGGAAAAATAATTGTATTAATATTTTGATATTTTTTTTTTACCGTTAAGAAAATACGTGTATTCCTTGTAATTTTGGATTAACTTAAACCTTAAAAAAATACGTGTATTCCTTGTAATTTTGGATTAACTTAAACCTTAAAAAAATACGTGTATTCCTTGTAATTTTGGATTTACTTAAACCTTAAAAAAATACGTGTATTCCTTGTAATTTTGGATTTACTTAAACCTTAAAAAAATACGTGTATTCCTTGTAATTTTGGATTAACTTAAACCTTAAAAAAATACGTGTATTCCTTGTAATTTTGGATTTACTTAAACCTTAAAAAAATACGTGTATTCCTTGTAATTTTGGATTTACTTAAACCTTAAAAAAATACGTGTATTCCTTGTAATTTTGGATTTACTTAAACCTTAAAAAAATACGTGTATTCCTTGTAATTTTGGATTTACTTAAACCTTAAAAAAATACGTGTATTCCTTGTAATTTTGGATTTACTTAAACCTTAAAAAATACGTGTATTCCTTGTAATTTTGGATTTACTTAAACCTTAAAAAATACGTGTATTCCTTGTAATTTTGGATTTACTTAAACCTTAAAAAATACGTGTATTCCTTGTAATTTTGGATTTACTTAAACCTTAAAAAAATACGTGTATTCCTTGTAATTTTGGATTTACTTAAACCTTAAAAAAATACGTGTATTCCTTGTAATTTTGGATTTACTTAAACCTTAAAAAAATACGTGTATTCCTTGTAATTTTGGATTTACTTAAACCTTAAAAAAATACCTGTATTCCTTGTAATTTTGGATTTACTTAAACCTTAAAAAAATACGTGTATTCCTTGTAATTTTGGATTTACTTAAACCTTAAAAAAATACGTGTATTCCTTGTAATTTTGGATTTACTTAAACCTTAAAAAAATACGTGTATTCCTTGTAATTTTGGATTTACTTAAACCTTAAAAAAATACGTGTATTCCTTGTAATTTTGGATTTACTTAAACCTTAAAAAAATACGTGTATTCCTTGTAATTTTGGATTTACTTAAACCTTAAAAAAATACGTGTATTCCTTGTAATTTTGGATTTACTTAAACCTTAAAAAAATACGTGTATTCCTTGTAATTTTGGATTTACTTAAACCTTAAAAAAATACGTGTATTCCTTGTAATAGTCTCACAATGTAAATTTCAGCTAAACGTTAATGAACGTCCGCTAATACATATGTATAAGCAGCTGAAAACATGTTGCAGGCTTTCGAAAATAAATGCATGAGAAAAATTCTACGAATCTCCTACGTAGAACACAGAGAAATTTGACTGCTGAGGTGTCCATTCGCTCCCCACAACGACCACAACGGTCATGGGATTGATGACGATGATGATGAAAATACGTTTTGGCTTAACTTGTAACCTTTTCAATGCTTACAGTAAATATACGTCAAGATGTATAATAATAGACAGCTTTCTCGGACTTTTCCTTCTTGAGCTTTTCTTTATCGGATAGAGATATTTGCGTAGTAAATTATGCAAGAAGAAAACCTTGTTACTTGGTTCTTTTCTTGAGCATCCTGGTCCACAGATTAAATCTACATTTTCTTCGGTGAAAAACAGAAAAGCGGTTTGGTCAGATTTTGGACATCGATAAAAGTGACACTTAGTCACGCTCTGGAGAACGAGTGTATAGTACTCAACACTCAGACAAGGCTAGTCGGTTTGGTCTTAAAGAAGGTGATGTGAAAGTCCATAAAGGTTCCGGCATACAGGAACGTCTGACCAAATTTGATTGTTTTATGTTCAGGCAACGGGTTGGTTTGGAAATGGTGCGGGTTCAAAATATTATTTTTGTCATTTTTCTAGTAATACCGAAAAAAAAAGAAATAGAAGGTTTGAAATGTTGAGCAAGATAAAGTAGCCTCTGTATTTGAAATGTTGAGCAAGATAAAGCCTCTGTATTTGAAATGTTGAGCAAGATAAAGTAGCCTCTGTATTTGAAATGTTGAGCAAGATAAAGTAGCCTCTGTATTTGAAATGTTGAGCAAGATAAAGTAGCCTCTGTATTTGAAATGTTGAGCAAGATAAAGTAGCCTCTGTATTTGAAATGTTGAGCAAGATAAAGTAGCCTCTGTATTTGAAATGTTGAGCAAGATAAAGTAGCCTCTGTATTTGAAATGTTGAGCAAGATAAAGTAGCCTCTGTATTTGAAATGTTGAGTAAGATAAAGTAGCCTCTGTATTTGAAATGTTGAGCAAGATAAAGTAGCCTCTGTATTTGAAATGTTGAGCAAGATAAAGTAGCCTCTGTATTTGAAATGTTGAGCAAGATAAAGTAGCCTCTGTATTTGAAATGTTGAGCAAGATAAAGTAGCCTCTGTATTTGAAATGTTTAGCAAGATAAAGTAGCCTCTGTATTTGAAATGTTGAGCAAGATAAAGTAGCCTCTGTATTTGAAATGTTGAGCAAGATAAAGTAGCCTCTGTATTTGAAATGTTGAGCAAGATAAAGTAGCCTCTGTATTTGAAATGTTGAGCAAGATAAAGTAGCCTCTGTATTTGAAATGTTGAGCAAGATAAAGTAGCCTCTGTATTTGAAATGTTGAGCAAGATAAAGTAGCCTCTGTATTTGAAATGTTGAGCAAGGTAAAGTAGCCTCTGTATTTGAAATGTTGAGCAAGGTAAAGTAGCCTCTGTATTTGAAATGTTGAGCAAGATAAAGTAGCCTCTGTATTTGAAATGTTGAGCAAGATAAAGTAGCCTCTGTATTTGAAATGTTGAGCAAGATAAAGTAGCCTCTGTATTTGAAATGTTGAGCAAGATAAAGTAGCCTCTGTATTTGAAATGTTGAGCAAGGTAAAGTAGCCTCTGTATTTGAAATGTTGAGCAAGGTAAAGTAGCCTCTGTATTTGAAATGTTGAGCAAGATAAAGTAGCCTCTGTATTTGAAATGTTGAGCAAGATAAAGTAGCCTCTGTATTTTGTTTTTTAGATAATAATACAAACACAATTAGTCAACTTAGTTCTTTATTTATTTCTTGAGAAAATTTGAGTTATTAGTCGGAAAATAGAATGTTTTTTTGCAGAGTTTAAAGATCGATCACATTTAACGATATCTATCCTCAAGTTTTACCCCCCCCCCTTTTGCCCAATTAGAGCTAACTTACAACAAAAGCAGTAGTTAGCATGTTAGCAAACTGATCCTTAACCCTTACAGTCCCGGGCGCGTATATAGCGGAACGGAAGACAGCATAGATAGAAGTAGGTCGGTAAGGGAAGGGTTAATATGTACTATATAGTTGGTCCTTATCTTTTCTTATACATTACAGACGCTCCTTCCATAAAGAAGAATATTGCGTCCTACGCTCAACCGTGGTCCGAGTCTAGTATATCATTTTTGTCTTCTATAGATACCTAGGCCGTTTAACGAATCGGGAAAAAATTTAACAAATTAGAAACGTCGTTCAAAAGAAATTTAATTTCTTATGACCTACATTGCTTTATTCGTTACTTAATTTTTTAAATAAAAGTATTATGAATTATGTTACGGTAAGGTAATAAACTGGAGCGCCATTTCCGAAATATTCAGAATGATGTCCTTTTAAAAAAATGCGTTTAAATTATGAGTTCTCCGGGACTGGGTTTTCCCGTACTTCAAAATATTATTACCTACCTTTTTGTTTTTTGTTTTTTATTGTTTGTTATTAAAAACTTCTAATGTTTTAAAACATACAAACACTATTTATAAATAGATGATGGAGTTTCATTGGAGGTATTTAGTCCAACCCTTCAGTGTGTAATCTTCATAACATGATTTCGGTCACATTTGCACAAGTCTATATGGACGAAACGTTAATAGCTAATAACAGAAGGCTGATGGGGCGGTAACAAACTATATGTATTTTTGTAGCATTTCGATGTGGTCCTACGGGTACTTTACTTACCATTTGGATGTATTTGCTAAACCTAAACAAATATTTATTAAAGGTTTTAAATCTCAAATAAAAATATAATTTGAACGATTGTACTTGAAAATTTTAATGAAAGTTTTTTAAGTTATTGTACTTATTTCCAAAACTGAGATTATGTGGATGATGCAAACAAAGGGGCAATATCAGCAACACAAATATAATATCCAAAGAAAATAAACATTTGGTTAAGGGCCCTGACTCTAATGTAGAGCAAACTTTTTTTATACATCAAATTCTAAGCATCAGATTAAAAAAAAACACTAAGGGGTTGAAAAGATGGATTTGTCAGCGGTTACGAAAAATCCCTAACGCGGCCCCTTAGCTTTAACTCCATCTAATTTTTATGTTAAGTGTTTCCGGAACAATAAAAATCCCCATAAAAAATGTTTTCTTTCCCACTTGCAATAATTTCCAAAATAATCCCTGGTAAAGACCCAAGCTAATCTGTTAAAGTGCTTTAAAATGTGCACAAACAATTTCAAATTTGTTGTGCTATAAATTTTTCCCCATAGAACACGGAAGTAATGATTTTTTTTTTAATGTAGAAAACTATTTTTGAAAAAAAATGAAAACTGATCGACAAAATATTCATTTTTTTAACGAAACAAAATGTAATTTTTTTTAGAAAGTTTTTTTCTTTTTTTGTGCGTGTTAAATATCAAAGGGAAATAATTCATAAACTAATTTTTTTCTAGGGAAAATGAGAAAAAAGATGAGCAAAAGTAAAAAAAATTCATTTGCCTCCCTTTTCATGTCACAGAAAACTGGAAACAAAACTTCTCTGATGTCGTAATGCCGTGGCCAGATGCTGAAATTTCACATACAAAATAAAAATTGGTTCACATTTTAATGAATTGTTTGCGTGAACAATTCTTACGTCAGGATCAAAAAATGTGTTGCTCTGTCATTCTGAACTATTGCCGATGTCTCCATAGAACTCAATGTTTTTTTTTTACACGTGTCAGAATTTTTATTGGAGATATGCATCTTATGTCTGGAACTCATCAACGCAAGAAAACATTTGCACACAAAAAAACAACAACACTATAATAAACTATTATGAAGAAAATAATACCAATATACAATATAAACATGAATACAATAGCTGACTCTCAATGATACTTTTAACTTGTACGATAAATATTATGATAGTGTGCGTTAATGTCTATTCTTATAAGTTTATAAGCTTATAAGTTTTTTTTTATTGTTTAAAATTTGCTGAAAAAAAAACGGAACTTATATAATCAAGTCAAATGTCAATTTGATCGGATCAATAAAGTAATCGTATCTTATCTTAAGAGAATGGCGAAGCTTTTTCAGAATGATCTTTTGAATATGAAATAATGTATTTTTTGGTAATCATGCAATTTTTTTTTTTTTAACTCCTCTCGATTGCATTTTTGCTATATTTTCTAGTTGATTAGAAAAATTTAACAAAAACTTTTAGTTGGCACGCGAGAGAATTTTTCGTCTGAGATATACCCAAGTTTGACACGCACGTGCAAAAAGGGTTGCCCTATGCTACACGTGCGGTTGTTTTGTTTTTTTGTTTATAAAGGAAGAAAAAGAAGCCATGACATGACATTTCAGTTTTTCAAGCCTGTATTGTGTATGAATACCTGTATAAAATGGCAAAAATAAATTGGCAACGGTGAAATGGCAACGCAAATTTAATTATTCTTATGTTTTTACAATGTTGCCCAGCAGTAAGCCTGTGCACAAGCGCACAGTTCAAAAAATAAAACCAAGTGATTCTGAGTAGTTCCAAACACGTCAAGGAATAATGTTAAGAAAAAAGTTAACGAGCCAATGTAACAATTTCTTTTAGAATACATTATGGATTCTATGTCCCTTGAGTGACGTCACATTATCAGGAGAGTTGTTGAAGCGGCCCAACGCCCAGTCACAAAGAGTGACTCTGTTTGGGAAGACCACTTACCACAAATTGGTTCATGCTTTTAGTTACCACAACACATTTTAACACGGGAGCCACATCCGGCCTGGGCAGGGACTATAACTCTGCATCGCTAGGGGTTATAACTCTGCCTCGGTAGGTTTGCAAAATGAGGTATTTGCAATGCGCATAAAGGTAAAAAACGAACAAATGTCTGAGGGAAATTAGCTGGACTCCAGAGTGACGGCCCTTGCCTCAACTTTAGTGTCAAGAAATACTCACCATAAGTGACCGTAAACGAAAGTCATTGAACTACTCACCTCTGAAGGTTACCTTCGCGAGCCTCTCGGCACGACCTTTCAACTTTTCTGCGTACTTGAGGTGCAGTGTCAAGGCCATGTTCCTTGCTTCGCGGCGCCAATCACGTCATTGGATAAACTTTCTGATAAGTCACTGGCCGCAGAATTAATCCAAAACAAATTTGTCAAAAATGTCCACTTGACAGTTGGCACAATCAGGTGATTCAGGTCATTATACTTTTTCAAGTTGATGTCGGAAACTCTGAAATGAAAAATGTCGTGTTTTTTTTTATAATACTTAAATGCACATTCTAATTATCAGGGAACTCTTTTACACAGTATCCTCTACAAAATCTACACAGTCTAAATAAGCAACATTGTCTTTTCTTTGGAAACACTTCATACACAC
The DNA here is from genome assembly GCA_949126835.1 of Anisus vortex. Lineage (NCBI taxonomy): Eukaryota > Metazoa > Mollusca > Gastropoda > Planorbidae > Anisus > Anisus vortex. The sequence goes on from OX421493.1 coordinate 39,219,547, forward strand.
GGATCTCACAGACTTTGCCCATTTCGTGTGGAGTTTCATTACCACACCATTTATGTTTTCTATAATATACACACACAGACACAAACACACACACACAAACACAGACACAAACATACAGACACACACACACAGACACAAACATACAGACACACACACACAGACACAAACACAGACACACACACACAGACACAAACACAGACACAAACACAGACACACAAACACACAGACAAAAACACAGACACAGACAAACAGACACAAACACAGACACACACACCGACACAAACACAGACACGCACAAAAAGACACATATACACACACACAGACACAAACACAGACACACACACACAGACACAAACACAGACACACACAAACAGACACAAACACAGACACACACACAAAAAGACAAAAACACAGACAAACACACACACAGACACACACAGACACAAACAGACACAAACACAGACAAACACAAACAGACACAAACACACACACAGACACAAACACAGACACACACAAACACACAGACACAAACACAGACACACACAGACACAAACACAGACACACACACACAGACACAAACACAGACACAAACACAGACACACAAACACACAGACAAAAACACAGACACAGACAAACAGACACAAACACAGACACACACACCGACACAAACACAGACACGCACAAAAAGACACATATACACACACACAGACACAAACACAGACACACACACACAGACACAAACACAGACACACACAAACAGACACAAACACAGACACACACACAAAAAGACAAAAACACAGACAAACACACACACAGACACACACAGACACAAACAGACACAAACACAGACAAACACAAACAGACACAAACACACACACAGACACAAACACAGACACACACAAACACACAGACACAAACACAGACACACACATACACAAACACAGACACACACAGAGACACAAACACAGACATACACAAACAGACACAACCACAGACACACAGACGCAGACACACACACACAGACACACACAGACACATACACAAACACACACACAAACACAGACACACACAGACACAAACACAGACACAAACACATACACACAGACACACACATACCCACAAACATAGACACACACAGACACATACACAGACACACACAGACACACACAGACACACACACAGACACACAAACACCGACACACAGACATACACATAAACAGACACACACACATAGAAACCGACACACACACATACTCGGACACTCACACAGAGACACACACAGACACACACACAGAAACACAGACACACATATACACAGACACACATACAGACACACACACACAGACACTCACACACATACAGACACAAACACAGACACACACACACTCACAAACATAGAAACACACAGATACATACACAGACACACACACAGACACACACACAGACAGACACGCACACACATACAGACACAGACACACACACAGACAAAAAAACACACACATACACAGACACACATACAGACAGACACACACACATACAGACACAAACACAGACACACATACACAGACACAAACACACACACACAGATACACACACTTAGACATACAAACACAGACACACACAGACACACACACAGACACACACAGAGACACAAACTTAGACACAAACACAGACACACACACAGACACACACAGACACACACATACACAGACACACACACAAACACAGACACACACAGACACAGACACACACACACAGACAGACACACACACATACAGACACAAACACAGACACACACACAGACACACAGATCTATACACACTTAGACATACAAACACAGACACACACACAGACACACACAGACACAAACACAGACACAGACACAGACACACACACAGACAGACACACACACATACAGACACAAACACAGACACACACACAGACACACACACAGACACACAGATCTATACACACTTAGACATACAAACACAGACACACACACACAAACACAGACACACACAGACACAGACACACACACAGACAGACACACACACATACAGACACAAACACAGACACACACACAGACACACACACAGACACACAGATCTATACACACTTAGACATACAAACACACACACACACACACACAGACACAGACACACACAGACACAAACACAGACACAAACACAGACAAACACACAGACACACACAGACACACACACATACACACACACACACAGACACAAACACAGACACACACACACAGACACTCACACAAAGACACAGTTACCTTCATTCTGAGCTTTTTGTTCTGGGGAGGGGAGGGAAGTTAATTGTATTTGTTCTAAGAACACAACGCCCGCAAAGCTTAACTTTACTTCGTTATATTAATGAATTGGCGACACAATCCTTATAATAAGCCTTGCCTTAAAAACTGTTGTTGTTTTTTAAAATTAATGTTAACATGTAATTGTGAAACAAAAATGTATAAAGAGTAAAACAATAAAATATAAAGAAATAAAATTGTTTTTGCAAATTGATAAACTATAACAAATATTAAGTAATTAAAAATTTTGAAGTCATAAATTAGAAAGTAAAACGCATTTTATCATCTCGAAAACGACAGATCAATATTAGCCTGAGTCTAAAATAGCCGCTAAGTAAATGTCTTGTTTTTAGGTCTTTCTTGATCCAAACTTAACAGACTTGAGTTGTGAATTATTAATGACGTGAAGCGTTCAGGGTTTGAGCAGTGTGTTTGAAGGGAGTAGAGCAAGTTTGATGTCAAGTACACATGCATGCTAGATGAAGTCACGTAGGCTCACAGTGTCGCAACTAATACAGGCACGTCACGTGATTTAGTCTCACAATCCAATTAAAAACATTTCATGTGGATGGGCGCGTATGTTGTCAACCACGGGTGAGCGTAGGACGCAATAATCTTCTTTATAGAAGGAGCGTCTGTAATATATAAGATAAGAATCTTGGGGGGGGGGGGGGGAGAGCTATCATCTTCTACTAAGCGCCCGCAGGTGGCGGATAGGGGAATGATCTTAAGATGTAAGGGTAATAGCTGTGAATACTGAAGAAGCGTCCATGGACCAGCTGGTTTCATGTCGTGGAAGGTGAGGTGGGGAATCACGTGGTAAGGATATTCTTTAAAATATCATACATCCAAAAAAATGACTGCAAAAAGCGAACATAAAGCGCTCTAACTGCAGATGAGGCCGTTAGCTAGGGAAAGCAGAGAAAATCAACTGCTGCTTGTATATGGTCTTTGTTGATCAAAGCAGTGCCGTTGCAAGGGATTTGGGGCCTCTTTAGGGGCCCCCTACATTTTGATATTCGACATTATGACACGAGAAAAAACAATTCTGACACTCCTTTGGAGGCCCCCCTCAAGTAGGGGCCCGGGGGGATTTTCGAATTTGGACCCCCCTCCCCCTCCCCTAGCTACGCCACTGGATCAAAGGCTATGTAAGCAAATCCAGAGAAAACAGCCGGAGGCAGTGGGCCTTAATGGCACAAAACATACTGCCACGCTAATTTTAATGAATTGAGAACCAAAAATAACATGAAGGTAAGAATAAAATGGAAGAGAACTAGAGTTGTTTTTTTTAGAGCAGGGATGAGTTGAATGAATACCGAAATTCCAGTTGTTGTTTTTCTATAACATCAAGATTGCCACAATATTGAGCAACATAGTTTTATATACTTATATTCATACATGGCTGTATTTTAATTTTATACACAAGTCTTGAATTAATTGGTTTGAAACTAGAATTAAGAGAAACACAAACACACACAAACAACAACAAACACAAATATTTTAACATAAAAAACAATAAAAATTTTCATAGCTAAAAATATTACATTAAATGAAGGTTTATTAACACATTCAACGGAAAATCTAGCGATGAAACCGTCCCTACAATTGGATGACTTTTCTTTCTAAAAACAATTTTAACAAGAGCTGCACGAGGTTATCGGATCCGCATTTGCCCAGCCCTGTTATGGAGTTGATGTCCAAGTTAACAAGATATATCAAAGCTTATTGATATGTTTTTTAACTAGATATGTTTAAGTATCCGACTAAAGGAATTGCTTGTCAATTATACATGATAAATTCTAATAAAAGACATGTTGGTCAATTAGACATGCTAAAGTATGGAACATGTTAACCAATTACACATGCTAAAGTATGTGACATGTTGGTTAATTAGACATGCTAATGTATAGGGCATTTAGGTCAATTAGACATGCAATTGTCTAGGACATTTAGGTCAACTAAAGATGCTAAAGTACGGAACATGTTGGTCAATTAGACATGCTAAAGTACAGGACATTTAGGTTAACTTGACATGCAATGGTGTAGAACAAAAGAAATTTTTTGTCCGTTAGGCCCTTATATACAACTCCATGGTATAATTGCAGACCATAAAACAATTTGCACTTCTTTATAAGCTACGTGACCAACTGTACTATGATAATAGCATCCAACAACAGGAATATATTTTCATACAAATAAGGAAGCAGTAAACTCTACCTAGAATGTCAGAGTTTCATATTTCATCTCTTCCATCAGTTCACATTACAGAAGAATATAAATACATCACATATCTAGATCTTTGTCTTGTAGTTGTGTTGTTGTTGTTGCGTTGTTTTATTATTTGTTGTTTTTAAAACACGACACGGAGTTTTATCAACTGAGAGTTTGGAACTGCCACTGCAAAGTTCTCCGGTTTAAATTCAGGTTAATGGCAAGGCTTTTTTTTGTCCAGGGTCTACCTAGCAAAACTATGGGTACACAGAGAAAAGTAATGGTGGCTGGGCATTGTGCTGGCCACACAATCTCATCTGACTTCTGATACAATGTCACAATATCACATGACACAAATTTTTAAAATCACACACCTTCACCTATTGTGACAAAAACAATATTCAGTAAGATCTCCGTAATGCGTAGGACGCAATAATCTCCTTTATAGAAGAAGCGTCTGTAACATAAGATAAGAAAAGCTGGCATTTGTATGTTACTTCGTGAATCCGAATTTAGCTATAATCCTTTAGTGTTGACGTCACGATATTATATGAGAAGGGTGTGAAATTTAATATTTAATAATAATAATAATATTTGTATAGCGCTGCCAACAAACATAATGTAAGCTCAGAGCGCATTTAACATACAACTAAGAAAAAGGATATTACTCTAGGCTAGTTAACAAAGCTAATTGATGATTTAAAAACGGCAAATTAAATAAATGTAGCATTAACATACCTAATCCATAAGTACAACAGTAGGGGTCTAAAGCATGTTAAATGTTAACTAAGGTAAATATTGAAATAATGAGTTCTTTTTTAAAGTAACAATAGAGCTTGTTCGTGTGAGTTGAATGGGAAGTAGATTCCACACCTTACTTACAGACTGCTGGTATTTGCCATTAATATATATGTGTTGGTTACAAAGGAGTAATTTAAAACTAACCGGGAGACGAAAAACACAAGATGGTTTGAGGAAACACTGGTTTACACAATACATCCGTCAGTTAGTTAAAAAAAAGGCGTGTCTTGTAAGACACATTTATACTGTCTCCGTTATACAAGACACACATCTATTCTGTTTCCACTACATAAGACACATCTATACTGTGACCACAACAGAAGACACATCTCTACCGTGTCCGCGACATAAGACACATCTCTACCGTGTCCGCGACATAAGACACATCTCTACCATGTCCCCGACATAAGACACATCTCTACTGTATCCACGACATACGTCACATTTTCCGGACTAAAAGAGAAATAGTTCGATCAATACTTTTCAAATAAAATGTCCGGAGAGTTTATTTCATCTGGAAACATTTTTTGTCCCTCTTGATGTGTATTACAAACTTGATGTGTATATAGTTGTTGTTTTATTTGTCCCCGAGCTATGTCGTCACACCGCCCACTCCGGTCTCTCTGCCGATGACAAAATCGATGTCTTCTCACTGCCAGGGAAAACTCACTGGATAGACTCAGAAATGTGTTTATTGTTGTTGTTTTTTTCTTCAACGTCATTCCGATTCGGACCCAATCAATAAAACGTCATCGCCCGGCGTCAGTGTCTTTTAATTAACGTCATTAGTGGCTGGGGATGTGGGGGGGGGGGGAGAGAAGGAGGTGAGCAAAAAGTCAAGGCCGACCGCTACACATAGCCATGCGTAGATACAATAGTGCACGGTAGGAGGGTCGATATAAGGTTTATTCTGATATATAAATTAATATATTTTTGTAAACTATATTAGTAGGTGAAATGTTAAAATTAGGTCAAATAAATGTTTCCATTTCACACTTTTAAAGATTTAATTTCTAACTTTCTGAACAAATATGTATGAAATAAAAAAGTAAAAAAGTATAATAATTAGTGGCGTATATCAGGGTAAAGGTGGCAAATAGTGCAAGGAAGAAGTACTGCGGGGACAGGGAAGGCATTTTGTATAAAGTGCTTGGTGGGGGGGGGGAGGGGGAGGTATACTAATGCAAGTGGGAATAGTGAACGAATGGTGGAAATAGAAGTCTAATTCTCAACTGGTGCACAACAATTGTTTCTTAAACTATTGAAGAGCTGAAACTGTATAAGAATATCAATAGCGAAACGTAAAACTCGATTCATTAAATATTTCTATAAAAATAATAATAGTAAAGAAAAAAAAAATTTAAATTGTTGGATTGACAAAAAAAATAAATTTGTGTGGGATTGGGGGAGTGTGACATAATGCCTTGCTCCCCCCTCCCCCTTCCCTTCGTGGCTACACACAAAAACTATTTCAAATTATCTTTACATAACACAAACATTGTTTACTTTTGAATTGATAGGATGCATTTGTTATTTTTTATGAATTTTTTTTTTATGTTTTGCTTGATTATACATTTTGAAAAGGCAACGTTGTTGTTTTTTCAGTTATAATATCTATAAATCAAACATGCCATATGGTTTCATGTTCATCAGCCATATTCATTGAACTGTAGTGATTATGTTTCAATCTGGTTTTGTTGTTGTTCGATGTTACGTATGTGTCTGCCTGTGTGTCTTTGTGTATGTGTGTGTGTGTGTGTTACGCTTCTTTATTTACATTTTAAAGAGGTTTTTTTTTATCGAGAAATTGTAATGAAGAATCGTCTCCCTTGGTGGGAGTGTCCAGGGAAAAATCAGCTTAATGGAAAACTGCATGAAATTCAACAATAATGTCTGTGTGTGTGTGGAATATATATCTATTGCAGATGCTCAATATGTGAAGAAGAAGAAAACAAAACAGCAACAAATGGCTATTTAGATCGGCTGATGCCAAAACAGTTACAACCTCTTAGTATATTATTACCTCCACCACAAGCACCCCATTCAAAGCGTTTGTTCCATAGATCCGATCATTATTTTAAGAAGAAATGATTGAGGCATTGACCTTTTTTGTGTGTGTGCGAACAACAGATATTAAAGAATTGTTCCTTTGTGTGTGAGTGTGTGTGTGTGTGCGTGCGAATGCGCGATCCCTGAAGAACATCGATGCGCATGAATAATGTATAGGTCGGCGCACGCTAAGCGACAATAACACGAACACTTGCAAAGACACATGGCACACACAGACACTTGCATACAAACATGGCACACACAGAGACTTGCATACATGCATGGCACACACAGACACTTGCATACACACATGGCACACACAGACACTTGATTACACACATGGCACACACAGACACTTGCATATACACATGGCACACACATAAACTTGCATACACACATGGCACACACAGACACTTGCATACACACATGGCACACACAGACACTTGCATACACACATGGCACACAGAGACACTTGCATACACACATGGCACACACAGATACTTGCATACACAATGGCACACACAGACACTTGCATACACACATGGCACACACAAACACTTGCATACACACATGGCACACACATACACTTGCATACACACATACACTTGCATACACACATGACACACACAGACACTTGCATACACACATGGCACACACAGAAACTTGCATACACACATGGCACACACAGACACTTGCATACACACCTTACACACACAATACATTACACACACAAACACTTGCATACACCCATTACACACACAATACATTACACACACAAACACACAGACAGTTGCATACACACATGGCACACACAGAAACTTGCATACACACATGGCACACACAGACACTTGCATACACACCTTACACACACAATACATTACACACACAAACACTTGCATACACCCATTACACACACAATACATTACACACACAAACACTTGCATACACACATTACACACAGAAACAAAACAGCGTTGACCTCTCTCACCCTCAAACTTCCTTCTAAGAGCACAATGTGTTTTCTGTTATAAAGAGTTCGGGATAGTAGTCAAACATAGATCTATGTCATAGGTTCTCAACGGGGGCGATATCGCCCCCCGGGGGGGGTGCGGTGAGAAGCTTTAGGGGGGCGCTGACATTCCCGGGGGCGATTGAGGGCGACGAAGGGCAAGTTCAAACGTATCTGATATATTTTAACACCTCAGCTATTTGAATCGATTAGTTATTGGAGAATGAAATGTGATCTAAACGCAGGTTCTGCTAAATATCTGATATCCCCCAACAGTATGCCCACATTTTATATTTAATAAGAAAAAGGAATCGCAGTGACTTTTCGATGAAGTATGGGTCAGTATTTGGCAAATATAGTGTACGACCAGCTGGTCCTGTGGTTGGTTCACCGGACTGTAGCCCATACATCTGCGAATAGAATATTAATATTTTGATCTCAGTTTGACCGAGATGTCCTTAATGTGTTTTATAGTACAGTAAACTCTATTGCAGTATTGTTAAGCGGTATAGATAAGTAGTAATCATACAAACTGGGTAGTTATTGTAATGCTTGAAAATATACATATAAATTCTTTAGTCATAGAATATTTATATAATTTTGAAATACTTTTTACAGTTTGATCATTTCAAAGTTATAAATTGTAAGCCATTTATTTTTTATAAAAGATAGAAAAAACAAAAATATTAGATCAAATAAAACGGGCTAATTATCTCCCTTTAACTAAAAAATGTTTCCACATTTGATTCAATAGTGATGCCGAACAAATATTAATGATGATTAGACCTAGGGCTTTTGCTACCAAAATTGAAACAAAAATAGACAAATTGCTAGCAACACATCAGGCAAAGGATTCGCATTAATATTGATTTATTTAAACCCTTTGTTAGATCAAAAGAACTGAAAAGGAAACATATTCAATTGTAAGAATTAATAGATAAAAAAAATTGCCTTAATAATTCTTACAAATTAATAGGTTTTCTTTTCAGTTTTTTAAAGATAATTAATCACACAAAAAGTCTAGTCAGCCTAAAAAAAATGCGGAAACTATAGGCCAGGTAGGCGGAAAGAGGGGGGGGGGGGGCGGTGAGCGGAAAAATATTGTAAAAGGTTGATAACCTATGATCTATGCAGAGTTTGTCTTTATTATTTCTGAGATAAGATTCTAACAATGCAGACGATAGTCTGTATTCTGACATAGATTTTGATCTTTATAGAGGTTTGCCTCCATTTTTTACCTAGATGCTATTACTGTAGAAGGCTGTCTGTAATTTGACCCTGATTTGATTAATTTAATTTTATCGACGGGGGAAAGACGTGGTTTCAACGTCTTTTCGTGGTTTCAATTTTCTTTCCACGTCAATACGACGGGGTGTGCCCGCTGGGTTATATCTTATCGCTGCAGGTGTGCAGGAACTATTACATTTGTAAAAATATATTATTAAGTGCATCCGTGTGTGTATGTCTGTGTTATATAAAACACGTTATATCTTAAAAAAACAGCAACACACTTTCAAATGTTATAAAATTAATGTCTGGCATACGGTAAATGACATTTGATGGTGATTAGACAAGTTGTAATGACCTCAATTTAAATCTTTATATTTTAAAATAATTCGAATGACATGTTTCAAGAAGCCTTAAGAAATAATAAAAAAAATCATAACAATAGATAAGTAAAAATAAATACAATTACACACACAAATAAACGCTAGCTCTATATGTAAAAATAAATACAATTACACACACAAATAAACGCTAGCTCTATATGTAAAAATAAATACAATTACACACACAAATAAACGCTAGCTCTATATGTAAAAATAAATACAATTACACACACAAATAAACGCTAGCTCTATACCAAATTAAACAAAATAAAATTTGTATGCAATATAAGAATATAAAAAGTACAAACACGGAATAGAGGCCGCCCAAGAAATACCTGACGGCGCGACCTTGAGGCAGACACCGCGAAGATGGGGTACAACTGTAACCCACTAGAAAAGAATGGCTCAGGACAGAGATCTGTAGTTAGCGCCCCATACCCCATATGGGGTGTCGGGCAATGATGATGACTCTCACACACACACACTTATTTGGACTTTAATTCATCATCATCATTGGCTCCATAGTCTCGGAAGACGATTAGATTTGCGCTCTTGTGATTTGGCCAGTCTTGCAGAATAAAAAAAATATGGAACGATTCACGAATTTGCATGTCGTCCTTGAGCAGGGGCTTTAATTAACGCTTCTTTGTGTAAAACAATGGACTCGACAAACTCTAAACACGAACTGATCTATTCATTTCTGAAAACATTATTATTTTTTTAAATATTCTATTGAGCGAATGGAAAATGCAGACTGATAAACAATGAAGCCTTGAACATCCCATAATTTACCACGCTAGACTAGATCAAAGAAAAGAATAATGCCCGCTGGGCGAGACAAAATAATTAAGTGTCAAATAAAGAGTTGGGTGCAGAACTGGAAAGGGGGGAGGGGAACTACACATTGCGAGAAAATAAATACAAACACATAACAATAATAACACACGATAGAGTTATATTATTATGTAATACACAAAACAAAGGAGCAGCTCAAAAGTCAAAGAAAATGAAAATAGAACAAGAAGAGTAGAATTATGTTATTATATACACTAAATGAGATTGATATTGGTGGAAATAATATATTTTAAAAACAATATTAACTAAAAAAAATAACTGGCATTGCCCTAGACGCCCTAGACAAGTAGGAGCAGGACATTTAAAAAAAATATATTTGTGGTCAGCTTGTTTAAACTCTCTCCCCACCCTTTTGTTAAATACAGTCACACATGATAGATAGTGCGTTGCGCGTGACGCTTTTTATGGACGGTCCCTTATTTTATATATATATATATGAAGCGCGGTGGTAAACGCCGATGGTGTCGGGTACGTATCCTGGTAAAAGGGTACGGTTTGTTTCCTGGGTCTGGAGGGCAGTGCCGTTGCAAGGGATTTGGGGGCCCGGGGGGCTTGGCCTCTTTAGGGGCCCCTGCATTTTGACATTGGACATTATGACATGAGAAAAAACAATTCGGACATTCCTTTGAGGGCCACCCTCAAGTAGGGGCCCGGGGGGACTTTCGAATTTGGACCCCCCTGGGCTACGCCACTGGGGGAGGGTTTCCCTCAGTCTAGCCAGCTTTATTAATTACATGACAAACTTTGAAGATAAGTAAGGCAGCTGCGCATTAGGCTGGCAAGACAATCCCCTAGTATAACATGACCAAAGAAACTTGTGAACACTGCTTCATTTGCTCGATAGATTAACTTGGTCTGAAAGGAATAATTACTTACGTACTACCTGTTTTGTTTATATAAATTCCCACAAACAAATCTAAAACTGTGTATAAATAACTTAACAATGCACAAATCCAACTATTTCATCTCCTTATTGCGTGGTTAGGAAAATGTATTTAAATAAACAACGTCGACAACACACCGTTATGTTCTAATTAAAGCTTCGAGAACTAATTTAGTTTTGATAAATTCGAGAGCTAATTTAGTTTTGATAAATTCGAGAGCTAATTTAGTTTTGATAAATTCGAGAGCTAATTTAGTTTTGATAAATTCGAGAACTAATTTAGTTTTGATAAATTCGAGAACTAATTTAGAATTGATGAATCTCCAACATATATGTGTGGGCGTTGAAATGAATTTCTTTAGATCACAAATTTAGATTTACAGTATTTTAAATTGTACCTTTGGAGATTTGAAATTCTATTTTTAAAAAACACGTCGCAACGTCACACCTCCATTTTATTTCTTCTTTACTCAATGTTTGGCTACTGAAACTCTGAGAGGAGAGGGGACAAAGAGACAGAAAGAGACAAGGACTGATGGTCAACAAAAACAGACAAGAAAACTACCCACTCTCTAACACATGAAATGGAAACCGCAGGGGAGAAATGAAAAAATAAATAAAATAAACTCAGCTTGGAATTCCTGATGGATTACCGGACTGTTAGTTAATCTAGACTGGATTTAATCTCATTGAAGTAATGTGGGGAACTGTTTATTCCTTTGAAATCTCACTATTTTTACTGTACCCCGGCACACGCAGACATTGTGTTGCTTAAGCAACGCATAGCAATTTTAATCTCCCTTAACTGCCATCAGGTATAGCTTATGAAAGCTGGGTAGATCCAGGCAACACTCATCAAACTACACCAAAATCGTACTTAAAAAACAACAACCGGAATTTTCTAAATAGAAATATAATGCATTGCTGAAAGACCAAAGAGTAACATCATAATATTAATAAAACATTCAACGGGACAATGTGGCCTATCACAATTTAAGATTTATGTTACTCCCTACTGGTAGGGCCTACTGTAAGTTTTCGCTGTACTTTTAAAGGACATTAAATACGAGATGGTAAAAATCAACAAATAAAATAAAAATAAACTAACCGATAAAAACAAAGTTTTTATTATACTCCCTTTCTTTGTAAACAAAGTTTATATTTAATTTATATTTTGATAGATTAACATTAATATAAGTGATATCATACCTTATGAGTTTCCATACTAAAATTTAGCGCATCCTTTTTTTTTCTAGCTTTGGCCCGCAAAAAACATTAAAAGATAACTCGCTTTGTTTCGACTTTTATGTCGTTTTCATTCTATTTATTTCGTGTAAACGAACATATCCGAAAAGTTTATTTACTCCCGTCTCTTCCGGCAAAGGCAGCAATGTTTTTTTTCTTCCATTCGCAATTTGGTCGAAGGTATTGGTGAATATTCCAAAGGCTATGATGCTGAAAATTTGATAGAATGTATTGTTAGTCTGGACAAGTCTGCTGTCCAAGTTTCAGCTCGATAGGACGACGGGAAATGGTCGAGAAATCGATGCAAAGTTTTGCTATCGACCAAGCGGACAGACAGACAGACAGACGGTACGAGTTAAAATAAAGAGAGTAACAATAACAAGACAAGTCATAGAAATATCGATATTTCTAACATACTATCTATGTAGAATATGACAAGGTAATACACAATAATATGGTATTTTTGAACTGTCTTAGAGTAACAAAATAAGTTCCATGAGAAAAAACTCGATGTCCGAACTAACTTAACAATGCCATTGAAAAAAGTTATACTCTAAATGTACTTCATCTTATTACTGTTTTATTTATAAATATTCTTTGTTCTGTATTGTTTCGTCGTCTTCCACAGTTTGTTCCCTCATGGTATAACTCACCATTCACCATCCACATCCTTCCCCCTCCCCCGACACCTGATTGTGAACAATCATCACAAGCAAGTCTTCGCCGTATTCCATTACAAACAATTGAATTTGGATTCAGTTTCTATTGATTTCCGAACAGGAGAGAATTGTATTCTAGAGTTAGTACATGGCTAGTACTGGATTCATAAGGAAGTTAGTACATGGCTAGTACTGGATTCATAAGGAAGTTAGTACATGGCTAGTACTGGATTCATAAGGAAGTTAGTACATTGCTATTACTGGATTCATAAGGAAGTTAGTACATGGCTAGTACTGGATTCATAAGGAAGTTAGTACATGACTAGTACTGGATTCATAAGGAAGTTAGTACATGGGTAGAACTGGATTCATAAGGAAGTTAGTACATGGGTAGTACTGGATTCATAAGTAAGTTAGTACATGGGTAGAACTGGATTCATAAGGAAGTTAGTACATGGGTAGTACTGGATTCATAAGGAAGTTAGTACATGACTAGTACTGGATTCATAAGGAAGTTAGTACATGGGTAGAACTGGATTCATAAGGAAGTTAGTACATGGGTAGTACTGGATTCATAAGGAAGTTAGTACATGGGTAGTGCTGGATTCATAAGGAAGTTAGTACATGGCTAGTACTGGATTCATAAGGAAGTTAGTACATGACTAGTACTGGATTCATAAGGAAGTTAGTACATGGGTAGTACTGGATTCATAAGGAAGTTAGTACATGACTAGTACTGGATTCATAAGGAAGTTAGTACATGGGTAGAACTGGATTCATAAGGAAGTTAGTACATGGGTAGTACTGGATTCATAAGGAAGTTAGTACATGGGTAGTGCTGGATTCATAAGGAAGTTAGTACATGGCTAGTACTGGATTCATAAGGAAGTTAGTACATGACTAGTACTGGATTCATAAGGAAGTTAGTACATGGGTAGTGCTGGATTCATAAGGAAGTTAGTACATGGGTAGTACTGGATTCATAAGGAAGTTAGTACATGGGTAGTACTGGATTCATAAGGAAGTTAGTACATGGGTAGTACTGGATTCATAAGGAAGTTAGTACATGGCTAGTACTGGATTCATAAGGAAGTTAGTACATGACTAGTACTGGATTCATAAGGAAGTTAGTACATGGGTAGTACTGGATTCATAAGGAAGTTAGTACATGGCTAGTACTGGATTCATAAGGAAGTTAGTACATGACTAGTACTGGATTCATAAGGAAGTTAGTACATGGGTAGTACTGGATTCATAAGGAAGTTAGTACATGGGTAGTACAATTCATAAGGAAGTTAGTACATGGCTAGTACTGGATTCATAAGGAAGTTAGTACATGGCTAGTACTGGATTCATAAGGAAGTTAGTACATGGCTAGTACTGGATTCATAAGGAAGTTAGTACATGGCTAGTACTGGATTCATAAGGAAGTTAGTACATGGCTAGTACTGGATTCATAAGGAAGTTAGTACATGGCTAGTACTGGATTCGTAAGGAAGTTAGTACATGGCTAGTACTGAATTCATAAGGAAGTTAGTACATGGCTAGTACTGGATTCATAAGGAAGTTAGTACATGGCTAGTACTGGATTCATAAGGAAGTTAGTACATGGCTAGTACTGGATTCAAAAACAAACAAACCACCAACAGACTTATTAAGTGTCTAGTAAGTGAAGTACTGATGGTGAACAAGAGTAACACCAACTGTCGAATATACTAAGCCTAGAAGTTCTAGAGGACAGAAGGGCAAAGAGTAAAGTAGTATTAAAACATAGGCTAAGGCATTATACTCTAATTTAGAGATACATCATGCAAATCAATAACAACCTGTTGCAAAGCTCAGATATACATAAGGATAAATGCAATTTCCTTATCCAGTATGCGATGAAAAAATTTATTAAGTACTCTTTCTTCCCGAGTGGTATTTGGGTATGCGATGGGTTGGCCGAACTAACCAGAAAAACCAGTAGCTTAACATCATTTAAACCATTAATAAAGAGGCAAGACTAGACTCAGACCAGGGATGAGCGTAGGACGCAATAATCTTATTTATAGAAGGAGCGTTTGTAATATATAAGATAAGAAGGTGTGGTGCACAGTAAGTGATGAAGTTCTGATGGTATGGTGTTCAGTAAATGATAAAATTCTGCTGGTGTTGTGTTCAGTAAGTGATGAAGTTCTGATGGTGTCAGATGTTTGTTTATGGAACGTTTTGATGGGTAAAATAATTACTTGTGTATTTTATGAGCAATATTAAATTTCACCCCATTCGTATATTAGATAGGGAGGGTGAGAAGGGGAGAGTGAAAACAAAAGAAAGAAAATGAGAAGCAATGAGAAAAAGGATAAAAGAGAGTTACATAAAACAGATATGAGAGGTACTGAATAGAGAGAAAAAGAAAGAGAGTGAGAGAATAGAGAGACACAATGAAATGATAGCTATGGGACATGTATTTAACAGAGAGGAAAAAATCCTATAAATAACACATAAGGGAGGATAAAAGAGTGGAAATGAGAAAAACAAGTGGAGAGAGTGAGGAAACATGGGACATAGAGGAGAAGTGAAAGATAGAGCTAGAGAGAGAGAGAGTGCAGAGAATGAAGAGACAGACCAGAATAATTAAGGAGAGAGAGAGAGGGCTAGAGAGCGAAATAGAGAAAGAGCGAGTAAAATTTTCAGAAATAGACCTACTTCTAAATTGAATATCATTTCTTACTAAACAGGACAAATTTACTTTAATAGCTCAACTACACGAACTATTTTCTAATCTCTTTTCTGATAAGTATTGAAATATCTTTTGGGATGGACCGGATATTAATCTTCCCCTAGATGTATTACATACCTCAGTGATTTGGAAAATATTATATATATAGACAGACGACAATATACACACACAATCCCTTACTATTTCGTTGTCAGAAAAAAATACAGCTGCTACAAATTCCTTTATTGAATCTTGAATTACTACTATTGGAATTGATTATTCTCTACAATGTGTGGGCGTTTATATTATCTTCATGAAACAAAATTAGGTTTAACAGAATTTAGAAATTATTTTAAGACTTCGTGACAGTCTTTGAATATAGTGGTACGGAAATGAAGTCACACATACGCACAAACCGTCTCTCTCCCAGTCTCTCTCTCTCGCTCTCTCTCTCTCTCTCTCTCCCTCACTCACAAACACTATGATAGCTCTATTTTCTACCAAGGTTTCTCTCTCCCAGTCTCTCTCTCTCTCCCAGTCTCTCTCTCTCTCCCAGTCTCTCTCTCTCTCTCCCAGTCTCTCTCTCTCTCCCAGTCTCTCTCTCCCTCTCCCAGTCTCTCTCTCTCCCAGTCTCTCTCTCTCCCAGTCTCTCTCTCTCTCCCAGTCTCTCTCTCTCCCAGTCTCTCTCTCTCTCTCTCTCAGTCTCTCTCTCTCTCCCAGTCTCTCTCTCTCTCTCTCTCTCAGTCTCTCTCTCTCTCCCAGTCTCTCTCTCTCTCTCCCAGTCTCTCTCTCTCTCTCTCAGTCTCTCTCTCTCTCTCTCTCCCAGTCTCTCTCTCTCTACCAGTCTCTCTCTCTCTCTCTCTCAGTCTCTCTCTCTCCCAGTCTCTCTCTCTCTCTCTCCTTCTCTCTCTCTCTCCCAGTCTCTCTCTCTCTCCCAGTCTCTCTCTCTCTCCCTCTCTCTATCTCTTTCGTTCTGGATTCTTATAGAATTGATCTGATAAATACTTGATACTGAAATCATCATGAGAATTCAGAATTATTCCAGAGACTCCAAAGTACCAATTAGTTAGACTCTGCAGGGCTAGGTTGATTTGGTGAAACAATAGCGTTTATATTTTTCTAACAATAGAACTTGTGTCAAGAACACTCTGTGTGTGTGTGTCAGTGTGTGTGTGTGTGTGTGTATGCGTGTCTGTGTGTGTGTGTGTGGGGAGTGAATAAATGATGAGTATCGAAAAAATATTACACCAGACATTGCCTAGATTGTTGAAGAAAAAAGTCAATATTGTTATTTTGTTTCCTTCAAATGTTATCATTGTGATTGTGCTTTTTTATAATCAACGTCTAGATAAATAATAGTTAGATAGATAGATAGATAGATAAATCTTCTTCTTCTTCTTCGTTCTCAAATGTCATGATTGGGAGGATTCAGACAACAAGTCCGATAGTTGTAATGAACTGCGCCGTGGCTGTCAGTTGCTCTAGTCCACCGAACAGTTTGTCGTTGAAGGTAGCCCCCAGGGGCCAAATGGCTGACCGGGTAGAAAGATACAGAGGGCAGGTCTGAAGGACATGCTCCGCATTTTCGGGAGCTGTTTCGCAGGGGCACATTTCGCTTGCTCCGATTCGTAGTTTGCGGAACATATGTTGCTTTAGCCTGTTGTGACCAGTCCTTAGTCTGAAGATGATGTGTTGAAATTGGCGGGAGAGTTTAATAATAATAGATAGATAAATAATAGATAGATAGATAGATCATAGATTGATAGTTGGATAGATAAATAATAGATACATAGATAGATAGATGGATATGTAGATGCATAGGTAGATAGAAGCAAATATAAGATAGAGGTTGAGACAGACGGGCACACAGACAGACATATAGATTGCTAAATAATCAGACAGATAGACAGATAGATAGACAGACAGATAGACAGACAGATAGACAGACAGATAGACAGACAGATAGACAGACAGATAGACAGACAGACAGATAGACAGACAGACATATAGATAACTATAGACGGACAAAGATATTGACAGTCAGACAGACAGATAGACAGACAGATGGATAGACAGACAAATAGATAGATAAATAGACAGAAAGACAGATGGATAGACAGACAAATAGATAGATAAATAGACAGAAAGACAGATGGATAGACACACAAATAGATAAATAGACAGAAAGACAGATGGATAGACAGACAAATGGGATAGACAGACAAATAGATAGATAAATAGACAGAAAGATGATGGATAGACAGACAAATAGATAGATAAATAGACAGAAAGACAGATGGATAGACAGTCAAATAGATAGCTTTCTTTTTTTCTTTTTTATCCACATACGATTCAGTCTATCTTATAAAACACAATTATATGGTTAGTTGGTGCGCCAACCAATCAGAAGATGATTGCGCTCTACGCTAACCCATGGTCTAATCTTGAATATTGAAAAGAGGTTTGAATGACGTTTAAGTTGTTCGTTTCCTTGACTAGTTCTGACAAACCATTCCATGCCAAAATGTCAATCTGACAAAGAGAACGTTTATAAATTAGTCCTACTGTGTAAAATACTAAAAGCGTTTTTTTTATTATTTGATCATTTTTAAAGTTCTAAATTTTATGCCATTTTTATTTTTGAAAGGAAAAAAAAACGTATAGAGCGTTCTCAGTAGGCGGAGCTTAAGTTTTTTTTTGTAAATTTAGTGACGTATTTGTGTAAATATAGAACCCACTTGAGGTACAAACGTAACGTGGTGAAAGTAAAGTACTTCTTTATCATGCAAAATTCACATCTGAATATTGGCTATCCTACTCAAAAATAAGGAGGTAAATAGTAGTACTGTAGATTAATTGATTAATGTGATTAGGCTAGGGCCGGCTAGACCTATTTACATTTTCAATTTCACTTTATAGGCCTACACTTTTAATGTTTCGTAGGCTAGGCTACGA
The DNA here is from genome assembly GCA_949126835.1 of Anisus vortex. Lineage (NCBI taxonomy): Eukaryota > Metazoa > Mollusca > Gastropoda > Planorbidae > Anisus > Anisus vortex. Next base: position 39,238,857 of record OX421493.1, read on the forward strand.
TGTCAAGTGATATTGTTGGTGAATAGGCTATCTAGTCAAGTCACTATTAGGCTCACATCGTCTATGATCTATGTCTATGATAATAATAAAATAGCCTATTTTATTTAACATACATAATACAGCTTAAATCTTAATAAGACTTAAAACACAACACATCATTTAAAAAAAGCTCGAGCCTATATGAAACTTTATTAATACAGCGGCCATATTTAATTGTACACCATTACTCAAAGTAAACACAAATCACGTGCTTTTTGTCACGGGATTGCAAACGCCCTATTAGAAATCACTGATCTATACAAAGAATAGATTATGCACGGAAGTAACATTCTTGAAAACAAAATAAATAGGCTTTAGTGTGACTTTCACTTATCTATGAAATTATATTTCGAAAACACTGATCTGTAAATACATTTCAAGCGACTTAGACTTCCTTTTTATCGTATGGATTTGTTCTAATCATAAGTGATGTATTCCTGTAACTCCTTATGTTTTGGCTTCAATTTGCGCATACTGCGGCATACACATTTAATATGAAGGCGCTATCCATTCCTTTTATAGATCAGTGATTAGAAAAATTAACGCAATGAAAATGGATTAATTACCTAGTTTTAATCAAATTAAAATTAACACGGTTGATTTTGGTGATGCCAAACTAGTTCTATTTTGTGATATTACTCTAAAGTATTCATTTTTATATCTTTATACAAATCCACTATTAAGTTTTTAATTACAAGATGTAGTTAGCAGTATACAATTATTTTACGTTAAACATTTGAAAGTATACTTTTCCTGCAATATTTAAGTCTATTTAAGCAGTTAAGAAACAATAAAAAATTATAACAATTACATAATTTAATGCTAGTAAATAATCATAATATATTTTTATTAAAATAATTAAACTAATGCATTTGTTCTAATATTAATAATTTTTATATTTTTTTGTCAGGTCTGATTTTTGTCTATCACTTCTGAGTGATCAAGTGTAAGCGACCTCTTCATAGACTTAAAGCGGCTTTCATCTGTGATCGAATCTGTTCAAACGTGTTGAACCAAACGCTGAAAATGCTTATTATTTGGATGTTTTAAAGTCCACTTGCTGCATTTTTAAATCTTCAATCTTCCTCCACTGAGAAAAAGATTCAGATCTAATCATGTAGTAGTAAGATCAATCAAATCAGGCTGGATATTGTATGAAAACACTTGTCCATGAATTTGAAAATCTTGAATTTGGTTCGAGAACTCCGCTTTGAGACCTTCAATGTAGTTCTGAAAAACCTCATCTTTGTTCAACGGATATTGATCTGAATATGCCTTAAATTGATTCCACGGCTAGACATGCCCAGTTTCAGCACAAACCCATCCCAATGCCCATACAGTTCAGCCCGGCAAGTTGAAATGTGGCAGCATTCAGAAACATAAGCATCAACAGCCAATTCTCCTCATTCGATTTCGGGAAAATGTTGTTGTTTTCCATCAAGAAACAGATTAATTTGCATAGAGGCAAGGAACGAATCTATTCAAGACTTAACTTTGTCTAAGTTAGTAGACACTGTATGCAATAGCAGACCTCAATATAATATAGTGCCATTTATATAGACTTAAATTGCTTTTAAAGGGTAGTAAAAGTAAAGTACCATTCGGACCAAACTAATCATAGGGCCGGTGAAGCAGCGTTCACCAGTTTCTGTGGCCACGGCATACTCAGCCCATTTTATTGGCATAATTTATGGACGACCCCTAAACCAGTGTAACACCTTTGAATAAATTCATTAAATCAAGAACATTAAAAGCAAACCAGTAAATTTACATTACCTATTAATAAATTCTAAGGTAGAGAAACCACTTTTTATTAGTTCTAGCTCTCCTTGAGCATTAAGCTCTTATTAATGCATAGAATATGTGGCTTTTACTATCCGGAACATGTACTAGATTTATGCATTGAAGGCATTTATCAAAATGAAGAAAACTAAACTTAATACATGGACAAGACGTAAGGTAATACTGTTATCCACAGAAGACTATATCTCTCTCCATTATTCTCTCTCTCTCTCTTTCTCTCCCTTTCTCTCTCATTCTCTGTCTCCCTCTTTATATACATTGTTAATCTATCTATACATCTGCCGGTTTGTCTGAAAATACATCCATTCTGCCCTGATATATTCTTCCACCCACTCACTAACCAAGTCGTGTCAGTAACATAATATCAGAGGCCTTAATTAATATTAATTAATTATATTTTTCGTAGATTGTATTTTGCTATACAAAACATCGCCCTGTCGTTTTCTTCCAATCAGAAACTTGCAGAGGATCATGGGAGTTCTACAAAAAGGTTGAAGGTTAAATGATACATGCTGATTTATGATCTTTCTACATTTCGTTATATGTTTAGCTGTGTCTTTCTAAATTCTATTTTTTAATGCATACGGTTTATTTGTTTTTATGTTCAATGGTCAATGTATGCATTTATAAGTTTTATGTTTTATGCGTAATTTATGGTGTCTTTCAAGTTTTATGTTTAAATGCTTTTTTTTTTAATTCTATAGTTTTGTGTTTTAGGTTCATCGATCTTTCATTTCTATGTTTAATATTTTATGTGTTTTTTTTTTAATGTTAGAACGTTTTTGTGTTTTTACCTAGTTTGCCTATATATTGTATGTTATTTACTTAATTTTTAGTCTATTTTTGTGTTTTTCTAAATTTTATGTTTTATGTTGTATCGATGTTTTTTTTTAAATTATTTTGTGTTGTTTTATTTACGATGTGTTTCTAAATATAATGTTACATGCGGTGTCTATGATGTATTTTTAAATTTAATGAACTCAATTAGGCAAGTAGGCCTATTTGGATGGTGGGGAAATATTCTAATACCAATCATTCTGCTATAGAAATGTCTACATAAAGATGTAATAAAGTCAACCCGGAAATCGATGCAGGCAGAGAGAAATCTTCTATTTATAACACCTAATATTTGTAAATGTATGTCCACTGATAGTCATATTTCATAAAGTACTCAAACATCCACTTCATAACATGACAGTAACTCCTTTTACCGTGAACGTAATACTAGAGGCCGACCGAAATTCGATTTCGTTATCGGTTTCGTGCCGAAAGTAAGCAAATGGCCTCTTTCAGCGTAGTTTTGTTTTCGTCCGAAGCCATAAAGTTAACATTCCGTTTGCTTTCTGTTTCTGCCGAAACTGATATTCTCTCGGTCATAAACCGAATATCTATTTTAACTTTCAAAATTCAGACCCCAACGCTAGTGCTTCATCTATTACTCTGCTTATTGATAATTTCATTTAGTTAGAATGTTGCAAATTAATTTGTGTGAAGTAGAATATTGAAGTTAATAATAAACATATTATTTAATCACCCCATGAATGTAAAAAAAAATAGAATGTGGGATTACAGTCTTTTAAAAATCTTTTGTTTGGCAATTTCGGTTTATCTTTCTGTTTCGGCCGAATTCGCAGTTAAACGTTCGGTTTCGGCTTCAGTTTCGGACGAAAGTCCCAATATAACTTTCGGTATGGTTTCGTTTTCGGCCGAAACCAAAAATCTGCCTACGGTCGGCCTCTATTTTACATTTTAGCTACAAAGCAATTAGACCATTTCTTTACACGTCATTGACTATCTTCCCCACTGTCATTTACCCCGTTCATGACATGTTCATGGCATGTTACTAACTCCTTTTGACCGATTACCAATACTATATGTCATTTACACAGAACCTCACCGGATGTAATCAAAACCCCGTCAGCATAGGTCGTTTATCGGATTCACCACGTTGCAATTTACCCTTTTTACATATTAATTTTTCACGTGACTAAATTGTTGAACTCACTCCCGCCACACGTAAACATTATCTTACTCTGCCTCCCACTAGCCCCCCTCACCTCCCTATCACGGTCCCGTCCAGTGCGCCCTTGGGGCGAAATTTCAGCCGCGGTATGGAGCCACTAATCTGTAGGGTAGTTGTGGGAAATGTCAGACATTCTATTAACTGTCGCTTCTGTTCGTGCGATTTGTCTGTGTTCTGGCCTCCTAGAACTGGGGCATTCGTATGTATATTATATGCCAATAGTTATCAGGTTGTGTACTGAACCAAGTTCATAATCCTTAAAAAAGATTTGTAATAAAAGTTTAATTGGTCTATTTACATAGTGTGTGTGTCAAGCCATTTAAAAATGTAAACATGTGTAGGTAAATAAATCTTCCGTGACACGCATTCAAGTAAGGAAGTAAACAAATGTTAGTATATAAAAGGTCCAATCTGGAGCTAAAAATAAATGTTAGAGAATCAGAGAACTTTTAAACTTATGTAATAGAGTTTTTAACACCTCCATAATTATGGCGATCATGGAGATCTAAACTGACCTATAATAGTGCATTATTTATTTAAACCAACAGATCATCTCATATAAGATATAGATCTATAGGTAAAGCAGTATGAAATTCCTCAATGTAAATAACGCGTAGTATAAGCCCAGCTTTTCCCAAACTTTCTTTTTCTCGTTCAGTTGTTTGTTTTCTACTTCTCCTTAAACATTTTAATCCCCTAAAAAAAAGACTATAAATCTAGTCTATGAGTAACATAAAAGACTATAAATCTAGTCTATGAGTAACATAAAAGACTATAAATCTAGTCTATGAGTAACATAAAAGACTATAAATCTAGTCTATGAGTAACATATAAGATTCTGAGGTTCCATAAGATCTTTTCTTGTTTGGTAAACTTTCTTTTCATGTTCACTTGCATCAGAGAGGTACGAGGCCTCAGCGGGAAGGAAGCAATGAGCGCAGCGTTCCTACTTCAACCCCGCCCAGGTGCCTGGAGCCTGCATGTCCATACCATACGCCGCTACCGGGTAACATTGCAGGTATACGAGCGAGCCACCACTATAGAGATCCGATTGTAATTCCGCAGTGGGAGAAAGGTGATGCATGTTGCTGCGGGAACCGTACCCTAAGCTACACTGCAAACCCCATCGACGTGCCGTGGAGTGGCTAGCGCCCGGACAGAATCTTGGTGTATACCCCCCATTGGTTCACTCCTGAACATTGTTAAGCTCTGGAGATAAGAACCAGACGACTCGTCCGATTTTTTAAAGGTAATTTTAATATGTTATATCAAACAATAAGCCGCAAAACGTCATACATCAGTATACAAGTATGGTACCTACGCGTGCAGTTAATTATAAGTAATAACATAGTAATAACAAGAAAACGTAATAACATAGACAATGCTTACCTGGTTGCTCTTAAAGATCCAAACAGAATTGTCACAAAACCATGTCACAGAGACGTAAGACTAATTTTGAAAAACCAACAATGTGTATAGAAACCATAGAAAAAAATGTATAGCGCTTTCAACTGATGAAACGAATACACTTCTCAAACACAGGAAGACAGTCGCAGCAGTAAGAAATAAAAAGCTACCACCATAACAACAGTACTGGATCAATAGACGTGAGTGAAGCTATTCACGTGCCAATAGGGAATAGACTCAGTACTTCCGCTTTGAAACTATGGAAGCTTGAAACTGTAGAATCACCGAGAAAATTCGTGTTGGGAAAAAAAAAAGGACAACATAAGTCTATTTGCTGTTTTCGTTGCCTCCCGTCCAACATCTATGACAGTAATCAAAGTATAGAAGTTGATGTGTTTGTAAGTGCGTGTGTATGTGCGGGGGGCTCGTGTCACAACACAACTAGCATTCTGGTGCTCGCGCATAAAACTGACGTGGTCCCGGGGACAAGTAACAACAAAAACAAAAAAACCTACAGCCTCTCGTGGCTACTCCTGACGGATGCTGAACACCGGTGCCAAGTCTGTGGGCATCATTCCAGTCCGCTAACCATGAATGTTGTCGCGAGGCTGGTTTCTCTCCCTGTCCACCTCTCTTCTCCCTCCTCCCCTATCCATTTTCTCCATCCAAGCAAGACCGTGGCTGGAAGCACACAGTGTCGCATGATACGATCAGCACAAAGGGGTTGCGGGTGGGGGGGGGGTGCTACTGTATCGATATAACTTTAACACAAAGGCTTTACCTGTAATATATAAATATTCTAATAGGTGCAAGCACTTGAAGTCGCGTTCTTGTTGTTTGAAAACTGTAATGGCATTTTTAAATATAAGAGAAAGAGTAGCCTACAGTCAGGGCCGGACTATGAAACTTCGAGGCCCGAATGACTTTAAAGATTTTGTTGCGCTTTTCACCAATGTAGACTACTTTTTGTATAAATAAATATTAAACATACAAAATCATGAACTTCTTCAAGATCGTAAGAAAGAAAATAAGCTGCTTGATTTGAGGAGGTTAAACTAAGATTACGACTGAGAAATGGGAGTTAATAACACATAATAAAAGGGAGATAAATATATCCACATAACAAAATGCAACTGATCTAATGCTCCACGTATATCGAAATAAATTATTTTCCAACTAAAGCTTTGAGATCTTTAGGCTAGTGGCGCAATTTTCCCCCGTTTGGATTTGTCATATTTTACTCAGGCAAATGGATGTAAGGCGCCGATTAGAGACCTAGCTACGCTTGCAGGAATTCTAGGGAAACGAAAACTATTGATATCGGATTTGAACTCAGCATTGTCAGATTATTATCAAACGCTCTTTCTATCTACATCTACAAAACCAGGGGTCTCCAAACTTTTCAGCCCAAGGGCCGCAATATCTATCACACAGCAGTTCGGGGGCCGACTACACACCCCAGGTCCAAGTGAAAAAAAAATCAAAACGTGGATGCTATTTTTAATTATTTATTTAATAGACTTATTATTTTATTAAGTTATTATTTAATAACACATTGATACAGTACATAATGAACACCTGTATTAGTGGGAATGTTGAAGTTGTTTCATGGATGTCAAAATAGCTGACATTTATGATAGATACAAATGTCTTCACGTGCTGGATGAGAGAGCCTTGATGGCCGCATACGTCCCGCGGGCCGAAGTCTGTAGACCTGTCTTAAACAAAAGAAATATATAGATATAAATAAACAGAAAATAGATACATTGATAAAAAGAGTTATAGAAATATAAATAAATATATAGATATATAAAATAGACAATCTAGATAGATTGATTGGTTATAAGACAACAGACCGTCAGGCGAATCGATCGATAAATAGATTGACGGACTTATATAGAAAGATACAGATAGATAAAGAGACAGTCCGGTAGACAGATATATATATATAGATAGAAAGGCAGAAAGACAGACAGACAGATAGATAAATGAAAGAAAGACAAAGAGACAAATAGGAAGACAGCGAGATAGAGATAGATCTATATACAAACAGATAGACAAACAGACAATAGATGATAGATAGATACATGATCGATAAATAGATAAAAGAGACAGAGCGGAAGACAGAGAGATTGATAGACAGACATGTAGACAGACAGACAAATAGATAGATACATAATAGATAGATAAATAGAGAAAAGAGACAGACAGATGGACAGACAGATAGATAGATAAATGTTAGATAGATATCCAGACAGTCAGACATTAAATAATAGCCAATGATAACACACGTCTATTTTTGCAGCTTAGCCAAGATATAAATCTATAGGTTGGATTAAGTTTGTTTATGCACCACTAATTCTCCACAAAAAGACAATAATTAGCAAGTAGACAGATTGGAAAACTAAGAAGACCATCTATTATTGATAAGACTTTTATTTATAGACGTTTTGGCGGCAAACTCTAAAATAGCCTAAGGGAGAGAACTGACGGGTGCCAGGATGAAATTATCTCCCCATTGTTTTATTAATGGCGCGAGTTACTGGCTGGTGTTAATGACGTCAGGGATGTCCCAGTTGGAGATGGGGCGGGTGTGGAGGGGAAAAAAAAATCTTTTAAAAGTAGGACAAAAAAAATATTATTTTTTCAATAATGCTGAAAAATAGAGAGAGATGGAGAGAGAGAGATAAAGAGAGGGAGAGAGATGGAGAGAGAGAGAGAGAAAGAATGAAAGGGAGAGAGAGAGAGGTGGATGATCGGAGAGAGGGGGAATGAGTGAAGGGGGTAGTGCGGAGGAGTATGAAGTATGAAAGCAAAGAGAAAGTGTAGAAGATTGGTTTTAAAATTGTGTGTCAAGAGAAGGGGAAATTCGCTCTTTGGGACATAGCAATAACAATATGTGCGTGTAACAACGGCAAGGGTCGTTCATAAATGATGTCCTTCATATAACGGGAACAGAGATAATATACTGGACTTCTATTTTTAACCCAGAATTATCTGCAGACGTGAACTCAACATTAGATGTAATCTTTGGTGGTTACTTTAGAAAAACTTCTAAATTTGTTGTTTTATATTCTAAAATATTTGTTTTTCTCAATAGAATACAGCCTACATCCTCGTGAAGTATATGCCCCATCCCATAGACCCACTACCCCTCTTTTTTTTTTCAATGCTGAGAATTCTTAAAAAATATTTTTTTCTTCCATGGAAACATAAGCATTTTAAAGACAGTTAATTACTGTAAAAAAAATGTATATTCCTTATATTATACCTAAAAAAAAGGTTCTATTAAATTGTATAATGTATTTTTATAAATATTGATTTACGGTCATTTTATGCTGTTCTAATAATTGTAAAGGCTTCTGGCTGTCCTTAGAAATGTTGTTCAACACGCCGCGTTGTTGTTCTGATGTCGTCTAATGTGTCTGTAATATGTGTGTTTTTTTTGTTAAATTAATTCTTAAGAATAAATGTACCTTTTGCCTCATACATCTTTTTCTTAAACTGATAATCAATTTAAAACTGAATTATTTTAATTTATCTAATCTAAATATTTACGTGTCAACTGTTGATAATTAGATAAAGTATTAGTTTTTAAATAGTTTATAGTGAAATTTCGCCCTAATTTGAATCAGCCTGCCATTAGTTTGAATCAGCCTGCCATTAGTTTGAATCAGCCTGCCATTAGTTTGAATCAGCCTGCCATTAGTTTGAATCAGCCTGCCATTAGTTTGAATCAGCCTGCCATTAGTTTGAATCAGCCTGCCATTAGTTTGAATCAGCCTGTCATTAGTTTGAATCAACCTGCCATTAGTTTGAATTAGCCTGCCATTAGTTTGAATCAGCCTGCCATTAGTTTGAATCAGCCTGCCATTAGTTTGAATAAGCCTGCCATTAGTTTGAATCAGCCTGCCATTAGTTTGAATCAGCCTGCCATTAGTTTGAATCAGCCTGCCATTAGTTTGAATCAGCCTGCCACTAGCTAGAATCAGCCTGCCACTAGCTAGAATCAGCCTGCCATTATATCCATACCAAGGGGCTCGGTGGCCGTACAGCAGCGCGTTTTCCTAGAGTAACGAAGGTCCTGGGTTCGAAGTCAGATGATGTCTAGGATTTGGGTATGGATGGGTGTCCCTGAGTCTACCTGACCTTAGTTGGGGTAAAGCACAGAAGGGTGGGCATTGTACTGGCCACACAATCCAATAGTATACCGCGGCCACAGAAATTGGTGAACGCTGCTTCACCGGCCCTATGATCAATTTGTTCCGACGGTACTTTACCTTTTATACAACCTGCAACCTTGTGGGCGTAGATGCCCCCCTTTTCTTCCACCGTTTGTCCTCATCATTCCACTTTTTGCTCTCCCATTTTTATTTTATATTATGCCCCCTTCCCACCCTGACCACTACAGTGCAGTGGTGATTACCTCCCCTGCGTATAGTCTATATAAAATATAGCTTGAATACAAACTTAATACTGTTGGTTGATCTTTTAAAGTATTATATTAACTTATGTCTAGAGAAAGGTTTTTTAGTCCTAGCAATTAGTATGACTTTATTATTTATGACTATTTAGTACCCATGTAATATGTTTGTATTAAATAGGCGTAATGTATGGAGATGCTATTTTAGTGCTTTATATTTTTTCTTATAGTTATTTAATTATCTGTGTAGGCTGAAGCAAACTAGCTAACTGAAAGTATTTTTTCAAGTCGGTCGATGATTATATTACTAAAATACGCAGTTGGTCTACCTAGTCTATATAAAAGTGACCCTTATGAAAAATAAATTGGATTTGAAAACTATTAGCCATCAATTACAGGTAAATCTTTCAAACAATAGTTAATCATAGGCTACTATAGTAGACTACCTTCATTAAGATTATTTTACTGCGTACATATGAAAATTTCGTTGACTGTAACATAGCTAATGTTGATCTCTATGCATTCTTACCAAAGATTTTGCAGTTCTTCCCATTTTCTTCTCATAATTAAAATGTAGTAGATAAATTTTAATGTTCCTCTTTAAATAACAAGTGGAAAGTTTTAAGATAGTTATTGCCCTTTCTCTCATACTTCATATGATACGTCCTGTCATAAATTGGAGAAATTATGATGCAATGAATTGTAATTTAGTAGTTATGTTTGACTTTACCGCTATATAATTATGTGCAGAAGTATGATGCTATACGCAATTAATCGTATTTATTAACTGTTCTAAATTAATTTGCTATGTGACACATACCTTCACTGTAGAAGAATACGATTAGTCGCAGCTCATTGTAAGTTTGGGCGATACCAGATGCAATGTTGAAATTAACTTTCTATTTATTGTCAGTTCTTTTTTTCAGTTTTCCTAGCCTAGCCACTCGGGATATAAGGCAGCTGAAATTTAATAATAGATGTGTATATAAAGCTAGAAGTGGTTAGCCTCGTTGCCTATATCGATATTTGCTTCCAAGACTTTAAAAGAGTGTCAAGTTAAAATTATTTATTTCCACGTGACTAGAAAAGGCTAAGCAAGCTTTCATAATCAAGGAATAAAAGTGGATTTTGTGTCCAGTACAATGCCCAACCGCAATTTTTCTTTGTGCCAACTCATTTCATCAAAACAGTGGAGTCCTAGAGCAGATTAAAACTTTTCAGATTTAAGAGAGAGAGAAATCCTGGATTTATTTTCGTTTAAAACTCTTTGGATTGTAATCTTAAGCGCTTCCGAGACGACCACTGTCTCTCACTACATAATATATAATTATACATACATGGGAGCATGACTATGTCTGTGTGGTATATGCTAATATAAGAATTGGCTGATTTGAAATGTGTATAGATATATATCTAGAGTTCTATTATAAAAGCAACATTTAGATATTCCTTCCGTGAGTATGAGTGAAATAATTGGTCCTGTAGCTATAGTCATACTAAGAAATGAAAGGTCATTTCAACGATGCTAAAATTACTGGCAACCAGCCGACCCAGTACCCAAAACTCTCCCCCCCCCCTTTTTTATTACTTAAAATATACACATAAATTAGAGTATATTTGACCACAAACAATGCCGAATTAATAGTAGTAACCCCATGGGGATATTGAGGGTGGGAGGGGGGGCGGGGGCTAATGCTTGACACCTGAGCATTCTAAGCAGATTGTTGAACTTCAATTTAATCCGCCACCCTTTCCAAACAAAAAAAAACTTGATTTAGTCTTCAGATCTTCAGATTATGACATCAAACCTAACACACAAACACACACACAGCGACAAACACACATACACAAACACACTCAATCACACATACATATTATATATATACAAATGTGAATCCATAGGTCCCACAGCAATGGTGAATATAATTACACTTCTTGGAAGTCTTGGGATTAGAAAAACATTTGTTAAAATAGTAAAAATGTACCACTAGAATATTGATAAGTTAATCAGTCCTATTGCACTTTTCAGTTTTATATAGAAATAAAGGAAAGAAATATAACATTCCCCGTGATGTAACAAGGTTTTTTAGAGTCAATTATCCAGGGTTTCAATGGTAGACATCTTTCATTCTAAGTCTCAAATAAAAATTTAACTTGTTCACTATACCAGCGGCGCCTGTTACCACAGGATACGTATATTTCAATTCTGTGCCTGTTACTATGTGTCCTGAACTGTGCTGCCCGACTGGTCCTTAAGAAGAGGAAGTCGACTCATACTACTACTCTGCTCCGATCTCTGCACTGGCCCGGCCCCACGAGAGGGGGGTACAGCCGGTACGCCGTACGGGGGCCCATGAGAGTTTAAGGGGCCCATGAATATTAACATTTAAAATTAAACTGGCAATTGCGCAAGTATTTTTTAATTGTTGCAATTAAACTCAGAGGAGATGCCCCAAAACCTCCTACCATATCACGTGGCGCTTGGGGCCCTTAATTTTAGTTTTCTTTGTATGTGTACTTGAACATTTTGTTAAATATGCACAAATGCCTCTATTTGTAATAAAGGGCCTAATTATTTTCTATAGCATTTAGGATCTCTTTTTCTTATTATTTTCCCCAGAGACACTGACATCTTTAAGACCTTACAGGCTTACAGTTCTCCCTGTTAGCTTAGTATCCTAGGCCTACATACTTTATATCGCTGCATACTAGTACGGCAGTCAAAGCTAATTAGTCGATCCTTTTACACTTTAATGATTTCCTGTTGAAGGTATCAGAATTTTAGACCAATGTAGGCCTATTGAAAATTTAAAACACATTTTTTTTTTAATTATTTAACTAAATGTATTTTAGGAAAAGTCTTTACAAAAAAATGTATGTGTCAACTGCAGATCTAACCTTACATTTGACTATACAACATACATTACTGGTGAATATTTACAACTGACAAAAGTAACACCAATAGTTAAATCACTATAACTAGAAACACTAGAGGACAGAATGACAACGAGTAGAGTAGTAATAATACATAAGGCATTAAACTCTAATTTAGAAATACAACAAAATAACAATCTGTTGCGATGCTCAAATAAACATAAGGACAAAGACACATTCTTTATCCCTTATGAGAACGTATACCATAACAAACGCACACAAGTACTTTTTCATCCCGAGTGGCATCCGGGCATGGAATGTGTTGCCTGAACAAACCAGGAAAACCAGTAACTTATCATTTTAAACACTAATAGAAATGCAGTACTTGACTCAAACCATGGACATGCGTAGGACGCAATAATTTCAAAAATTTTCTTTAAAGAAGAAGCTTATGTAATGAATAAGATAATAGGTAGGCCCTACACTGATCAGATATGGTAAACGCCACATCCATTATATTATAACCATAAATTATCGGCAGTTTTTGGGTGTATTCTACCTACTTACATCCTACATATCCCGTAGTCTGTTGGACCGTTGGGACGCCATAGATGACATGTGCACTAGCCTCCTCCATTCCTCCCGTCTCTCAGCCTTTCTCAATGCGTCGCACAGTCTTATATCTGTCCATTCCCTGATGTGTTGGGTTATGTCATCTATCAAATCATATAGATCAATACAACTTATCCCCTGTTGACCACTAATGAACCGTTTCTTAGCATCACTTGGGTTTGTTAGGCTTTGATCATGTGGTTAACCTATACTATTTAGACTGTACCTAGCTGGGAAACGGTATGCTCTTTAGGAGTTCTTTTCAACCAAATTAATCATCAATCATCGGTGAGAGTCACTTTCCCCATTTTACACATCTTTGTAATATTATTTGCAAGATCAATGCTGAAGCGGAGGATCAATTACCATAATTCAAAATAAGAAATATGAACTTGATTAAAGTATTTTTGTAATAGACATTTAAGGCTGTGATTGAAATGATTACACTCACAAAATGGTCCACAGACCTTTTAAAAAGATTCCTGATTTTTCAAACGTATGTAATATAAATCATGGGCCGGCAACATTTTGCTAACAGTGTGATAAAGTAGGATTTCTAAATCATTCAGCGTGCCAACAGCCTAAAAGTCAAACTGCTCCATTAGACTTTTTTAAAATTATTTTTATAGGACAATTATTTTAACTCCGTAGCAAGACCAAGGCCAAAAGCAAAGGAGATTATTTATACAGAAAATCGTGAAGCGTTTTATATTTAATACAAAATTAACGAGTTTGTGATTACCATCTTTTTTATTTGCATTTATATTAAATACAATATTTTATTACTATACTTTCACATTTATGGTAATTATTATCTAATCATTTTTTAGTGAAGATGAGGATCTAACACTTGCAAATGCTCTTTTTTTTTTCCTGTAGGAGGCGCGTCCGGATTCTTACATCCTTGTCCCTCCTTTGGGTAAGTTTAGGTGAGAGCCGTAGCTCGGGGTGACTAAGACTTCCCACACACCTGTGTGAAAAAACTAATCACACGAGGCGGAGAAGATCTACATGTTGTGAGGGGAAGCCATAATGTGATCCCAAGAAAAGCATCCGTAATTATAGTTAAGCTGAATAGATACGTAGTAATTATACAATCTGGGTAGTTAACGTAATGTTTGAAAATATACATATATATGCTTTAGTCTTTTAATATTTTAATAATTTTCAAATACTTTGTACAGTTTGATCATGTCAAAGTTTGTTAATTGTAAGCCATTTATTTTTTTAAGAACAAAAAAGGAACATATTAGAAATATTAGCTAAAAAAAAACGGGTTAATTATGTACCTTTAATTGAAAAAAAAAACGTTTCTACATTTGATTCAACAGTGATGGCAAAAAAAAGTTATGTTTGTAAATGCAACTCACTGAAATGTATCGCTAAGTCATTCAGAAACTTCGGCTTCCACAGTCAGATTTCCTCATTCAGAACCGCAAAATGTTGTCTTATTATCAATTAAAAAAAAACACATCTTGGAGGTCTCTCGCGTGCCATTAAAAATCGCCCTGCGTGCCATGTTTGGCACGCGTGCCTTAGGTTGCCGATCCCTGATATAAATAAATCATCTGGACTAGTGTTAGAAAAAAAAGTGTGGTGGGGGGGGGGGGTGCCCAGAAAAGATCTCGTACCCTGGCACTGGCTACCCATCAACCACCGGATCTCCTACAAGCTGGATTCTCTCTGTAACAAGTGCCTGAATGACTCTGTCCCGGACTACCTTCGCTCCTGTCTCGAGCTCTACACATAATCCCATCGAATTCGCTCGGCTTTTGATGCACTAACTCTTCAGATCTCTCGTGTCAAGCTAGTGTCCGCTGGCCAACGAGCATTCTCATACGTGGGCCCGTCCGCCTGGAATGCCCCTCACACTACAGCTCCCGGTGCCCTAGCTTCGTCACCTTCAGGAGCCGGCGGAAGACGCACCTATTCAAGTAGCAGTTTATTATTATTCATGTATATATTTTCGTCTTTTATTCATGGTCTGTACTCTGTCTGTGACTGTTGACAGCGCATAGAACTGTTCCCAACGGGATGTGCGCTATACAAGTATTATTATTATTACTACCCCGGGCTTTTGGTGCATATCTCAACTTGCACCATCTATTGCCACGACATTTGTTCTTCCAAAATATTGTCCCTACTCACTGGGAATAACAATTATATCAGTTGAAAAAAAAAAGACGTTTAAACGTAAGGTCTTTCGGTAGTTTTTTAATTTATTTTACCATTAACTACAGTATAAATAAATGTTCTTGAAATATTCCATCACTTTGTGTTTTCAGTTTTTGCTTTAACTTGGTTCAAACGCATATCCGATTAAAACACACACATATTTCAACATTTCTTTTTTGCTTTCAATGCGTTAAGCGTTAAGACCTTGATATCTCGAGTTTCTTCTCGAGGGCCTGCTAGATGACATTAGATGTGGTGTAGAATGCAGTGTCCTCACATAAGGGGGGGGGGCAAAGAAGCGGCGCTGAAACTTTTGCCCTGGGGCGCCACATACGCTTGTAAAGGTACTGGTAGAATGTCTTAGACAGAAATTGACAAGGAAACGGAAATAAAACGGACACTAACTACAAAGTAGATCTAGTGCTATTGTTTTTCTTTTAATAGTTTCTATAATAGAACTTTGTTGTTTTGTTGTTGTAAATATTTATTTAGTTGATTGGTACTGTAAATAAATAGCGTCATCATATTATTATTATACCGCACACCAATATTATCAATAAGTTGAAAAAACACTTCTTTGCAATAAGCCTCGTCTTTAATAAAACCATACGCTTGGCTATGGCGTAGAGGTGGTAGGGGGGGGGGGAGCAAAGAGGGCACACAACCGCTTCCACCTTAATCTTCCTTTTTTTATTCACAAAAAAAAAATAAAAAAATAATTGATTAAAAATGTATTAAAATGTAAGAAGTAAAAACTGTAAAATATTTAATCAATTTAATTTTTCATTTTCAACTTTTAATAGATAGATGGGTCGTTTCTTGGTCGAGTGCGCTCATTTGCATCTGTGCGACTTCTTTATTGAAAGTTTACCTCAGACACTGAGAGAATCTGAGACAAATGAGTCTTTTAAAAAGTGCTTCGAGACCTTTCTCTTTGGCTAATACATCGCCCACGGCAATTCACACCATGAGCGCACTGAGCATGCTAAATTTAATAACAAGGATAGAAGCGCAATAAGAAATAACCATTATTATTATTATTATTATTATTTTAAATTGGGCACCAGTTCAGAAGTAGCCTTCTATTGCCCTACCCCCACCATGTACTACTTTACCTGCCTGGCAATATGGACCCACCCCTCCCATTCTTTTCTCTACTTGACTATTCCACTGAATAAGATTCATCTTTAATAAGTTTCCAACACTCTACTGCTTGTTACATAACGCTGTTAAGCTAGATATAATTGTTTTTAATCGGTCTTTATTATGTCTGTATATTTCTACGAAAGTATTTAATGATTAAGTTTACATTAAAGAATAAACTTCGGACCCACGAGAAACCTCTCTGAAAGACAAACTCCTATAATCATTCCTTGAGAACACTACGCGGGGTTCATACCAGGCCAGGTACCCAGTATTGTTTGGACTTTAATCTACCAACCAGGGCCGGCGTGCTACTAGCTTAGGCAGACGAATTACTAGGAAATGAAAGGCTAAGGGTATTTTATTTAAGTTGTCTTAGAAAATAGGAAACTCTCCCCTAACACTACTCAGTTTCTCCCCCGCCGAAGGCACGGTAATAAGGGCGCAGAATTTGTTTTCGCCTAGGGCGTCAAAAACCCTAGAACCGGTCCTGCTACTAACACAATGAGAACGATAATAACGATGATCCTTTGCCATTTATTATCTGCCATTGGATCCCATTTAGTTCTAGGATAACTTCAACGATGTTCATCCACTTGTAAACCTAATGATTGTTTCACCATGGAGTTATCTTCACTTACTCCTTAATTGGACTTATTGATTCACTATTTTAAAATCAAATAACGAAGCGACAAGAGCTGTTATTAAGAATCATTGTGGTGTACGAGCTAGACGCCATTTTGCTGGTTAGTGTAGAAAAGGGCTCTTGATTTATTTTTTTTGCATTAATCTTTTCACATTCACTCATTTATTCATTCACTCCATCACACTCATCCCCAGTGTAAACCCTCGCACTGTCAATTATTTGGTCCTAACTATATCGCCTTTATCTGTGTTTCGGCTCTCACGGCCCGGGTCCAATTAGTGTCGCTAAACCAAGTCAACAAACCGGTTTGTTGAGCTAAACTGTGACTGCAATAGCGTTGTCCCAACACAGAGTCACGATATAGAGAACAAAGATAGAGACATATATTAGAATACATTGGATGATATAATATCTTATAAACATAAACAGATACAAATTGATGATAACATTGACTAACATGACATGTAAAAAGTGTGTGTGCGTAAGAGAAAGAGAAAGAGAGAGAGAGGGATATTATATATAGATAGACGAGTGAAGAAATAAATAAGCTAGATAAATAAAATACTATTTAAACTAAACTATTAGGTAGACAGTTATGTAGACAGATAGATAGATAGATTTATTGATTGATTGACAGTCTAAGTAGACAACTTGATTAATTGGTTGACAGATAAAAAAAATGGACAGATACATATCATCTTTATCAGAATGAATATAATGAACAATGATTTCTGTACTGGTGACAAGCGTTGCCTCCCTTCCAATCCTCAGTTAGTCATCCAATTCTCTGTGAATAGTTTCAACTTGCCAGGTCAGAGCTTAGTGTCGGAAGAATAAATCCACAAGTGTCAAATCAATAGTTTAATCTTGATCGATGGGTTGTGTGCGTGTGTGTGTGTGTGTGTGTGTGTGTGTGTGTGTGTGTGGAAAGGGGGGGGGGGGTTTGATGCATTAGCGCTCATCAATCCTTTGTTTGGTTACCCCATTTCGGTTTTATAGACAGTGAGTGCTGAAATGTGACATTTTCTAAAACCAATTGTATTTTTTTGAAGTGACATTTGCTAAAATGATATGTAGTTGTTTAATGTGACATTTTCTAGAATGATATATAGCTGTTTAAAGTGACATCTTTTAGAATGATATATAGATGTTTAAAGTGACATCTGCTAGAATGATATGTAGTTGTTAAAAGTGACATTTGCTAGAATGATATGTAGTTGTTTAAAGTGACATTTGCTAGAACGATATATGTAGATGTTTAAAGTAACATTTGCTAGAACGATATGTAGATGTTTAAAGTGACATTTGCTAGAAATATATGTAGTTGTTCAAAGTGACTTTTGCTAGAATGATAATCCTTCAAAAGATCAGATCGTATAAAAACATTTTTTTTTATATAAGGACAGGGTCGGCTCTAGGGTTTTTGACGCCCTAGGCGAAAACAAATTCTACGCCCTCATTAAAATGCCTCAAACCCCCCCCCCCCCCCCCAAAAAAAAATAATAAAAAAATGTGCGCCCTCAGCAGCCGCCCATTTTGCCTATATGGACGAGCCGGCCCTGTCAACATATAATTTCCTCCACCACCCTATGGTTAGGACAAATACCGACAAACGAATGTGCTCTGCGAAGTAATCGGAGTTCTCTACGAAATAATCGGAGTTCTCTACGAAATATTCGACGTAGTGTCGATAAGTCCGCCATGTTACAGAAGCTGAAGTCTTGATTACAAATTCCTCAACACCAGCTAATAAAGTTTTCAGATCTCATAGAGTAGAGAGCTAATTTATACTACCAGCTGTTGAGTGAATTAAGAGAAAACCGACATCCAATTCCAAAATCATGCAATGACGTCCGAGGAGACAATTTATAGAAATCTTCTTCCGTCTCTATAGACATTTTCATTTTCCATACAGTTCTATTAATGGGGTCAAACTCGACGCATGCGCAATGGAGCGGGTGCAAGAAAACAACGGAATCTTTAATTGATGCGTACAATGTTTAAATTTCTGCTGTTCCAAGACAGTAATAGACACAGTCTAACACTCGGCTTATGAACATTGTCCATGAATAAACATGAAGTTTTGCCCATTTCTTTTTCACCAAAGCTGGCTTAGGAAAAAAATAAATTATATCTAGCCCCGTGTTTCTAAATATAAAGTTGTTGTTTTTATTTAATCATTAAACCCGAATCTAGGTGTTTCCGTCGATATGCGTTCATTTAAATTGCGCTTTTCTAAGTGAACAAAATTACAAATTGATTCTGACCATACGCCAATGGATTTTTGTCCGACTGTTAAAACATGAAAACGTTTTGGCCCACATATTTATAAAGTAAAATCAAACTTTTCAGTTCGACATATTATTATTCGTGCTTTGTAAAGTTGTTTTTCACAAAATACTTTAGTCATAGTTTAACAGATAAAACATTAACTGTGTTTATTCCAGAAATGTAAAGAATTATTGTGTCATTCTCTTGTTATTTCGTGCTGTATTAAAAAAAAATGGGCCCATTTATGCCGTTTTAGACAGAAACACCTTCCGGTCCGTCTTATTGGTATGGACAAGTCTTAACGTGTATGCATGCATAAAAGGTCACGTGCAAAAACATTTCCGTTCCTATTAGATCATTTTATTCGAAACAATGTCTGTGTGCTACTTTACTGGTTGTAGCCTACTCAAATTTGTTGGGGATTAAAATTTATTTCATTTCCAAAAGATGTTTACAAAGCAAACCTATGTATTGTGAAAGTCAGAAGGGAATAATCACCTTTTTAAAATATCAACTTTTTGCTTAATGCAAAATAATTTTTGTTATTCGTTTTTATAAATTTACGCATTTTGTTTTTCAATAACCAAGAAAACGCAACTCTTGACTCATTTATTTTGTAAACAAATAAAAATTTAACGTCACGCCACTAACACTTGAGTATTAATGATCGCCTGTTCACTTTTGATGTTAAAAACGGATTCCTCATAACTAATATTGTATCCTTTGTATAATTCTAAAAGACTAGAACTGGCCGTCGAGGTTGAAATCAATTGTCAAACACCAGCAAAAGCATGCTTTTTTTTTGTTATTAGTTTAAAAATAGAACAGGAAGTTCACGAACATTCGGGTTCAAAAGTTCACGCCTCATTAAGACTTGTCCATACTATAGATATGATGTTTAAAAAGAATAAGGGAAAAAAATAGTAAGATGGAGGGAGGGATGGAGAGAGACAGAGAGAGAGAGAGGTGAGGAGAAGAGAGAAAGAGGAATAAAGAGAGAGAGTGAGAGAGAAAGCGACAGAGAATGAGAGATAGAGTGTAATTGTCATAGAGAGTCATAACCACTATAGTGTAACACCCACAGATTATGTGTATTCAGAATGTTTATAAATTACATCATGCATAACGAATACAAAATTAATAGCTAGCAGACGACATTGTCTTGGCAACTAATCCTATGTACTCGAGGCAATGCAATGGATGAATGAAACAGAACTCTCTGACATTTCGTCCTCCATATCTTTCTTTCTCTCTTTGTCTATCTTGCTATTTCTCTCTCCCTTTCTTTTTCTCTGTGTGTATAACTCTCATCATCTCTCTCTCGGTATTCACAGTAGGTTCTAACATTCGCTTTCTCTATTGTTTTATTGTTTATGTGAAATTATGTTATTGTTTTCGCACCCTTACCTTTGTGTGTGTGTGGGGGGGGGGGGGGGGGTACGGTGGCCAAAACGCAGCGCGTTCGACTGGCGATCCGAAGGTTCTGGGTTCGAATCCTGGAGCAAGGATTTTTTTCCCGGGACTTGAGGTTTCCCCTGGGTCTACCCAGTTCTGAAGGGTACCTGACACTAGTTGGCGTAAAGTAAAGGCGGCTGGGCATTGTGCTGACCACACATCCCCTAGTATACCGTGGCCACAGAAACTGGTGAACGCTGCTTCAGCAGCCCTATGATCAGTTTGGTCCAAAGGATACTTTACTTTTTATCTTTGTGTAGATTCTGTTAAACTAAGATTCGTAATAGTATACTAATAATAAACTGATATTTTGTTGTTAAATTGACTAAGTTGGTTTAACTAAAGCGTTCTAGTCGTAATAATAATCATAATAAAGGTCGTTTTTATAAGACGTTTCTCCATGCTGTCCACATTTAGTATGCTCAGTGTGCTCTTGTCCACAGTGAGAGGGGTTTCATCATAAAGTTAAATTGGAATTCATGCCCCATTTTCCAAGTGTCACTTAAACTCAGCGCCATCTTGCTTCCCCATACGTAGGCAACCATTTATGGTATCTTCGTTAGTAAGAAGTAATTATGAGTCTTCACTAAATTTTATACTTTTGATAAATAGGCCTATAGCTTTATTATATTTGTTTTATAATTCAAACATGTTCAATTGAAAATTGTGTTTGTTTTTTTCGCCTTTTTTATATTTTCTTATATGTATACCGTCGGTCCCAATTGATCCATAGGGCCGATGAAACGGCGCTCACCAGTCTCTTTGGCCTTAGCATACTAAGGTATTGTGTGGCCAGCACAATGCCCAGCCGCCTTTACTTTACCTTAACCAAAGCAGGTACACATCAGCGCTGCGTGCTCTGAACGCGCTGCCGCTCGGCCACCATGTTCTGATTGGTCACTGGGAGGAGACAGTGGAGCACATCCTGTGGGAGTGCCCCCCCCCCGTCTCGTCAGCTTTCGAAAGTGTGAGTCGGGTGACCCACTTTCCACTGTTCTCTACGGAGACATAGGCGGTACTGAAATGTACGTCAGAGTTAATATCCTGGGCTCTAAGAGATGAGTAATCCCAGCTCTAAACCCAAAACGGAGCTCAAATCTCTTTGGTCACTGCGCAAGCCGCACAATCATCTGTAGTACCATGGTCTCATAAACTAGTCGTTTACTATAAGATAAGCCATAAATTATTGGCGTCAGCCAGTTACTTATTTTAAAATCTCCGTGCATTAAATAAAACCATTACATATACAATAACAGTTTAGTTAACAGTCGAAACAATCACCAAGACAAATTATATTTTATTGTTTATGTAACGTATTGATTCATTTTTGTACGGTATTATGTATTTTAGTAATAAGCGGTGTTTAAAATATTTTCATGCAGCCGCCAAACAATCAAAGGGTTTACTGTTTTTTTTTTCTCATAAAGAACGATTGGTTATAATCAGCATTAGGGTTGCCTTGATTTCTTTGTGAAAAATGTCTTATTAAACGTCCTGTTTGATATACGCCCTGTCGCTTGTACATCCTGTTCGATATACGTCCTGTTTGATATTCGTCTTGTTGCATGTTCATTCTGTTTGATATACGTTCTGTTGCATGTACATTCTGTTTGATATACTTCCTGTTCGATATACGCCCTGTTCTATATACGTGCTCTTTGATATACGTCCTCTTTGATATTCGTCCAAAGTTCTGGATCGGATTAAGGACGCATAAAGCGTTTTCCTTTTTTTGAATTGACAATTTTTCTAATAAAAAATGTTTGCTGAAGTTATTTCGTATTGTCTATTTCATAGCATGTATAGCTCTTGTCACTCAAACATTGTTATATCATACGAACAAGTTCATGTTTTGAGCGGATTGTTTGGAACGTAACTCGTTAGTACCGTAGGGGAAAGTCTCTACGTCTAGTCCGCAAGCCGGTAGTCGAGGGGAAAAATCCATTATGTTCAGTTTTCTGACCCGGACCAAATAGTCTTGGACAGACGAACTCCAAAAGCCCCTTGTGAATTGTTTGACTACTACATTGGCAGATGTCTGAGAAATGGCACAGGGAGAAATCATACTCCTCCCTTCATTATACAGGGGGGGGGGGTTGGGGAAGGGGACAAATAGCCCAACTCAGACGTGCACTGGCAATGACCAAATAAATTTACTGGTATGTTATAAGTGCATTGTCAACACATACAAACGGTCAGAAAAGTAACTAAAGAACATAACAAATTTCCACCAGTGCCCGCGACGTGTCAGGAGAAATCAATATGTGAAGAATATCTTATAATTCACAGACTCTTATGTTTGTCTTCGCACCTAAGAGTGTTAGATGCAAGAGTATCAGGCAACCCATTCCATGCACCGAGTGTCACTTGGGAAGTAAGAGATCTTTTATGATTATCCTCTTGCATTTTGAAACTTGTATGGTTAATTTAAAAACATTAATTTTGTCAAGTTATTGGAGGATAATATGGGGTATGGTGACCGAACCAAGGCATGGGTTCGAATCCCGCTGAAGGCTAGGATTTTTTCCAGGGTCAGGAAGGTTTCTCTGAGTGGACCCAGCTAAGTTAGTACCTGACATTTATTGGGGAAAAGTAAAGGCTTTGTGCTGGCCACGCAATCCCCTATTATGCCATGGCCACAGAAGCCATCATTGCTGCTTCACCAGCCCTATGGATCGATTAGGTTCGATGGGTTAACTTTACTTGTACACTTTATGATAAATAACACTAAATACAAAATGCGGTAGTCGAATACAAAGATGAGTAAAGTTCTCATAAAGCTGATATACTGAAAACTTACATTATATTCTGTTAAAACAGTTTTATGTTGTCGTTTAGTTCAAGGCATTATAAGTGGTTTGTTATACAAAGAACTTGGCACAGGCTGTTACGTCATTAAGCCAAACAGATTCTCTCTTCTATTCTCACAGGCATAGCCCTGAAATTACAGGGACCTCTGACGTCACAGAAAGAAGGGAGATGAATCTTTTTCTAAAAAAAAAAAAAAACACAAAAAAACTAAAAACAACAACTTTTAAATTACATTTTCCACCCAACTTTAAAATATTTTATTTCGTTAAATGCATTTTCTGTTGGTTAAATCGTCATCGATTTATGAGTAGGTATATCAAACCACACAGGTTGATGACGCAATAGCAAGAGATAACAATGTAATTACAGGACATCTCAAGCTGATAGTTTGAACGGGAGAGAAAATTCCCAGAAGCCTTTGGATCAAGTGCAATAACTGTCAGCGGGAAAATAACCTCCCCCCTCCCTCCCCATCCCCAGGTTCTGTCTTTGGAGAGTTTCTTTATTACATTATTCCTTACATTCTAACATGTTTGATAGAAACTTTTATGCTAAATAAAGGTATTAGCTTTTCTTAATGTTAATGCGCTTTCCCGCCATCCCTCTTTCTCTCTCTCCATCTGACTCTTTCTGTCTTTCTATCTCTCTCTCTCTCTCTTATCTTATATCGAATAAGCTTACAGCCTTATGCCAGGGAAGCCTATTCTATTTGGACGATTAATTCGTCCTTATCCTTTATTTTAGTACAGTCGTGCATTTTGAAAACAAGTTTAAATGATGTGAAATAGTTGGTTGTCCCGATTCTTCCAGGCAACCCATCTCATGTCTGAGTACCATCAGGGAAGAAGGAAATTGTTTATAAATTAGACCTTCATACAGGGATTAAGACAAGTGTGTTTAACCTCTTGCTTTTCTGAGTATTGATACTAGTTCATTGTTTTGTACATCTTCGTTAGAATTCAATTATTTCTGTACTGTTACTTATTCACTTTTTAAACTTCATTCTATATGTGTACCTAAATTTAGTGATTTTAACTAATGACGTTACGCTTGTTATATTATGTGAATAATAACTTGTAATGAGCTTTATAACTCTCTTCCGAATCTGGAATGGATTTTTAAGAGGATGACAATTTGTTTGACACTATCAGCAAGTCATAAAAATAATAAAGTAAAGCAATGGTAGGCAACCTTTTGATAATTGTGTGCCCAAGTAAGATTTTGTATTAATGCTGCGTGCCAACAGCTTAAAACGTCAACCTGCTCTACTATAGTTATAGTATTGTAAGACAATTTACATAGCGCATGAATAAGGCTAAAAAAAATATTTGTTTTACAGAGAAACCATACAGAAGTCAGCAGAAAATTGTTAGATGTTACGATAATTAAGAAAGGTATGTAATATAATACTCGTATATTAAAGTCAATATTACATATTAGTATTTATGCAAATAATAATATGAGTGAAGACTGTCGTTTGTTGAAATGTTACATATCTGGGGGGGGGGGGGGTATGACAGGCGGAAGCGGCCGCCTTCACTATAGCCATTTTACGAAAAGTGGGGCCTTTTTTGAGAATAAAAAGTTTTTTCTTTTCAAGATTCAAGAGTGGCATTTTTAAGAGTACAGAAGCGGAACATTTTCAAGACATAAAAAGTAGGGTTATTTCAAGATAATAGTTGGGCTCTTTCAAGACAAAACTAAAGTGGCAGTTGTGCACAAAGTAAAGACTCTCCTAATTAGGTAGTTACCGCCCAGATGAATTCTTCAGCCATTGGGCCCATCAATGATCTCAGTTGATCTTGCAGAAGCTCGTATTGATCGAATCCGAGAGATGATAATTTTTTATTTTTTTTTATATTTTGTTGAGGTACATAATTGGCTTGCTTTGAGAAAATCTCCCGTTTTTTCTTTAGGATATTTCGCGTGTCATTGAAAATTGCTCAGCTTGCCAAGTTTGGAACGCGAGCCTTAGGTTTCCAAACCCTGACATGAAAAACCAGAGTTGACAAATAATTCGTAATTAAGACAGCAATTAACATCTCATCATCATCTAATCCTTTAGAGAAATTGTTTATTGAAAGCTATGATTTGGGTTTCACTTGCTCTCTTTTTTACACAAAAACTTTGTCAATTATATTAATATATTATATTTTATCAATTAATTATGTTTTAGTATTTTGCATGTAATGCTCTCATTCTGTATCTCTCTCTATATATATAAATCTCTCGTACTCTTTTACACTCTCTCTATTATTCTCTCTATCTCTCCTCTTATCCTCCACCTTTATCATTCTCCCTGGTCTATGACATCGTCTGTTGGTTTAGAAAATTGTCGACAGAGCAGGTCAGAGATAATTTTTCTTCTATTACAACATGTCACCACTACACGAGACAAGAAAATGATGGACTTTCTTGTATTAGCTTTGATTATTTAAAAAAAAAAGTATTGATCTTGTAAATTATATAATTACAGACATCGGGGACAGTCGTCAGGTGTTAGTTTGAATGTCTTAGCCTGTGATCTGTATTCCATTCATGAGATGTCATCATTAATTTCAAGAAACACCAAAAGGCGACAATACATTTCAAGGAGTATCTAGTCTATTTTCAATTCCAGAAGCTTTAGTTTGATTATATAATAATATACTCAGCCTCAGAAGGACTTAGAAATAAAACAAATTCTGCTGATTTCATATGCAAGAACTAATTCATTTAAATTTACTTTCTTACCGAGTTACATTAGGGCATGGATGTGATGCCTAAACAAGACAGGAAAACTAACTTCTTCACATACATTAAAAGCCTGTACCAAAATGCAAAATTAGACTTAAATCACGGATAATCCTGGGATGCAATAATCCTCTGCATTGATTAGTGTAGTACGTAACCCTCTTATATGTATAATCAGAGTCTGTATCAAATAATAAATGTATTGTTTAAATCATATTTAGTAAAAAGAAACATATCAAGTGAAAATGAACAATTGTGTTTCTTTTGTCTCGCTAGATCTTCTTCTCTGTGCACTGGTCATACTTATAATTATGTATGTGAAACGATAGCCTAAAGATGTCTTCATTGATCTAAACAAATGAAAATTTGACTTGATTCCCTGTTTTTTTCCGAATCAATTAACAATATTTTAATCAATATAAAAGAACTACTATTACTTTACACAAGAACAGAAAAATAAGTCTGCTTATGAAACAGACATCCACGAATACACTATCACTATCCGTCAGTTTCATACAAGAAAACGTATAAATAGGTATCAGTAGAGTATTTCTAGATGGGTACCTGACATTAGGGAAAACTAGGCCTTAAGGCGGCTGAACACTGTGCTGGTCACACAATCTCCTTGTATGCTGTGGCCACATAGACTTGTAAAGATGCTTCACAGGCCCTTTTGATCAAATCCGTTATATAGAGATACTTACTATACATATATTACATGATTGGTAGGTGCATAGATATATGCCGATAGATATAGGCCTATACATAATAGATATCTATTTAGATAGATACAGATGCATAGATAGATTTATTGACAGATATCTAGATATTCATATTTATATAGATAAAGATCATCATCATCAGCCCCTTGACCGTTGTGGTCGTTGGGGGGAGCGCATGGACACCTCAGCAATCAACCTTCTCCACCTTTGCCTGTCTTGAGCGGTTGTCAATAGTGGAGTCAACTGCAGACCTGTCCAATATTTTGCATTGTCAAACCAGCATCTTCGCTGACGGCATCTCCGACGTCCACCTTCTACAGTGCCTTGGAGGATTGTTTTTGGCAGGTTTTTATGCCGCAACACATGAACGAACCATTTCAGTTAGCGCCGTTTGATTGTTCTCAAAATGTTTTTTTTGAGAGCCTGCAATTGGGCTATACTATCCCAAATAGATGAAGAGATAGTTGTAACGGGTAATAATACATTCAACTTAGTTCACAATAATGTGTATGTAATTTTTGTGTAGCCTAATAATGAAACATATTTTTATGCCTAAAATATTTTAGACAGCACGTTTATCTTTCGAATGTGTGAAATAAAACAGACAAGTTAAAACACTAGAATGCGCGAAACCCTCTCTGTCCATTCGTGAATTATTTCACTGAATAATTTATGGCGTTTGAAACACTGACAACATGCCATGCTTCTTATTTAGAAAAAAATATTAGTTTTATGAATAAACATTTTCTTTACAGTCAGAATTATACAAAACTAATTATCGAGTTTTCCGGGAACAAATCAATAATCTTCTTCTCTATTTTTAAATATATAATATACTTAAGAAGACTTGAATACAGACTTGGGCCTATGTACGCTTTTTTTGGGATTATTGACCAGTCTTATAGATTAGCCTATTCATGTATGGTGAACCTAAAAGGTTATAAGAAACCAACATTTCCGGTCCTATTGGTTCATTTACTAAAAAAAATGTACTGTTTTATTGCGAATAAGAAAAGATTTAGGAGATTCAATTTTATTTCATTGTAACACCACCAATGTGGTCTTTCTTTTTATGACCTGACAAGAATGTAATGTTTTTACATCTATGTCTTGATACTAGTGTAGCGTTTTAGTTGTAGGCGTTCTTCTTTCATACCTTCCCTGAAGGACGAGACTGTAACGAAACAATACAATAACTAACATTTCTAATAATCTAGGATAGAAATAATACCGAATCTCCTTTACAGCAATTGAATCACTTTATTGTATACACATATATTAAACAGTTCACGAGATAGTACATAATATTACATAGCCTAGGACTCAATTTTAAGTATGCTTTAGATCAGAGGTCGGCAACCTAAGGCACGCGTGCCACACTTGGCATGCAGAATGATTTTCAAAGGCACGCGAGATACCTCCAAGAAGTCTTTTTATTGATTAAAAAAACGACAGCATTTTCCGTTTCTGAATGAGGAAAATTGACTGTTGAAGCTGATGTTTCTGCATGACAAGGCAATACATTTCAGTGAGTTAAACTTGCATTTACAAGGACCAATG
This sequence comes from Anisus vortex, assembly GCA_949126835.1. Classification (NCBI taxonomy): domain Eukaryota; kingdom Metazoa; phylum Mollusca; class Gastropoda; family Planorbidae; genus Anisus; species Anisus vortex. The sequence continues at coordinate 39,267,554 of OX421493.1, forward strand.
GAATGGGTTTTTATAGAAACTGGACAAATCTTGCCATGAAATCAATTTCAAAACATTTAACTACGTTTACATCCCTATATTAAGGCATATATTAAGATAGATAGTTGGGCTTTTTCAGAAGTACATCAAAGCACTCAAAACGGAGTTTTCTAATCAAAGGCAAGATTTTCAAATTGATGGACTCATTTTTTTAATACTACATCAAGCCCAACTGGTTTGATCTTACTACAACCTTCTTATATGTAGATCTTTTTTAAGTGAAGGAATTTTGGCGATTTTAAAATGCAGCAAGTTGAATTTTTAAAAAAATAAAAAAAATGGGCATCCAAATGTGCCCATTTGCGGAATAAATCAGGAAGGAAGCTGCTTAGGAAAGTCTTCTGCTATTCTTAAACTGCTTGGCATTCACTCTTTTACTTTCAGCTTTTGGTTCAACTTACACTTGTGAATAGATTTTATTGCACATGAAAGATGCATGATTTAAGTAATACAATGTAGTCACCTACACTTGACCGCTCATTAATTGAAACAGACTAATTACATTTCATAGAGTTTGTATGCTCATTTTATCTTATCTTATACATCACAGACGCTCCTTCTATAAAGAAGATCATTGCGTCCTACGCTCATCCGTGGTCCGAGTCTAGTCTTGCATTTTTTATTAATGTTTTAAATGATGATAAGTTACTGTTTTTTTTGGTTTGTTCTTTAATTAAACATAAATATAAGTAATTGTGAAACAATTTTTGTACATTAATTATTGAATAAATATAAGAGACGTGTGTATTTCTGTAATTATTAATGTTTAAAAGATAAAATCCTTAAATGGAAAACCAATTAGTGCAGGAAATGTCTATTTACTTTTAAGCTTAAATTATTTTAATCCTTTTATAATTAAAACTTGTTATGCATATCATATTGTTGGATTTATATAAAGAAATAATAATTGGTCAGTAATATTTGTTATACTACAAAACAGGACGTGTTTGGCATCACTATAAGGCGTTTGCAATCACGTGACAAAAAGCACGTGATTTTTGTTTACTTTGTGTAGTGGTGTACAATGGCCGCTGTATTAATAAAGTTTCATATAGGCTCGATCTTTTTTAAAATGATGTTTTGTGTTTTAAGTCTTATTAAGATTTAAGCTGTATTAGGCCTATTATCATAGACATAGATCATAGACGATGTGAGCCTATTAATGACTTGATTAGATATTCACCAACACTATCACTTGGCATCGTAGCTGCCCTACTTAGCCATTAGCCCATTAGCCTAGCCTACGAAACATTAAAAGTGTAAGCCTATAAAGTGAAATTGAAAGTGTAAATAGATCTAGCCGGCCCTAGCCTAATCAAATTAATCAATTAATCTGCAGTAATAAAAGTTAAATTTTAAAATAGGGGAATACATATAATTAATGTTGTACCGAACGATTACAATTATTCGCAATGGCATCAATAATATCAATAAAATCAATTCCATTGCAACACTTACCGGTCGGATATGAAGAGGATAAATTGGGCGTAAAATGTTGAAAATCGTTGGAAAAATACCATGTCAGGCTTTCTCTTGTACTAGGAAGATGATCTACTACTATTTACCTCCTTATTTTTTAGTAGGATAGCCAATATTCATATGTGAATTTGACATGATAAAAAACAACTTCACCATTTTTGTTCCTCAAGTGGCTTCTATTTATAAATGACGTCACTAAAATACTTATGCTCCGCCTATTGCAAACGCTCTATTGAATCAATTGTGGAAACGTTTTTTTAATTAAAGAAGATATTTAACCCTTTATGTTAGCTATTATTTCTAATATGTTTCTTTTTTAAAAGAATAAATTACTAACAATTAATAACTTTGAAATGATCGAACTGTAAAAAGAATTTGAAAATTATAGGCCCTATGAATATTATATGACTAAAGAATATATATGTATATTTTCTAACATTACATTAACTACCCAGTTTGTTTGATTAATATGTATCTATTCGGCTTAACTATACTAGAGGCTGCATTTGTTTTGGTAAAAGACGTTAAAATGAGATCAAAATATATGTCGGTGTGGGAAGTACCTCAGGCCAAAAAACGGCAATATGAGGAGAGCGATGAAAGCCCCAAATATCTTCCTAGTTCTCCCTCAAAACGCTCTGCTGAGTCAAGCAGGAAAAAACTGTTCCACTTCTCAGCAGAGTCCCCAATAAGCTCACTGAACAGTGAAACTTATATCAATGACCAGACAGAGGAGATGGATTTGATAAAATCGCCACTTCCTCTGGTTATAGACGAAGACGATAAGGATGATAAACAGTAGGTTAATAATCAAACACTCTATAATTGAAGAATGGCGGACATAACAATAGTCACGTTAAACATACATAGCCTTAGGAACAAACACAAATACTTAGTTCACCTTGCAAGGAAACATAAACCCGATTTCATCTTCTTGCAAGAAACCAACATAAACAAACAATTTACTGCAGACAGATACATAACAGAAATGGGTTTCAGAGATAGCATTTTTAGTTTAGTTACATTCGCTAGAGGAACAGCCATAATTCAAACGTCAGATAAATACAAAGTCACACACAAGCATAAAGATAACCAGGGTAGACTCACTATAATTAGAATAGAAAACAGTAACAATAAATATACACTAGTTAACATCTACGCTCCTACACAAAACACAGAAAAACCTGCCTTCTTTGATAATTTAAATGACATTTTAAATACAACATATTGTTACGTCCACAATCCCCTTGTGGCCAGAGCTGTGTAGATCTTGCTGATAATTCTCGTTAGTCCTAGGGGAGACTTTAATTATTAGTATTTATGTTTCAGTATTACACGAACTCTTCTTATAGTCCTGGGCACAAATTCAGTATTTGTATTCCAACATTTCCTCTCTTGTAAATTATGGTAGTAGATAAATCTTATAGTAATGTATACAACACAATAGGATAGTAACTTGACAAAGAAGCTTCAGTGTAACTGTTGTTGATAGTTTATTTCAGGTGGTATGTTCAATATATACAATATATCTATTATGTACAGTTAGAATAAAATAGTGCAAACACAAACGTTCAAAGGAACATCTTTTGAAACTCCCTGTCTTTCAGACAAAACAAATCATTAAATACTATCCGAGTGGTGCAAGGGACAGACCCACTACCAGTAGGGGTGAAAATCATGGTAACATTACAAAACTCATAACAAAACGATATGAACTTCCCCTATTAAATAATGAGTCGTTCCCAGACTCTGAGAATTTGAGATCAACACAGAATCCCAGCATTACCTAGAACCTTTCGTTTTCCTACTAAACGTCCTAATATCGCGTGTAGTAAGAAAAGAGAGAGAGAGGAGAATAAACATTGCGTGTTCCAATTCTTGGAAAAACAATATACATGACACGCCCCCACCCAATGAAAGAAATAATGTACCATAATTACCCAAGTAATACTCAACATGGTACATTTTTCGTACTTAACACTATCGTTTTAATAACCAACAATCAATGGAAGATTATTAGACAATTTAAGCAAACATGGCTCACTGGCACAACTAAATTATAAAAAGTGTCACTACCCAATGGTAATTGTGATTATAACGTGATGGACAAATATTTCACCGTTAGTATTAATATTAACTAATGTCTCAACAAGTACAAATAATTCAAAAATATTCTAGTCATTCTTATTTTAACTATGTACAGTTGTGTGGATTTCCACCAAAAATTTGCAAAAAGTTTTAATCTATTAAACAAATATAACATTGCTCAAACTCTTGTCAATTTCCAACAGTTTACTTCTAATATACAAACAAAAAGATAAGTAATACATAACTCGAATCAAACTATAGGTTACTCCCCCTTTAAATTACAGTGTCAACTTGACATTAACAGGGTTCATACCTAAGATGATGATACTTCCCCTTTTCTCAAATACGAGGAGAAAATACACTCTAGTTACGATTACTACAGTAATCTAAATATTAAAATGTAATCCACTATTATGCGTTTTTGGCAAATTTAAAAGTTTAATATAAAAGTTTGTTCAGGGTTGAATGAGTGTACACCTTTAGGTACCTTTGTTACCCTCCGTTCCTGGATATATGGAATATATAACAACCTATATACAACATAGTGAATATCCACTAGTTTTTTCCCATTCTATTGCCATGATATAACAATTTAGCAATAGATTTCCAATATTATCTATTAATTTATACCAATTGATATTACATCTCTTTCTAAGATAAAAATTGTACATATTATTATTTAGTTCCATTCATTAACTAAAATAAAACTAGATAATAAATCAACTAGCTCAAAGTTTTCTCACTTAATTGTATGTGATGACAATTACTTTCATCCATCCATATCAAGTAAATACGTGCATATATATTTATTGCATCATGCATCAAAATTTGAATGGAATTTCTTTTCCATAATCAAATGAATTTAAAATATATCAGAACATCAATATTATACATGATTATAAAAATTATTAATACTTTCAAAAGACTTGACTTCTGTATGATACAAGTATTCTATAGGTATTCCATAATCAAAATTCAAACGAATGATAGGTTATCATGACACATTCTTAATGAATAAGTGAGATGATCTGAAAAAGAAGTATAGGGTTATTCAGTCAATCATGTAGCACCCGAGATAGATTATCAGCTATGACCTTGTCTCTATCTTGTCGATGATACGGGAAATGGGATACCAGTCGGTCTCTGTCAAATTACTTAATTTCCCAAAGTCTCTATAAAACTGCAGTGTGTGGTCGGCTTTTGGTACCATCACACAGGGTGTAGACCATTTGCTATCACATTTTCCTCCTATGTCATTTTCTAACATATACTTTACATCTAATTTAATATGCTCAGGTCTGATGGGGTCAAATGGATGCTGTTTAATAGACCTGGCACTATCGGTTAACACTACATCGTGCTCTATGACATGTGTCCTACTGGGAACATTTGTAAACATTGACTTATTTTCATGCACCAGCTCAATAATCTTCTCCTTATCTTCTACCGGAGGATGTTCTAGCCTTGTATCTAAACTCTTAAGGGCATCTGTATTATTAAGTTTACTTTCTGCTAACTTATATTCTATCCTAGATAAATCCGTCGGGACTCTAGCTAACGAAATCATGGGGACCTCCCGTGGTTTACTCTTTTCCCTGGAAACATAGGGCTTAAGTAAATTAATATGGCATACCCTCTGTTTTTGTCTCCGGTCAGGAGTCTTTATCAAATAATTGACCTCGCCAAGCTTTGACTCTATCTCATAGGGTCCACTAAACTTTGCAATTAAAGGCTGATTTTGCAAAGGTAGAAACACAAGAACTTTGTCACCTGGTGCAAAAGTTCTAGCTGTAGCTTTACGGTCATAGTTCTGTCTCATACGCTCCTGCATCTGTGGAAAATGAATCTTCACATGGTTAAAAGCATGATAAAGCCTATTTTTAAATTTATCTACATATGACAAAAGTCCAATCGGTTCACTGTCCGTTAGCCAAGTTTCATGTAGAAGTTTCAACGGACCTCTGACTGAGTGTCCATACACAAGTTCGAATGGGCTAAACCCCAGGGATTCCTGAGTGGCCTCCCTTGCAGCGAACAGTACATAAGGCACACCCTTATCCCAGTCTTTCTCGTTTTCATAACAGTACTTTTTAAGCATCGATTTTAATGTCTGATGAAACCTTTCCAGAGCTCCCTGGCTCTCAGGATGATAGGCACTTGATAGCCTATGGCTTATCCCTAATTGTTCCATGACTTGTTTGAAAATGTTCGAAGTAAAGTTAGTCCCCTGGTCGGACTGTACTGTCTTCGGTAGGCCATAACGTGTGAAGAAATTTGTCAGGGCGTCTACCACCTTCACTGTTGTTATGTTCCGCAACGGAATGGCTTCCGGGAAGCGAGTGGATGAACACATGACTGTGAGCAGGTATTGAAAACCGGCTTTTGTTTTCGGCAACGGGCCCACGCAATCAATGAGTATATGACTGAATGGTTCGTCGAACGCTGGTATCGGCTGGAGTGGAGCGACAGGAATTCGTTGGTTAGGACGTCCTACCATTTGGCATACGTGGCAAGTCTTGCAGTATTGTTCGACATCTCTTCTCAGTCCTGGCCAGTAGAAGTGGGGGAGGATACGGTGGTGCGTTTTTCGGACTCCCATGTGACCAGCGAAAGGAAGATCATGCGCCATACGCAGTATATCTTGACGATAGCACTTAGGTATTACAATCTGGTGAATACTGTCCCACTCGTTTGTACCTGAGTTGAGCGGTTTCGACTTTCTCATCAACACTTCATCTTTTATGTAGAAACATTCCGCCATTGCATCTGCAGTCTTTTCATCAACAGCTTTCATTCTGAGTTGCACTATTACTTCGTCATTCAATTGTTCTTTCACCAATTTCTGCTTTGGTGACAAAATGTTATCGTTCTCGGTTGCATCACCAGTTGTTAGTTCAGCAAAGAACGTAGCACTTAAATCGATGTCAGGTGTTTCTGTTATCACTGTTTCATTCGCATGTGTGTCTTCAGAACAGACAAGCACATCTTTCGTTGCACTACACGGCGTAGCAGGAGTCTTTACCGACTTCTTTTTCTGCATTGCTCTTGTCAGTGCACATGTTGGGCGTTCATTGGCAGGACGTAGGTTTTTGTCCTCCGCCATCTTTGTCCCCAACACTTTAACCATGGGCTCGACAGTGACTCTGCCGCCCATAATGTCATTTCCTAATATCATGGAAACGCCTTTGACGGGTAGTGCGCGCCACACTCCCACTACGATGTTACCTGTAAAAATATCCGACTCGAGTTTTATTCTGTGCAGTGGAGCTTCCACAGCCTCCATACTAGCACCTCTCAGCACAACAGACTCACCGGTACTGGTGGCATCCGTTAACGGCACACTGCCCTCCAGGATCACGCTGACAGCAGAACCCGTGTCACGTAATATCTGTATTTTCTTCTTGCTGAGTACATCGACTTCTGTCGACACTGTCCCCTCGTAGACAAAGGGTCGAAAATCGGATAGGTCGTCCTCTTCCGGGACTTCAGGAACCATCTGTTCCTCACGGCCTTCTGAAAGCATAATAGATTGAGTACAGCTATTCTCTTTTACCTTAGATAGACTGTTCTCAAAAACCATCGACTCCACAACTATGGGCGATGCCGGCCGCATTTCTTTTGAGTTTCTTGACCCTGTGTTGCACACTTCTTCTGTCTGCTTGCTATCTTTCTGCACTCTGGCACAGTGTAGAATAGCACCTTGCTTCTTGGTAAGGATCCAACAATCTTTCTTCATGTGGCCCTCTTTCTTGCAATTGAAACATACCACCTTTGCTTTATTTACATCTGTCTGCTTCCTGAAATGAACTAAGTTACTATTATTATTTACACCACTGTTCTTATTATTGTTTTCACTTGTCTCTTTTGGTTTACTAGCCTCCTTGGACTCTGGTTTGTGCACTTTGGGTTTGTCAGCATAATATGGCTTTATGCTGGCGTGAATTATGGCATAGTTATCTGCCAATCTAGCAGCTTCATGCACATCTTCAACCCCTCGGTCTGAGATGTGAGTTTTAATATCCACTCGAATACAATCATTGAATTCCTCAAACAATATTAGGTTCTTGAGTTTATCAAACTCACTTACATTCTGTGACCTTAGCCACTGTTCTAACATTTTCTCCTTTTGTCTCAAAAAGTCTACATGAGTTTGATCATATGCCTTCTTTCTGTCTCTAAATAGCTTTCTATATTTTTCTGGTGTCAGGGAATAACTTTTTAGCACCCTATCTTTGATTACTTCATAGTCATTTATTTCCTCGGGTGTTAAACTCAACACTACGTCCAATGCTTTTCCTTTGTTGAGAGTTGACCTTAACAATAAAGCCATCTTATCATCAGGGAACTGATAATCTACAGCTATCCTCTCAAAAAGCAAAAAGAAATCTTGAACATCTTCTTCTCTGAATATAGGCAAGTGTTGCTTCATTGCGCTAATATCCATACCATTGCTGTCCCTACGATGGTCAGGTCTATTCATGCGTGCCATCTCTATCCTTTCTCTGCTTTCAGTTTCTATCCTAATTCTTTCATTTTCCCTTTCAGTTTCTATCCTAATTCTTTCATTTTCTATCCTAAATCTTTCCAATTCCATTCTCTTCATAGCTAATTGGAATTTTAGGTTTTCACTCAACCCTTCATCTTCATCATTGTTTGATGATCTAGATGACATATTTCTTACCTCGTCTCCGTGGGCAATTACCTCGCCCCCACTGGGAGCTACATAACCTTCATTGATATCGTTCTGTCCCACTTCAACTACACTACCAGTGTTCATGGCATTCTGCCCGTTCAAACATGTCATAATTTCTTTGGTCAAACGATTACGATTAGGTCTTGCCTGTCCTGCCTCAATCCCAAAGGACTCAGCTAATTCTTTTAGTTCAGCAAATGACATGGCATTAAGTTCCTCACTTGATATATTCGAAGCCATAGTATAGCGTTCGAAATATTTGTTATAGTAGAGTAGTATATATTGTATAATAAAATATAAAGTTCCAACTTACGATTTGTCCAGAAATTTGCACAATATAATATTAAACACTTCGTGGAATCTTCACACTTCCCAAGGAATAAAAACGCAAACCAGTTCTCTCCTCTTTTTAAAAAGAATAGTTTCACAGTCCTGAAAACGAAACACAAATATGCCGCACTCAGTACTACTAATGTCACAAAATATTTCTAGGTCAGGAAAAAATATAACTCAAATTTTCCAGACGAGATCAACAAATTTTTTTCCAATCCTAGATCAAGAAAAGTAGAACTCAAATCTACCGAACGAGACCACCAAATCTTGTCAATCCTAGGTCAGGAAAAGTAGAACTCAAATATACCGGGCGAGACCACCAAATTTTGTTACGTCCACAATCCCCTTGTGGCCAGAGCTGTGTAGATCTTGCTGATAATTCTCGTTAGTCCTAGGGGAGACTTTAATTATTAGTATTTATGTTTCAGTATTACACGAACTCTTCTTATAGTCCTGGGCACAAATTCAGTATTTGTATTCCAACATTTCCTCTCTTGTAAATTATGGTAGTAGATAAATCTTATAGTAATGTATACAACACAATAGGATAGTAACTTGACAAAGAAGCTTCAGTGTAACTGTTGTTGATAGTTTATTTCAGGTGGTATGTTCAATATATACAATATATCTATTATGTACAGTTAGAATAAAATAGTGCAAACACAAACGTTCAAAGGAACATCTTTTGAAACTCCCTGTCTTTCAGACAAAACAAATCATTAAATACTATCCGAGTGGTGCAAGGGACAGACCCACTACCAGTAGGGGTGAAAATCATGGTAACATTACAAAACTCATAACAAAACGATATGAACTTCCCCTATTAAATAATGAGTCGTTCCCAGACTCTGAGAATTTGAGATCAACACAGAATCCCAGCATTACCTAGAACCTTTCGTTTTCCTACTAAACGTCCTAATATCGCGTGTAGTAAGAAAAGAGAGAGAGAGGAGAATAAACATTGCGTGTTCCAATTCTTGGAAAAACAATATACATGACAATATCAACATGATAAACTTATAATAGGTGGATACTTTAATTATACACATGACGAACTTGACAGAGTGAACACACTTAACAAAAACAAACAAAGTAGTCACTGGTTAGATAATACATTTACAACATTTTCACTTGTCGACGCTTACAGGAAAATATACCCACTTGGACAGGACACGACTTTTGCCTACAACGCTCACCCAGTTAAGTCCCGGCTAGATAGGGTTTATGTACCGGATGGGGATACGGTTGCCAGAGTTTCTCATTTGGGGGAAACATTGGAGTATACGGATCATATAGCGGTGCTAGTGTCGGTGACCACAGCAGCGTGGAGCCGACACAGGCATACCGGGTCGCCCCACTGGAAATTTTAGTTTTACACAAAAACAATTCAAACTCTCGTTGAAAACACAATAGACATTAGTACCTTAGACCAACAGACTGACATGGGAGAGACGTGGACAGTACTTAAGCATAGCATTAAACACTTAACACAAATAATATCCAAATACATTAATACGCAGCTAAGGGAGACGGAACAACACTTAAAACACCAATTAGATACACTTCCAGAAGATACTTTAGAGGCACATACAATAAAAGCACAATTAACAGAAATACAAGAGCATAAGTATATGGGCGCACAAACAAGATGTAGGACACGAGGTATGTTAGAGGGCCCAAACAAGGTTTTTCTCACACTAGAACAAAACACACAAAGAAGACGCATTATTGCACGGATACAAGACTCATTAGGAACAATACATACAGGAAATGTAGCAATTGCAAACACTTTTAAAGACCACTTTATACACATCTATTCTAAGGAACACACTGACGACAGGGAACAAGATGATATACTGACATATTGTTAACACCTACCAGACGAAGATAAAACTCTTTTAGAAACACCCATTACAGTACAGGACATTAAATTAGCAATTGACAAATTGAAATTGGACAAGTCCCCAGGACCAGACGGTTTGACATCAGAATTTTACAATTTTTTTTCACCCCAGTTAGTTCCCTTACTATTACTCATGTACACACATGCATATACTAAGGGAGCCCTTCCACAGATGTTCAGTGAAGCATATATCACCGTCCTGGAGAAAAACCCTGACGACAGAATATCTGTGGGGGGCTACCGACCCATTTCATTATTAAATACAGACTATAAAATTCTCACTAAGATACTGGTAAACAAACTTCAACCATACCTGCATACACTCTTACATGAAAATCAATTCTGCGGCATACCAGGCAGAAACATAGAAACTCTCAATCACACCATTAGGGACATTATCATATACACACACATCAAAAACACGCAAGCAGCCCTGTTATCGATAGATCAGGAGAAAGCCTTTGATAGAGTGGACCACGGCTATCTATTCAAAGTGCTGCGAAAAAACAACGTGGGCAGTCAGATCGAAGGGTGGGTCAGGCTGCTCTACGCTTCACCATGTTGCAGAATTCTTGTAAACCATACGCTGACCTCACCCTTCCCAATTGAAAGATCCGTCAGACAGGGCTGTCCGCTCTCATCGCTTTTATATGCCCTGTGTTACTGTTTTCCTCCTGTTATTCCCAACCTTTCTTTTCAAATTTTTTCTTCGTTACCTATCTAATACAGGAAACTTACGTCTAATATTACTCTTTTGTCTTCAAATTACATTTACCAGAGTGACATCAATGTATAATAAAAGAAGAAGGACCGATATATAAATACCGGCCCAAATCCCCTCTTTTGTCACATTCGCCAGGGTGTTAACTGGTGCAGACGAGTCATCCGGCGACGCTGGCTTAGGGGAGTGGGAGGGTCAGGAAAGTCGGGCCTTCCAAACTTTATGTCACTAACAAACAAATTGTATTTCTTTCCCTATCTCTCGTTCAATAGTTCATGCCGACGGGGGAACGGCTAAACGCTATTTGAAACCTTAAGACAACTAGGGATTTTTCTACTCTTTTTAGAGAATTGTACATATTTTTTTCTCACTTACTTGTGAAAGTCCCGATTGTGGGATTTCCTGTGAATGACACCTTTCGTCACCCGTCTTCAATAGGTGTTTCACTTTCCTTTGTCATATGTGACCCTTTCTTTGTTCTTTATATATAGGCCTACATTTAAGATCGCGCTTGTTGGTTGAAATTAAGATATATATCCCAAGGATTAGAACAGTTGAAATGAAATGTACATAATTTCTACCACACTTTGTTTTATTTTTCTCCATATTACGTTGTTTTAAATATCTTACAGTTAATAATGAATGTTTACGTTTAATAGATGTTTAAATTAATTTAAATATGTATGGATGTTAAGCATGAATGTAAAAAAAAGAAGAATGATTGAATTTAAATTAAAAGTTAGAAAACTTTTTGTCTCGTAAATTATTTTGTCTTCTATCCCCTTAACTATGTATGTACTGTTCTTCTATCCTCTTTTCTTCATTGTAAAATATATGAGATTGTACATGTAAAATATATGAGATTGTACATGTAAAATATATGAGATTGTACATGTAAAATATATGAGATTGTACATGTAAAATATATGAGATTGTACATGTAAAATATATGAGATTGTACATGTAAAATATATGAGATTGTACATGTAAAATATATGAGATTGTACATGTAAAATATATGAGATTGTACATGTAAAATATATGAGATTGTACATGTAAAATATATGAGATTGTACATGTAAAATATATGAGATTGTACATGTAAAATATATGAGATTGTACATGTAAAATATATGAGATTGTACATGTAAAATATATGAGATTGTACATGTAAAATATATGAGATTGTACATGTAAAATATATGAGATTGTACATGTAAAATATATGAGATTGTACATGTAAAATATATGAGATTGTACATGTAAAATATATGAGATTGTACATGTAAAATATATGAGATTGTACATGTAAAATATATGAGATTGTACATGTAAAATATATGAGATTGTACATGTAAAATATATGAGATTGTACATGTAAAATATATGAGATTGTACATGTAAAATATATGAGATTGTACATGTAAAATATATGAGATTGTACATGTAAAATATATGAGATTGTACATGTAAAATATATGAGATTGTACATGTAAAATATATGAGATTGTACATGTAAAATATATGAGATTGTACATGTAAAATATATGAGATTGTACATGTAAAATCTTGAATAAACATATAGGAAAAAAAAAGAGATCAAATTATAAGTAACATTGGCAAGTGTTAGATCCTCATCTTGCCTAATGAATGATAATGTTTGGACAATAATTACCATAAATTTTAATTTTTAAGGGCAGGAGATCCAGTAGAAGGGGATTTTTTTATATTTCTTATCCAATATGTATAATATTTCGACCATATATAGAGCCTAGTACTAGTGACTAAATTTAGAAAAATGGGGAGAAAAGTTACAAGAAAATGTTTGCTATGGAGATGGCGGCCATTTTGTTTTTTAAATTAATATTTTTAACTTGAATTAAAAACGATACTACTTGTTTTATTTATCAATATAATTTATTTAAATTTTGCATAAATATACATAAGCTTCATTTGTGCAAGGCTGAAGGAGGGAATTTCAAATTTAACTGAAATTTATTTTTTATGAATTTTTTTGTAACGCATATAATATGAACACGGGAAAACATGTTTATAGTTACTAAAATATTTATTTAAAAAAACTAATTATTATTTTCAAAATCGCTCTGGGACATTTGATAGCACTAATGTATAGAACTTCTGGGCAAAATTGCATGATAATTGGTTAGTAAATTTAAAAAAAAACTAGTAGGGAATCATATATATCGAATCAAGGTTTTGAGAAAAACCGGAAAACCTGACTATTATAGAAAAAAATAATTATTTGAGTCTAATGGGAAAATTCAATTTTCTCATCTATTTCTTAATGGTTTGTTGTAACATTTGTACCCAAAAAGACAAGATGTTAACCTCTAATTTGATGTATATTAAGATAGAATTAAACTTATTTTTTATATTTCTGTAGTGTAAATATATAAAAAAAAAAATTCTAACGTATACCCATTTCAAATGCAATTTTTACATTGAAATAGTGTTACAATGTTTCCCAAACTATGCATTTTAGATTTGGGGATAGTTAAAGTTAAAGTATACAAATTAAGCAAAAACAAAAAAATGTCATGTTTTTGTCATTTAGGTCTATTTTTACTGGAATTCCTCTCCTTAAGTTTAATAATAAAATATTGTATTTAATATAAATGAAAATAAAAAGGATGATAATCACAAACACGTTAATTTTGTATTAAATAAAAAAACGCTTTAACGATTTTCTCTATAAATTATATCTTTTGAATTTGGCATTGGTCTTGCTACGGAGTTAAATTAATTGTCTAATAAAAATAATTTTAAGAGAACAAATCTAATGTGGAGATGATCAAAATGCCATATGCTAATAGAGAATTACTTGTAAAGATCATGAAAAGGAAATCAACGTAAGTATAGGCCACATAATAAGAAAAGAAAAAAAAACATCGTAATAACTGGAAAGCTGGAGGGTAAGAGATTCAGATGAAGTCAGAAATGCTAAAGTTTGCTAGAAGAAAGGATACGTGGAATGACATGATCGCCTATGCCCTTGTCATGGCACCTTATAATGATGAAAATAGAGCAGGTTGACTTTTAGGGTGTTGGCACTCTAAATGATTTAGAAAATCTTGTTTGGCACACTGTTAGAAAAAGGTTGCCGACCCCTGCTATAGATCACAAATCACTTAATTCAAGAACTCCAAAACATAGGCCCTTCGATTCCTCAGTCATAAAAAAAAATTACAAAATTCCTGTTTTGTTTTACAGCTTACACAACTCATAGTACTTGTCTAGAAGATATAGTGTGACTTTCATTTCCAAAATATGTTGCCAAAAGAATTAAATTAAAAAAACAAACAAGCTAAATTTAACTTAACGCGACTAACACGTCGACTATTAATTATCGAGAACTCACTTTTGATGTTAAAACGGATTCCTCAAAATTAATCTTGTAGTCTTTGTATATTACAAAAGACCAGAACTGGGCGTCGTGTTTGAAATAAATTGTCAAACACCAGCAAAAGCCGAAACATAATTTAAATATTTGCCGGAAATAAACCGAAAGTTTATCAACAAGATAACCCCCTTACCCATTGAAAAGGTCAGGCCTCATTAAGACATGTCGATAGTTAAAACAGAATAGTTGTTTTTTTATCTTTTCCTATAATATTATCATGTTGAGACGTTTAAGTAAAGAAGAAACTTGTTATTTTATTTGATAGGATTATTATTACTATAATTGATCATGAATGGCTTATATTGATTAATTGCCAGCTCCAACGTTATCACTGGTTAAAAATAGACACAAGTCGACAATAAATATCATAGACGTCAAATGTGGAGAAACAAAAACACTAGGCGAAAACTTCAATGTCAAATCTGCACCATTGCAAATGCATACGACCGCCCCGGGCGGCTTAAACATTTGCTACACCGAGCTTGTAGATGCGTGTATTCTTGCGCCCATTCCTTCCTGCCCACAGAAACTCTGTGTATGAGCCTCTAATGGGCAACCTGGGACGTCTCCATGGGTTTGTTTGCTGGTGCATTTTTAATGGGAGGGTATCGGTTTTTAAAACACTTTGCCAGAGTCCATGCCCATTGGTACAGCTGTGACTTTTACTAGTAGTATTGTTGCATTCAACTGTCGAAAGTGGAAGTACAGATTTGAAAATCTGAAACACCCTTTTTGTAAAGTTTCGTTTTTCGTTGTTGTTTTTTTCCGTCTCTAAATTAAGTAATTGCCATCAACAGTTAATTCTCTTCCAATGACAGAGAAGGCTCCTGTGGCCACCAAGTTGAAATTTTTCTCCCTTTTCTCATTGGCCAATCTTTCAGCAGAAGACAGGTCAAATCTAGCAAATGGTCAAGACCAACATAAGAGGCGAGAGTTAATTAGCCACCTCCAGGTCTCCGCTAATCTAGTTTACTTTCTTCCAATCATTTGTGTTTGGAAAAAGCAGACGTTTTATATGGTAGGCCTTAAGAATGTAGTTTTGTGAAGGAAATCCCAAACTCCAGGTTTACAATACTTTAGTTTTGAAATATTATTTATTACAACAGAAGCTTTAAAATATTTTTACCATTTAGCTTTAAATCATAACTTTTCCACTATAGCTTTAAAATATTTTTACCATTTAGCATTAAATTATAACTTTTCCACTTTAGCTTTAAAATATTTTTACCATTTAGCTTTAAATTATAACTTTTCCACTTTAGCTTTAAAATATTTTTACCATTTAGCTTTAAATTATAACTTTTCCATCTCAGCCTTAAAATATTTTTACCATTTAGCTTTAAATTATAACTTTTCCACTTTAGCTTTAAAATATTTTTACCATTTAGCTTTAAATTATAACTTTTCCATCTCAGCCTTAAAATATTTTTACCATTTAGCTTTAAATTATAACTTTTCCAATATTTTTGCCATTTAGCTTTAAATTATAACTTTTCTACTTTAGCTTTAAAATGTTTTTGTCATTCAGCTTCAAAAATTATATTTCCACTTTAGCTTTAAAAAGTTTTGCCATTTAGCTTACAAATATATATTTCCACTTTAGCTTTTTATTTATGCAGCTTAGCTCAAAAAATGTATTTCCACTTTTGCTTTAAAATATTTTTGGCATTTTTCTTAAAAACATATATTTCCACTTTAGTTTTAAAATAGTTTTGGCGTTTTTCTTAAAAACATATATTTCCACTTTAGCTTTAAAATAAAGCTTTTCCTCTTTAGCTCTTACCATAAACTTTAAAATATGTTTTCTATTTAGTTTCAGTATCTCAACTATAAATTATCAAGATTTTAGGCTACATTGATCAATATAGATCATATGTTTTCTATTGAGTTTCAGTATTTCAACTATAAATTATCAAGATTTTAGGCTACATTGATCAATATAGATCATATGTTTTCTATTTAGTTTCAGTATTTCAACTATAAATTATCAAGATTTTAGGCTACATTGATCAATATAGATCATATGTTTTCTATTTAGTTTCAGTGCTTCAACTATAAATTATCAAGATTTTAGGCTACATTGATCAATATAGATCATATGTTTTCTATTTAGTTTCAGTATTTCAACTATAAATTATCAAGATTTTAGGCTACATTGATCTATATAGATCATATGTTTTCTATTTAGTTTCAGTATTTCAACTATAAATTATCAAGATTTTAGGCTACATTGATCAATATAGATCATATGTTTTCTATTTAGTTTCAGTGCTTCAACTATAAATTATCAAGATTTCAGGCTACATTGATCAATATAGATCATATGTTTTCTATTTAGTTTCAGTATTTCCACTATAAATTATCAAGATTTTAGGCTACATTGATCAATATAGATCATATGTTTTCTATTTAGTTTCAGTATTTCAACTATAAATTATCAAGATTTTAGGCTACATTGATCTATATAGATCATATGTTTTCTATTTAGTTTCAGTATTTCAACTATAAATTATCAAGATTTTAGGCTACATTGATCAATATAGATCATATGTTTTCTATTTAGTTTCAGTGCTTCAACTATAAATTATCAAGATTTTAGGCTACATTGATCAATATAGATCATATGTTTTCTATTGAGTTTCAGTGCTTCAACTATAAATTATCAAGATTTTAGGCTACATTGATCAATATAGATCATGTTTTCTATTGAGTTTCGATGCTTCAACTATAAATTATCAAGATTTTAGGCTACATTGATCAATATAGATCATATGTTTTCTATTGAGTTTCAGTGCTTCAACTATAAATTATCAAGATTTTAGGCTACATTGATCAATATAGATCATGTTTTCTATTGAGTTTCAGTGCTTCAACTATAAATTATCAAGATTTTAGGCTACATTGATCAATATAGATCATATGTTTTCTATTTAGTTTCAGTATTTCAACTATAAATTATCAAGATTTTAGGCTACATTGATCAATATAGATCATATGTTTTCTATTTAGTTTCAGTATTTCCACTATAAATTATCAATATTTTAGGCTACATTGATCAATATAGATCATATGTTTTCTATTTAGTTTCAGTATTTCAACTATAAATTATCATAATTTTAGGCTACATTGATCAATATAGATCATATTTTTTCTATTTAGTTTCAGTATTTCAACTATAAATTATCAAGATTTTAGGCTACATTGATCAATATAGATCATATGTTTTCTATTTAGTTTCAGTATTTCAACTATAAATTATCAAGATTTTAGGCTACATTGATCAATATAGATCATATGTTTTCTATTTAGTTTCAGTATTTCCACTATAAATTATCAAGATTTTAGGCTACATTGATCAATATAGATCATATTTTTTCTATTTAGTTTCAGTATTTCAACTATAAATTATCAAGATTTTAGGCTACATTGATCAATATAGATCATATGTTTTCTATTTAGTTTCAGTATTTCAACTATAAATTATCAAGATTTTAGGCTACATTGATCAATATAGATCATATGTTTTCTATTTAGTTTCAGTATTTCAACTATAAATTATCAAGATTTTAGGCTACATTGATCAATATAGATCATATGTTTTCTATTTAGTTTCAGTATTTCAACTATATATTATCAAGATTTTAGGCTACATTGATCAATATAGATCATATGTTTTCTATTTAGTTTCAGTATTTCAACTATAAATTATCAAGATTTTAGGCTACATTGATCAATATAGATCATATGTTTTCTATTTAGTTTCAGTGCTTCAACTATAAATTATCAAGATTTTAGGCTACATTGATCAATATAGATCATATGTTTTCTATTTAGTTTCAGTGCTTCAACTATAAATTATCAAGATTTTAGGCTACATTGATCAATATAGATCATATGTTTTCTATTTAGTTTCAGTGCTTCAACTATAAATTATCAAGATTTTAGGCTACATTGATCAATATAGATCATATGTTTTCTATTTAGTTTCAGTGCTTCAACTATAAATTATCAAGATTTTAGGCTACATTGATCAATATAGATCATATGTTTTCTATTTAGTTTCAGTGCTTCAACTATAAATTATCAAGATTTTAGGCTACATTGATCAATATAGATCATATGTTTTCTATTTAGTTTCAGTGCTTCAACTATAAATTATCAAGATTTTAGGCTACATTGATCAATATAGATCATATGTTTTCTATTTAGTTTCAGTGCTTCAACTATAAATTATCAAGATTTTAGGCTACATTGATCAATATAGATCATATGTTTTCTATTTAGTTTCAGTGCTTCAACTATAAATTATCAAGATTTTAGGCTAAATTGATCAATATAGATCATATGTTTTCTATTTAGTTTCAGTGCTTCAACTATAAATTATCAAGATTTTAGGCTACATTGATCAATATAGATCATATGTTTTCTATTGAGTTTCAGTATTTCAACTATAAATTATCAAGATTTTAGGCTACATTGATCAATATAGATCATATGTTTTCTATTTAGTTTCAGTGCTTCAACTATAAATTATCAAGATTATAGGCTACATTGATCAATATAGATCATATGTTTTCTATTTAGTTTCAGTGCTTCAACTATAAATTATCAAGATTTTAGGCTACATTGATCAATATAGATCATATGTTTTCTATTTAGTTTCAGTGCTTCAACTATAAATTATCAAGATTTTAGGCTACATTGATCAATATAGATCATATGTTTTCTATTGAGTTTCAGTATTTCAACTATAAATTATCAAGATTTTAGGCTACATTGATCAATATAGATCATATGTTTTCTATTTAGTTTCAGTGCTTCAACTATAAATTATCAAGATTTTAGGCTACATTGATCAATATAGATCATAATATGTTTTCTATTTAGTTTCAGTGCTTCAACTATAAATTATCAAGATTTTAGGCTACATTGATCAATATAGATCATATGTTTTCTATTGAGTTTCAGTATTTCAACTATAAATTATCAAGATTTTAGGCTACATTGATCAATATAGATCATATGTTTTCTATTTAGTTTCAGTGCTTCAACTATAAATTATCAAGATTTTAGGCTACATTGATCAATATAGATCATATGTTTTCTATTTAGTTTCAGTATATCAACTATAAATTATCAAGATTTTAGGCTACATTGATCAATATAGATCATATGTTTTCTATTTAGTTTCAGTATTTCAACTATAAATTATCAAGATTTTAGGCTACATTGATCAATCTAGATGTTAAAGCTCTGTAAGTCTGTCTGTTGAATGTAAAATAAATAGAACATAACTGAGTGAATTAGTAAATAGAACATAACTGAGTGAATTAGTAAATAGAACATAACTGAGTGAATTAGTAAATAGAACATAACTGAGTGAATTAGTAAATAGAACACAACTGAGTGAATTAGTAAATAGAACATAACTGAGTGAATTAGTAAATAGAACATAACTGAGTGAATTAGTAAATACGAAAATAAATTATGACTAAATCTAAATCAGGAACCTCTCCGCCCGTTAAAGCCACTGATCTATAAAAAGAAAAATTCTTTTTATAGATCAGTGGTTAAAGCATATTCGGCTGAATTATATTCTTGAAATTACTAATAATTTTAGGGGAGGAAACTGAAAAATAAAATACTTTGAAGACCGTAATATACAGTATTACAGTATTTCGTGCTGCACGCACGAAGGGAAGGGGAAAGCAGTAATAACATAATAAGATATGGGTTATCAACAACTCAAAATTGGCCTTTTTATTTTACATTGAAATTTAACATGTATAATTTAGTGCAGGGGTCGGCAACCTTTTGCTTATAGTGTGCCAAAGTAGGATTTCTAAATCATTCAGCGTGCCAACAGCGTGAAAGTCAAACTGCTCAACTATATTATTTTTATAAGACAATTTTTTTAGTGCCGCAGCAAGACCAAAAGAAAAAAAGCTTTATATATTTATATCATTAAAGTTAAAGCGTTTTATATTTAAAAACAATTGAACGAGTTTGTTATTATCATCATTTTTTTAAAATCCATTTATAGCCAATACACAATTTCATTATTCAACTTAGTTCTACACATTACTGGTTATTATATCAGCATTTGAATTAGGTTGTCAGATATTATTATAGTATTAGTTATAAACTTTTCATAGTTTGATCTTAGCATAGCTGAGATTTTCGTTAATAGGCCATATTATTTATTTCTAAACAAAATGATAAACTACACTACAATTAAACGGAAGAGATGCGAAGTAATCATACTAACTGGGTAGTTAATGTAACGTTTATAAAAAAAAAATTACATATAAATTTTTTAGTTATATAATATTTATAACATTTTCAATATCTTTTATATTTTGATCATTTTAAAATTATAAATTGCAATCGATTGTGTGTTTTTTTTTAAAGGAAACCAAAAAGAAACATATTAGAAATATTAACGCAAAAAAACGGGTTAATTATCTCCCTTCAATTAAATTCTCCAAAGTTGATACTAGTGATGCCAAACGAGTTGTTTTAATATAACTAGTGTTCATCCTCATCATCTGTCCTTTGGGTTCCTTGTGGAACATAAGGCCTCTGTCAAAGCACGTCAAATAACTAGTGTAACGTATAAATTATTATTTCTTCATGCAAATGTAGTATTATGCTCTTTTTTCAAAGTGTAATTATTAGATGTATAATAGTAATTTACGTTGTAAAATATATTTTCTGCATCAAGTCAATTTAAGGAGTTAATTTTTCTTTTAAACATTAATAAATGCAACAATTACATAATATATATATAATGCTTGTATATAAGCTTGGTATATTTATTATTAGAATAATAAAACAAACTAATTTGTTTTAGATATAATTATATTTATGCTTAATTAAGAGAGATGAGCAAAAAAACTCTTTTGTACGGTATATAGTTAGCATGCATCAATTAATAAGCGTCTTTTCCTTGATTTCTGTTAGCTAATTGTTCAATGTCAGGTAGCCTACATATTTAGTCAATTCTGAGTACTGAGTAGTCAAGTTTAAATGATCTCTTGGTATGCTTAAAATAGCTTTTATGTGTGATAAAATATGTTCACTAGTGTCAATTAAACCAAAATATGAAAGTAGAGCGAATGCCTTGCATTTGATAACAGATGACTTTCCTAAGCATCTAATTCTTTCAGATTTCCCCGCAAATCGTCACATTTCGATGCCCATTTTTCGGATGTTTAAAATGAACAAAATACTAATATCCCTTTACTATAAAAAAAATCCAGATCTAAGTAGTTTATAGTAAGATCAATCCAGCACGGCTTAATGTGGTATAGTGTTACTATGGAGTCTATTAATTATATTTTAGAAAACTCCGCATTGAGTGCTTCAATGTAATTCTAAAAACGCTCATATATCTTAATCTGCCTTAAATAAGGGAAAGAGTTAATATGTATTAAAATTGATTTTTCACGGCAAGATATGTCCAGTTTCAATGCAAATCCATTCCAGTGGTCCAATACTTCAAGTGCTTTTCGACCCCGTCCATTTAGGCTAAATACAAGTTCAACTCACTGAAAACAATGTGTCGACGTGTCATTCGAAACTCCGGCTTCAACAGTCTGTTTCCCAATTTATTTATTATTTCATCAAGATACACCTTAATTGCTTCCAGACCAGAAACGAATATATCCAAGACTTTACCTATACTCCGTATGACCTTCTTCTAGAAGAGACTTGAGAAACTATAAAATTGACTCCAAGACTTTACCTATACTCCGTATGACTTTCTTCTAGAAGTCTTGAGAAACTATACAATTGACTCCAAGACTTTACCTATACTCCGTATGACTTTCTTCTAGAAGTCTTGAGAAACTATACAATTGACTATCCATAACAATATGGGGTACGCTGGCCGAGCGGCAGCGCTTTCGACTTGCGAACCGAAGGTTCTGGGTTCGAATCCTGGTGGAGGCTAGGATTTGTTCCAGGGTCTTGAGGGTGTCCCTGAGTTTAGTTGGGATAAAGTAAAGGCGGCTGGGCATTGTGCTGGTCACACATCCCCTAGTATGCCGGGCTACAGAAACTGGTGAACGCTGCTTCACCAGCCTTATCATCAGTTTGGTCCGAAGGGTACTTTACTTACTTAACAATATATTCAATAGATCGCCCAAGAAGTCCAATGATGCGAGCTTTGCATACAAACATTCCTAAACTAAGACGGTCGACGTCCAGTGTGATTCCTATGTAGTTCGCCACGCAGCACCAATTAATTATGCTGACGTACGTTGTTTTGACCTAAAAAAATCTTCTTCGCGTGCAACTGAAAATCGATCTGCGTGCCAAGTCTGGCGCGCGTGCCTTAGGTTGCCGACCCCAGATTAGTGTATGTGAAGTGTACGATGCTGAAATCTGTGTTTGCGTCAAATGTCTATGATTTGTGTATGTGACACATGTCTAATTATGATTTTTTTTTTTGTAATTGAGATTTTTATATATTTGGACAGTTGAACCATTTTTAAAATAATAAACTACATTTTGGGGTACGGTGGTCAGCATTCGGCTGGCCTAACTAATGTCCTGGGCTCGAATCCTGGTGATGGCTAGGATTTATTATCGGGTGTCGATTAGTCTACCCAAGCTCTGAAGGGTACCTTACTTTAGTTGGGGAAAAGTAAAAGCAGATGGGCATTGTGCTGGCCACACAATCCCCTAGCATGCCACGGCCACAGAAACTGGTGAACGGTGCTTCATCGGCCCTATGGATCAATTTGGTCTGACATTTTTTTACATTTGCGACACATGATTTGAGCTTCAAAAGCCTTATATTAATCATTGCAACATGCATGCCTTTTCTTTTTCCTGTTTTTCTCATTATTGTATTTTTTTTCTCATTTTTGTTCAGTTATTTTACTACTTCTCTGTAACTAATCATCACACAAGATTGAAATTTGTCAGTTATCTTTATCACTATGTTTTCTTTAATTCCATGCATGATCTTGACATTTCTTTTTTATTATTTTGTATGTGTGAAAAGGTAATTTTATAATGCTGATTTACTACAAAAAAAATATAACTTTGGAACATTATAGCTTATATTTTCCAAAATGTGTTTATCAGCCATTTTTATGGTTGCTATGGCAACAACAAAAAATATCTTAAAGAATTCCCCTTCCCCCCCCCCCCCCCCCCCGCAAGTATTCATAAAGCATACAGCTGAATCTTACAGGGCAATTAAATATTGTCAGGTAATCCAAATAAAATTATTTTTGTTTTAGACAGGTGTCCAACAATTTGAATAAGTACATTATGACACTGTCAAAGACAAGATGTGTAGGACACATTTATTGAATAAATTCTTGAGTTCAGAACAGAGATGACTGACAGAATGACAATATGATATCACCACACCATATTCTATCAACACACCATAATATGTGTATTAAGGGGGAATGGGACTGAAACATTTAATTCAGTTATTACTGGACCAAAATGATTTTTAATTACATATACATATATATCTTGAGTGGCCTTGATAAAGACATAAGTAATTTGTATGACAAAAACATGGTTGCCATGGTTACGGCCGCCATTTTGAAAAAAAATAGTCATTACAAAAGTTATAAAATTTTGAAAAGTATTATAGATATTTTGGTTTCAATAGTGCTTTTATGTATTACTATTACCATTTTAGGTACTAGACACAATTTTAATTAAATATTTTAGAAAATATTTTTTTTATGAATTTTTTAAATTTAGTATTGGAATTTTGTACAAAATTCATGAATTTTTTTTTCTTTTAATACATTTTACAGACAAACTAATTATACATTCACCTTAAAACCTAGTCTAGTACCTCTAGATATAATATATAAAGCTACATACCAAATTGCAACATGTTATCTTGAATGCTTCTAATTATTTTACAATTATCATAGCACAAAAACAACAAAAAAACACATATTGAGAAAAACCCATTTAAAGGCAAAAAATCGACAAAGAAATTGAGTCGACACCCACATTTCAAACTCAATATTTCAGTACAAAACCGTCATTTTTTATATTTTATTTGATGCATTTTTGTTACAATTAGGTTTAACAAGCTATTTTTAACAAAAAATAAACAACTCTATTTTTGAAAAAATATGCCAAATATGCCCCCCCTACTCAGTCCCGTTCCCCCTTAAATAATAAAATCAAGTTTCAACCTATAGTGTGAATAAAACTACAAGAAACTAAGTAGTTTAAAAATGAAATTAAGACATGAATACAATTTCCCACAATGTTCTTACAACAAAAATCATTTTGAAAGCCCTATCCTATATTCATGAAAAGTACAAACACATTAATCATTGGTATGTGGGAAATTTCTTGATGTGAATTGTGTGTAAATAATATATATTTAAATAGTATATATATATGGTATATATTATACCTTATAGAAATAGTATTTGTGGATGCTTTTCAATACTCACTCAAAGAATAATCTCAGTAAAAAAAACAACACATGTTGGGAGTTAAGGATCTCTTAACAAAACCACACAGAGCTAGTTATTATGATTTTTAAACATTTAATTGAAATATTTTTCAGTTTTCTTTGTCCATTATAATGAAATTCACAAACTCTAATAAATGTTGTCAGTTTCTTAAAATTTCCCAACCTGTATTAACCAATAGTGTGGAAACAATATTTAAAAACAAATAGCATCACTAAACAGCTATTAAGTCTTCACAAACGGCTTTTAATTCTTAGTATTAATAAAAAAATCAGAAGCAATCATATTGATATGTAAGGAACATTGATTATCTGCATTGATATTAGTTTAATATTGTGGGCTAGGCAGGTGACTCTGTATCACATTGTAACAACATTATCACATTATAGTAGACACTGTATTCAGAACAACTTGGAGAAAGACAATCAAATTATTTCAGAACAACATGGAGAAACACAATCAAATTATTTCAGAACAGCATGGAGAAACACAATCAAATTATTTCAGAACAGCATGGAGAAACACAATCAAATTATTTCAAAACAGCATGGAGAAACACAATCAAATTATTTCAGAACAGCATGGAGAAACACAATCAAATTATTTCAGAACAGCATGGAGAAACACAATCAAATTATTTCAGAACAGCATGACGAAACTCAATCAAATTATTTCAGAACAGCATGGAGAAACACAATCAAATTATTTCAGAACAGCATGGAGAAACACAATCAAATTATTTCAGAACAGCATGACGAAACACAATCAAATTATTTCAGAACAGCATGGAGAAACACAATCAAATTATTTCAGAACAGCATGGAGAAACATAATCAAATTATTTCAGAACAGCATGGAGAAACACAATCAAATTATTTCAGAACAGCATGGAGAAACACAATCAAATTATTTCAGAACAGCATGGAGAAACACAATCAAATTATTTCAGAACAGCATGACGAAACTCAATCAAATTATTTCAGAACAGCATGGAGAAACACAATCAAATTATTTCAGAACAGCATGGAGAAACACAATCAAATTATTTCAGAACAGCATGACGAAACACAATCAAATTATTTCAGAACAGCATGGAGAAACACAATCAAATTATTTCAGAACAGCATGGAGAAACATAATCAAATTATTTCAGAACAGCATGGAGAAACACAATCAAATTATTTCAAAACAGCATGGAGAAACACAATCAAATTATTTCAGAACAGCATGGAGAAACACAATCAAATTATTTCAGAACAGCATGGAGAAACACAATCAAATTATTTCAGAACAGCATGGAGAAACACAATCAAATTATTTCAGAACAGCATGACGAAACTCAATCAAATTATTTCAGAACAGCATGGAGAAACACAATCAAATTATTTCAGAACAGCATGGAGAAACACAATCAAATTATCTTTCTCTTTCTAGAGGCAAACATCAGAGATAATTGTTGTATCTATTCATTATTAAATCAATATACAATTACATATTCAACAACCCAAGTCAATAATAATTTATAAAAAGACTATCGGCTCACTACAGGATAGTGAGGCAAATATCATACTTAACATTTCTTTAATAATGTGAATTCTCTTCAAAACAAATCATCACTAAAAAAACAAAACAACAAATACCAGGTAGTCAAAGTTGAATCAGTTGTCAATCAGAGACCATGAAGAAGGAAATCAATATGTGATTCACTGCAGTAACAAAATCCAAACTGGAGAAATCGACCAAAATTTAAATCAAAGTAAACCAATTCTGATCAGGACTATCACTACAGTACCTGATATGTGATGCAACCCCACGAACCGGTACGGAAGTCGGTAAAACTGATTTTTCAATAAATGCAAAAAAAGGTGAAAAAAAGGGTCCTAGGTCATTTTTTAGATTTTTATTGATTTGTAATGTTGAATGCCTTAACTTATAGCTGTGAAATTTTCAAGCTAAAATTTTTTTTTGAATTTATCAAAAAATGTGTTTTTAAGCAGCTTTTGTATAAAATCAAGCAAAATGTCCTCTAAAGATTAAATTGTTTATAAGTCAAATAAATATTACTTAAAACATTTAAAACTTTAACAACTTGTGTATTTACTCATTCTGAGTGTTTTTGACAAATTTCATGGCGATTGGTTAATATTTGTTCATTCTGGAAATAATTAATTATCGGTTGCAATGCTAAATTGTTAAAAATCGGTACCTTTTTATTTTTCATTTTTCTCCAAAACGACTTCCCTTACCTTTACTTATGTAATTTTGAATAACTTTTGAACTAATTAAAAGATTTTAAAGATGTTTTCACCACCAATATAGAGATAAATGAATTAGCTTTAATTAAACACCTATACCTAAATATCCTATTTTGCCGACTTCAGTACCATTCCGTGGGGTTGCATCACATATATAAAGAATTTTTTTTTTTGAAAGTTGAATTAAAAAAAAGATTCAATAGGCTAATGATGAAACATTAGTTTTTATTTTATTTGTCAAATTTAATTCATTAAATTCTTGTTTACTTAGACAAAATTCAAACTTATCAAAAATGATGTCAACATTTTAATGAATTTTTTTTTTCATTTGAATTCTATTTTAAAATTGATCCCACATTAACACTAGACCTATTTCTTTCTTTAAAAAAATTCAAAAGTTATTGCATTTGAAAAAAAAATTTTCATTAACAATTCTCTACCTTTACCAGTTGAAACAAATCACATGTTAGCTTCTGGCAATAAAAATAGAAACTTATTTAAACTGCTAAAAACTTAAACATGTTCATTCAGAAAGGATGTATAAATAGATATTTTTTACAGGTCTCAACTCGCTGATGATTAATTACTCAAAACGTTTCTAAAAATAGAGTTATGAAAGGCTGTTTTTAGGGAGAAAAATGATCCCATCATTCTACATATTTTGTATGGTTTAAGTGTTGCATTATGGGTATAAACCAACATAATACACATTTGCCAACATTGTCAGGATCCCAGCCATGGGACATATTTATGTGCAAAATAAAAAAAACAACTTTAAATTAAATAAGGGAAATGACCACAATCACTTCCTTTACAGGCCAAGGAAAACCATTAAAATATTTTTTGTTACACCAGGTTTCTGTTATTATGACAACCCAGGCAGTCACAGAAGAAAAAAACTCCCCAGAAAATTGGGACATCCTGGTTAAGGCATAGCAATTAGCAGCAGTTAAATATTAGTATTCTTTCAAGGCTATGTAGGGCTAGTGAGTCTAGGTTCCCCAGATCTCATGGTCAAGGTTTACAGTGGGCAGGTATAATTTGCATTCAATACATCTGTGAACTTTAATTTATAAAAACAAACAACTAGATATAGAAATATAGAACAGTGTGCATTGATAAATCCCAATTGAAAGAACGAGTAAGATAGCAACAAGTTCAATGAATGACTAGATGTATACAACATTCTCCTCATTCCACTATTCTACTTCTCAGGTATTCCAGTAAAGCAGGCGTCCCTTTAGCCAAGATTGCAGGACGAGGGTTGCGGAGTGGGTTGCCCATTAATGAAAACGACCTGTAGAACAAGAAAAAAACGGGAATGTTAAATTTTATTTTAAAGCAACAAAATACATGTAATGTAAACAAAAGCTCATTATATATAATATTACAACAAAAAAAAAGATGCCAATAGAAAAGTGAAAAGCCTTATATATAGTGCTATATTAATAGAGTTTGAGCATCATAGCTATAGAATAATAACTATAGCGGCCTACCATACCCATAGAACAATAACCATTATAGCCTAACTTACCCATAGAAATTTTTAAACATATAAAAAAACAAGAATATGTCAATTTTTTTGTATGGAACAATTGACATAAAATTTGAAAGTTAAGTAATATAATATTCATATTTAGGATTTGATATTTATTGCAACAAAAAGAAAAGATGAAAAAGGCAAACACAAAATATTGTTATCATTTAAAATGCTTGTACAATATTCTTAACTTTTGTTTTTAGGGGTGTATCATCATTATGTCCAGAAAAAAAAGTGTTCACATAAGGAAAAAAAATCAGGTTTGGCTGTAAGAATTTAAAATGAAATTTTCAAAGCACTGAGTCTCCAGTTCTGAAAAGATTCGACATCCAATACTCGAGTCTGGCAAATTTACTTTTGCAAAGATTATGTAGCACTATACCCAAAGATGAAAGAAAAAAAATGATTATTTCACCAACATGTTTCAACATAAAAAGATTTTAGTTTAGATCTATTAGATTTATCAACTTATTTAAACAACGTACAGTTCATCATACAGTTTCAACACACAGTTTATCAACATATTTAAACAACGTACAGTTCATCATACAGTTTCAACACACAGTTTATCAACATATTTAAACAATGTACAGTTCATCATACAGTTTCAACACACAGTTTATCAACATATTTAAACAATATACAGTTCATCATACAGTTTCAACACACAGTTTATCAACATATTTAAACAATGTACAGTTCATCATACAGTTTCAACACACAGTTTATCAACATATTTAAACAATGTACAGTTCATCATACAGTTTCAACGCACAGTTTATCAACATATTTAAACAACGTACAGCTCATCATACAGTTTCAACACACAGTTTATCAACTTATTTAAACAATGTACAGCTCATCATACAGTTTATCAACATATTTAAACAATGTACAGTTCATCATACAGTTCCAACACACAGTTTATCAACATATTTAAATACCGTACAGTTCATCATACAGTTTCAACGCACAGTTTATCAACTTATTTAAACAACGTACAGCTCATCATACAGTTTCAACACACAGTTTATCATCAACTTACTTAAGCCAGGTACAGTTCCCTAGCTCTGGTGGAATCTGGCTGAGGTCGTTGTTCTGAAGGTCTAGTGTTCCCAACTTGTCTAATTGTAAGAAGCCAGCATGATCGAGCTGTGTTATTCTGTTATCGCTGGCAAATAAAATTTCCAGCTTTTTCAATTGAAACACGACAGATGGCATTTGAGTGAACCTGAAATAATGAAATAAACTCCACATTAATTATTGTTATTTTTACTTTAAATGAAAATTAAAAGGACGGTTTCTGATTAATTTCTTTTAACACTTAACAGAAGCTATAAGTTCTTATTTTCAGTTTAATATTAAAGCACAAAAATATTTTAATTTTAAGCAATGTTTCTGTAGAAATGTTTTGTAGAAACCAGTTACCGATTGGTGGAGATGATTAGCTCCCTTAACCCTGTCAGGGCAGACAACTCTGCAGGCAGGCTTGATAATTGATTGGTCCTGCATGAGAGAGAATAAAAGAAACACAAAAAAAAAAAAAAAACTAGATTAACTGGTTGAGTTATGAAGAATTAATTAGAATGCAATTGAAAAGTACACAAATCTAATTGAAAAGTACACAAATCTAACACAAATGTTAACTTAACATTGTACAGGGGATAAAAAACCTTATATTTTTAAAATTAGAATTGATATTTTCTGGTTGTTTGTGTTAATAGGGTTACCAGCAGACTGTCAGGGATAAAATTAAAATAAATACAGCTTGTGCTCAGATGTTTGTAAAGAAGGTAGTGAACCCACTGTATTTATAATAAGTTAACAAGATATTAAATTTTCTGCGCATTCGACTGGCAATCCAAAGGTCCTGGATTCGAATCCTGGTGGAGGCTAGGATTTTTTCCCAGGACTTGAGAATGTGTCCCTGAGTCTACCCAGCTCTGATGTGTACCTGACATTAGTTATGGTAAAGTAAAGACGGCTGGGCATTGTGCATGCCACACATCCACAAGTATGCCGCAGAAACTTGTGAACCTCGCTTCAACAGCCCTATGATCAGTTTGGTCCGTAAGGGTACTTTACTTACTTTACTACTAAGTACTGATCTATTTACCTCAAGTCCAACATGTGTAGTTTAGTAAAGCTTCCAATGCTGGGACTTAGCTTGCCAATTTTGTTCCCACCAAGGTTGAGCTCAACCACAGTGTTGTTCAGAGCATCAAGGCTGGCAATGAAATCAACAAGATTACTGGGGGTTGTAGGTGGTTGATGGGGAGAGGAATGATTTAAAAATCTAATACAGTAGCTCTTTATGAATGAAGCCTGGACTCTTTGAGTCTCTGATAATCACATAGACACTACAAACAAGCACTATTAAATTTGAGAGAAAGGTTCAAATTGAAAATATATTATTTAAATCATACATGTATTGTTCAAATAGCAAATACATTGAATAAAGTCACACTAAGACTTACAGAACCGGGTGATTTCAGTGAAGGATCTTTTCAGAACCTTTTCTGACAAAATGTGTACACTTTAATGCAATTTTTATGTTTAAAAAAACAGCACATTTTATAAAACAAAAAGTGCAACCTTTCATGGATAAATGAAATAAAAATGCATTAAATGGTTTTGAAATTCCAATAGTTAAACCTGAATTTTGCTTGTGTTGTTTTTTTAGCTACCTATAGCTTTTCTAGGCAAAATGATAACAAGTCCACCTCACTTTTTTACAAACTCAAAATTGTATTATTAAACTTTCACATTTTTGGTAACTGTCCAGTAATAACAAATTGCAATTATATTTAAACAAGTTTTTTTTTACTTTAAATGTTTGTAAAAAAAACTGTAATTGCATAATTAGAACTAGAAGTGGGTTTTTAAACCTCTAGTGTAACCAGGTTTTGGTTTCTTGAAAAAATCTTGGATCCCCAGGTACCCGGTTTTGCAAGCCTGAAATCACACACATCTATTGCTGGAATTGCAATAATTAACTTATACATACAATTTACCCAATCAAACGGAAATATGTATTAGGGATTTAATTATAATAATAAAAAGATAAATAATTTCAATAATTGCACATGATAAAAAAAACATAGGTAGTACTCAAACATTTTAAATGTGCAAGTCCTGGTCTTTTCTTTCCTACAAATTAGCCTGTGCAGGTTTTTTTTTATGCCACATATTCATTGTTATATATAAAGATTTGCTTCCACTTTAATTTTTTTCCATCCCATGCCAAACACAAATTGCATGTTTTATCACAATTCTCCTAAATGTTACTGATGCTCTTTCTATACAAAATGTTTTTATCCTAATTGGACAACAAAAGCTTTGCCAATTCTAAATACCGAAAAAATCCACTCACCATTTTGGCAATTCTGTGAAGAGATTTTTGCTGAGATTGACAACCCTGACACCTGCCTCGGCTGCCGTCTTTATGACATCATCAGGAACAGATGTCAATTTTTTATTACTGGAGACAAAATGCATTAACAATAAATTAACTCTGGCTGTATTGATTAAAAAAAATGTTTGAATTTTACACTGATACACAAGTTACAGTGCCGTATCCAGGATTGCAAGGTAAGGAGGGGGGAGGAATAACTAACACCAGGATCTGCAGTAACAAATGCTATGGAGCTGCATCATCTTCAACATAAAAGTATTTACAAACTAATATTTTATTGAACTATTATATAGTTAAAACTTACACTAGAATAACTAGATATTTATAAGGGTTGAATTCTCATTTTCTGAACAAAAAGTATTCTAAAAATTGAAAACTTTAAATATTGTAGTTGTTTTTAACTATTCATCTATTTAATGTTTAACATAAAGACTTCACATAATCTATTAACTAAAGATCTAAAAACTGTACATAATCTCTGCAGCCAATATTCTAAAAATTTTATTTAATCTAAACAACCTGTAATCTAAAGACTTCATCTAATCTATACAACCTGTAATCTAAAGACTTCATCTAATCTATACAACCTGTAATCTAAAGACTTCATCTAATCTATACAACTTGTAATCTAAAGACTTCATCTAATCTATACAACCTGTAATCTAAAGACTTCATCTAATCTATACAACCTGTAATCTAAAGACTTCATCTAATCTATACAACCTGTAATCTAAAGACTTCATCTAATCTATACAACCTGTAATCTAAAGACTTCATCTAATCTATACATCTTGTAATCTAAAGACTTCATCTAATCTATACAACCTGTAATCTAAAGACTTCATCTAATCTATACATCTTGTAATCTAAAGACTTCAGCTAATCTATACAACCTGTAATCTAAAGACTTCATCTAATCTATACAACCTGTAATCTAAAGACTTCATCTAATCTATACAACCTGTAATCTAAAGACTTCATCTAATCTATACAACCTGTAATCTAAAGACTTCATCTAATCTATACAACCTGTAATCTAAAGACTTCATCTAATCTATACAACCTGTAATCTAAAGACTTCATCTAATCTATACAACCTGTAATCTAAAGACTTCATCTAATCTATACAACCTGTAATCTAAAGACTCCATCTAATCTATACAACCTGTAATCTAAAGACTTCATCTAATCTATACAACCTGTAATCTAAAGACTCCATCTAATCTATACAACCTGTAATCTAAAGACTCCATCTAATCTATACAACCTGTAATCTAAAGACTTCATCTAATCTATACAACCTGTAATCTAAAGACTTCATCTAATCTATACAACCTGTAATCTAAAGACTTCATCTAATCTAAACAACCTGTAATCTAATAACTTCATCTAATCTATACAACCTGTAATCTAAAGACTTCATCTAATCTAAACAACCTGTAATCTAATAACTTCATCTAATCTATACAACCTGTAATCTAAAGACTTCATTTGATGTAAGTCATGCTGACTCAGCAGTTCCTGGTTGCCAGTTGGTAACACTGAGCTTGAGCTGGAGGTGTTCAAAGCCTCTAACTCCTCTCCTTCATCTTTTAAGCGGCTCAGTAAATATTTCTTGAGCTCTGCCGTCCCCCTCTGTGGAGTAGATTTACTATCATTACTTTGAACCGCACCAAACCGTTTCACAAAAGGATGCTCGTGTCTATATCTTGTTACTTAAAAGTTTACATGAAACAATGTTTTTAATTTCTCTGCAGTGATTTGAAACAACATTAAAATGCAAAGCATATACTTACCATTACAATATCTCTTCTAATGGAGCGCATGGGATTTCCATCCACTATGATGGCTTTCAATGAAGACATGGTGCCAACTTGGAATGGTAGTCTGTTAGGAATATTTTAAAAAATAACAGAGTTGGCATTCTTTGTTTAAGTTACAATATGTAAATGAAACATTTCTATAAGACTGCAGGGTTGATTAATTCAACATACTTACAAACTAACACTATTATTAGTAACAAAAATAACTCAATTATTATTATTGAAATTTAGTAATACAATCATTAATAATGTCAATCGCCTCAATCAGTATTTGAAAAAGCAACTAACAATCGATCTGATGGGCCATCAACTCCATATACATACTGATATAAGTTTTGGGGAGCCATCTTGGAAAACAATGATCTAACTGCAGATTGATCAGCTGTTTTTTCCTCCCATGTATGGAAGGTGTCCTAAAGATTAATTGTAGACAGTAAAGGTAATCTTTCCCTGTATACTCAGGTCATAGCAGCTTGTAATCACTGCTTCACTAGCCAATGGTCTCAAAGCAATACAATCAACTCTATATACTTACACGCAGATATCATTATTGGTGAGGTCAAGTCTCTCCAATTTCTCCAGAAGCACTATCTGGTCAGGCAGTTTGGCCAGTTTATTGTCTCTCAAGTCCAGACAGGTCAAAGATTTTAAATTTCCCAACTGTTCATCAGTGAGGCCATGGATGTTATTATTGCCAACCAGAATTTCCTGTAGAAATACATTGTAATAGTAATATGTGCTGCAAACATAACATTTCTAGAATATTTGCCCTTTATTATTCTATACAAGCTACATTGCCCGGCGTTGCCCGGGTGAAAAAAAAAGGACTGTCTTGGGTGCAGATAACAAATTTATAAACTACACTTACTGAATACTTTTAGGAAAGTAAATAAATATTGTAATAGGGTAAAAAAAATAGTCAAATATTTTTATTTAACAAAATCTATATGGCCTATAGATTTACAATGTCTTTTGTTTTAATTAATTGTCGAAAAAAAAAAGTATAGTCTAGCTGGAGAATCGAACCCTTGTCGCCCGTATAGCAGTCCATTACGTTTACCACTGAGCTATCGAAGACACATGTCCGATGTGAAAAATTATTAGACGGTATATTGGGCTAGGCCTAGATAGGTCAGTGACACACGTGTTTTCAAATTGACCAATGGGGATCCTCGCGGGGCTTAACACTGTCTTTTTATATATATAGATTATAATTTACATTGTAAAACACTACAAAATAGACATTATTTGATACAGTAAGGACACTTTATGAAAATACACTGTAGCAATAATACACAATATAATTGAACACTTTATTACTTTATTTAATTCTACACTAGCATCTAGAACAATAACAAAAGACCAATGTTGACAACACATTAAAACAGCTTATGTTTGAGGTATGATGGGAAATTAAATTCAAATGTAAGAAAAAACTAGCACAAATAGAGGCATTAGAGTAGTTTACAAAAAATATTTGTTGAATCTATTCTCACTATATTAAACTGCTATAACATTAACCATTTGAGATGGAGAAACCCATAAATACGGGTCAACCGTCAATATAATGTTCAGGAAGGGAAACCCTTTTAATGGTCTGTAGACATGCGTTTCATTGTGGGCCGTATAAAGGCATTCATTATTCTAAAATCAACTTTAAGCTTTACAACAAAGATGGCTGCACCCAGGTGGCTTGTTTAGTGATCTCTTTTTGGGATAAA
Organism: Anisus vortex; assembly: GCA_949126835.1. Taxonomy (NCBI): domain Eukaryota; kingdom Metazoa; phylum Mollusca; class Gastropoda; family Planorbidae; genus Anisus; species Anisus vortex. Next base: position 39,303,457 of record OX421493.1, read on the forward strand.
ACTTTCATTTTTTCAAAACAGAAATGGGATATTACTGAGCTTGACCCATCAAGGAAAAAACTTGTGCTTAAAGGACGTTTTACTGTTTAGTAAGTGTTGGATAAATTGAAAAATGACTCTAAATTATTTGCAATTAAATTAATGATTAAGATTATCAAGATATCTGTTTGTGCAGTCGGATTGTCAATATGTGTTGTCAGTCCTCTTCTCTACAAATCCTTTTTTTTTTCACAAAAAGCCTGTAGCGGGTCAAGGCAGGGGAAGTTATTTTAAGTATTTTGAAAATAAAAAATCACTAAACAAATATATTTTATTTTTGGCAGTAATTAATTTTAGATAGAAACTGAAAGAAGCCATGATATGAAATAAAACAACACAATACCTTTAAATTTGAACAGCTGTGCAATGAAGGCAAATACTCCAGCTGGTTATGTCTGATGTGCAGCTGTTCTAAATTCCTCAAGTTGCCAAAGTTCTCAGGAAGAGACAACAGCTGGTTGTGGGTGGCATCAAACAGCCGGAGAGCTGTTTTCAAATACAAACAATATAGCATGATTCCTTCAAACATGTTTCTCTTCATTTTTTCCCCTCATAAATTGCAATAAGTGTTTCATATAAAAGGAAAGACATGAAATCTACAATGCAAAACTAACTGTCTGGGGTTCTTACTCTCAAACCATTTCCTGATTCCCTAACTGTTCCCAAACATCATAAACCAATCTATAAAGGTAAGTATGAAATGTTTTAATGTTAAGCAGGAGTCAGTATTTATAGAACTCTTTGAATACTGTCAGTAAAATACATGATTGGAATAACATCACATTCTTAATTTAATGGAATAGTTCTTAATTAAAAAAATTTTGTTGTTTTTTTACACTACTTAGTCCATTATAGTGAAGCTCACAAACTTTTTCTATCCTTTATCTGTTTTCAGAAAATTTCCTAACCTGTATGAGCCCTACTGTCATTGTGTTAGACACAGCTTCATTAGCTTCATGTGCTAGTGATGAGTGTAAACAATTGGGCTAAGGCATGAGGAGGAAGCCCTATGGTCTTATTGCATTGGATGGGCCTCTGATATGGTGTGCATGCTCAACCATGCTTCATGAAGAAGGGAGCACAAGACAACCTGCTCCAAAGCCAGGTTCTGCAAAAATATTACCAAGTAGGATACTCTGCCCACTCCAGATGGGTGCATTTCATTTTTCATTATATTTTGGGAATGAAAAAAAAAAAAAAGTGCAGGTACACTAGCCATGCTTTTTGCACGATTCAACCCAACTGATAGCAACATATCTTCTTAGTGCGATTCTATATATATTACATTTCAACCCAACTGATAGAAGCATATCTTCTTAGTGCAATTCTATATATATTACATTTCAACCCAACTGATAGCAACATATCTTCTTAGTGCAATTCTATATATATTTAATTTCAACCCAACTGATAGCAACATATCTTCTTAGTGCAATTCTATATATATTACATTTCAACCCAACTGATAGCAACATATCTTCTTAGTGCAATTCTATACATATTACATTTCAACCCAACTGATAGCAACAAATCCTCTTAGTGCGATTCTATACATATTACATTTCAACCCAACTGATAGAAGCATATCTTCTTAGTGCGATTCTATACATATTACATTTCAACCCAACTGATAGAAGCATATCTTCTTAGTGCGATTCTATACATATTACATTCCAACCCAACTGATAGCAGCATATCCTCATATCCTCTTAGTGTGATTCTATACATATTACATTTCAACCCAACTGATAGCAACATATCCTCATATCCTCTTAGTGCGATTCTATATATATTACATTTCAACCCAACTGATAGCAGCATATCCTCATATCCTCTTAGTGCAATTCTATATATATTACATTTCAACCCAACTGATAGCAACATATCCTCATATCCTCTTAGTGCGATTCTATATATATTACATTTCAACCCAACTGATAGCAGCATATCCTCATATCCTCTTAGTGCAATTCTATATATATTACATTTCAACCCAACTGATAGCAACATATCCTCTTAGTGCGATTCTATATATATTACATTTCAACCCAACTGATAGCAACATATCCTCTTATTGCAATTATATATATATTACATTTCAACCCAACTGATGGCAACATATCCTCTTAGTGCGATTCTATATATATTTCATTTCAACCCAACTGATAGCAACATATCCTCTTATTGCAATTCTATATATATTACATTTCAACCCAACTGATAGCAACATATCCTCTTAGTGCGATTCTATATATATTACATTTCAACCCAACTGATAGCAACATATCCTCTTAGTGCGATTCTATATATATTACATTTCAACCCAACTGATGGCAACATATCCTCATATCCTCTTAGTGCGATTCTATATATATTTCAACCCAACTGATAGCAACATATCCTCTTAGTGCGATTCTATATATATTACATTTGTAAAAAGTTAGGAAACATTTTAAAACAAAGTTAATTTCATTAATAAAATTATTTTTTTTTTTAACAACTTTGAGAAAGTAAATGAACCAGAACCAGAATAAAATTATATCATAAATGTTGGCCAGTAAAATCCTTAGTGGCTAGAATTCAAATCTGCAAAAATACAATTAAAACCATCCACCGACAAAACAAATGTGACCCGTTCCCACGAATTTATTATTATACGTCAATATTTCATTTTTCTATGACACTTACTATCACTTAGAACTAGTCAGACAAAAAACTAGAGTTTTGAGAAAAGGCGTTTTAAAGTTTATGTATTTGAAAATGTCTAAACTCCGTAGCAACCAGAGTCGTAATATATATATTTACATACCAATTGAAAGGGCTTTCAATTATCCTTTTAGTGGTATATACAATATTATTTTATAATAAAACTGAACAAAAAATATTCACATCTCGCAAAGAATTTAGCAGTGAAGCCATGGGTCTCTCCATTTTGTGAATTTTCATAATCTCAAAAACGGAAAGCCTAATCGTTATCTCCTTGTATTCCAATAGCCAATCAGCGAATTTGTATTGGAAAAATATGGTATCCTAACCAATGATCAATTTATAAATGAATTTTCATTGGATAGAAAGAAAGGAATTGTTTATCCCAAACTTCAGGCTTAAATATTTTCTGATTGGTTTCTATAAATAAATAGTGATGACAAGGAAATTCCCGAGAGTCTGCCCTTTTCAAGGATATATAATGTTATGGGGCACTGTCAAGGTTTGGCTACAAAACAATAGGTTAAATAAAGTCGAATTTTAGTGAACTTATGCTAAATTCTAAATCACACGTTGATCAAAATAATTAATTAAAGTATTCTTAAGTAGAAAAAAATATAAAAAACATATAAATTATGATTTAGAAATGGATAACCTAGTATTTACAAAAATAAATAAAATATCACAGGAAAGGCCCTCACAACACAAAAACGCTTGTAGCACAAATTGGTATTCGCGACTTATGTCACCTTTCGTGAGAACGGGTCACAAATGGTCAAAAACATTTCAAAGCCAACCAACTGACCAGTAAGGTCTCCTATCTCCGCAGGAAGCTGTGTGAGTCTGTTGTTGGAAACATTGAAGTGCCTCAGATGACTCAAGTAAGAGATATGTTTTGGTAATGAAGTCAACTGATTGTTGGACAAATCCTTTCAACCAAAAATATAGATATACAAAAAAAAATATTCTTCACAGAAAACAGCAAGAGTATTATATAGAATACCAAATACTTTAAAGATCTTCATTAAAATTTTACCTGCTATAAACATTTGTTAGTATTTTCATTATTTTAGTTTAATAAGAGTTTAACAAATTTGATCTTTAGGAACCGCTTTCAAAAGTTGAACTAGGGGATTGTGTGGCCATCACAACACCCACCCAGCTGCTTTTACTATCCCCTAACTAATGTCATGTACCCATCATAGCTGGGTACACTGTTTAATGGACAATTTATAATTTAGTAAGTATGTTTTCATTTGATTAGAATTGAGATTGTTTTGTTATCACAAGATGCTTAAATCTAGATGTTGAATTTCTCTCAACTGGACTTACAAAAAACTCTAGTTTCTGCAGACGTAAGACCTTAGGGCTGAGCTCAGTCAAGTGATTGTTCTCCACATGTAGACTGGTTAAGTTGACTAAAAATCCAATCTGAGGCGGAATCTCTTTCAACTGGTTCCGACTGTTGCGGTCAATAGTTTTGTGTTGTTGTTGTGTGAAGTCAGAGATTTAGAAAATTAGTTTCAAAATTAATTTTGTAGAGTTCAATTAACTTTATTTGATCATGGGACAATTAGATATGACAATTAATCACTTTTAAGAAATTTCAAATGAACCTAAATATTTACCCACTCCCACTCCCCTCTCTTATATGACAAGATCTATAACTTTGCATGTAAGAAGAGGCAACCAAGATGTACAAAGGAGACCTTAGCCTGGTGTCATGTGTGGGTTCCAAAGACAAAACCGAAGGCCCTTATACACAATTTCCTGTTGCTGGGCCACCCCCCAAAGGCTGCTTTTAAAGTAAAGGCAAAGGTTTTTATATGACAAGCACTGTTGCATCCTTCATGGTATAGTTTATTGGCCTACTATATTTTTATAGACTTATTCTAAGCACAGCAAAACCACAGGAGGAAGGGGGTAAGTCAAAATAAAGTTTTACCATAAAGTAATTTAATAATTGAGTAAAATGTTTAAAAAGTTCAGTACTTGAATTTTATGTTTTTACTTCACTGTTAAATTTAAAGATTTTCTAAAACACAATTTATAATAATGCAACAATCTGTGACTCAAAAGTCATATTATTTTCTACAATTGTTTATATCTTCATACTAAAGAAAAATTTGCAATGCAAAATTCCAGTAAACCTGATATCCAGTTTCTGCAGCTGTTCCAAATTACTGATTGCTTCAGGTAGAGAAGTCAGTTGATTGTCATGGACCTGTAAAGGGCAGTCAGTTAAATTATTTACTAGGAGGAGACAATGTATTATTTAGAATATTGGTCCATGAGATTGGTGTGTTGGTAAATAGTCTGATTCTCCTCAATATCTCAAAGAAGATTCACTTTAGAGAAATGTACAGGTTTTTCTTAACAAGAAGTCTTGTTAAAAATTGCATTTTGAGAACAAGAAACTGTAGTATGAATATCAACATCCCTACATTAGAGCAGCAATTTTTAATTGGCAGGCTGATGGTTAGTACATCTAGAGAGGATGTCAAACGACAAAGTCATATATTGCCCAATTCTGTAAGGTAAAGGGCAGATTGAGACTAGGGCATGGGGGTCCAAGGAAGATAGAAGGTAAAAGCCCCATTGGCTGAAACAACACAGAGATGGATGATCTGTAACATGGGTATTTGTTTGTTCTTTAACTGTTACTTTTTTGTATGTTGTTTAGGTTGAAGGAGTACTTATCAGGTGTAAGTTAATGCTGCATAAGAAGAGAGTCAAACAGATTGAATAATTCATATTGCGCAATCATATGTAATTATCAAATTTTAATACAGCAGCCATTTATGTTTTTATTTCAATTTAAAAAATAAAATGAGTGTCAATGTGTCAAAATATTAAGTTTTTCTGTCACAATAAAATTTGTAAATGTCCGCATGTTTTTTAAAACCATCAATATTTAGCTTTTATGAAAAATTAAGAAGAATATTGTACTGCCTGATTAAAGATAAAATATTTTAAACTGGTACAGTCTATTAAAAAGAAAGGTTGGTGTTCTTACATCAAGAACAGTTAAAGCTGGAAAGTTTTTCAGCCCTTCACCCAAGGAAGTAAGATGGTTGGAGGCTAAGATGAGTTTTGTCATGTCCACACTGTCCCACCATTTGTCTTCAGTGTTGTCCAAGGACACACTCTTAGCTTCCTCAGGAACATACTCTTGGACTGACCACACTTCATCCGGCACTGTGGAAAAGGTATTAATTGTTGTGACACTGTATTCTCGACATGACCAAGTGTTTAACAGAATGTATAAACAACACTGAGTTCACTGTTGTAAGCATAACTACGTGTGCATTAATCTAAGAATATTTGTAAAAAAATTATTACCAGCTTTTACAAAAAGAAAAAGTCTTAGAATATTGAAAAGTTATCATCAATATAAAATCAATTCAATAATGATTTGCACAAATAAGTATAACTAAAACCGTTGAATATGTTAAGGAGACATTTAAGTGTTAGATTAATAAATCAGTTGTTGAAACAAAATAGGGAAGTTTCATTGACACATATTATGTTCTAAATATTTATTAATACTAACCACAATAAAAAAAAAAATATAAACTTCATATCAAGATGTTTAACTTCTGCTTCCACTAACCTACTGTTAATCCTCTCTGGCTCAGATTAAGAACACCAGATCTGCGAGCTTGCTTGAGAACAGATGGGTGAATGCCGTCAGTTTTTTCTGACTTCACCATGCCCGTTCCTAGCCTTGGTTTACTAAACTTGGACATAATCTATTCTTTTTTTAAAAAGAAAATTGTAGTAATCAATGCACCAGAACCAAAAATGTGAACGAAAAGGAAAAAAATCTATTTATTAATATTAATAAACCTAGAACTAATTATACATTTACGGTTATACTGTATTGTCAATTAGTAACAATTAATGCATTATAGTTTTTCACTATTAAAGTTGATTTATGAAAAATTATAGACCTATCACAATTTTTTTTCCATTTAAGACCAGACTATATATACATATAATAATATGCTTGTGTATTATTAATTTTCAAAACATTCAAAATAATGATCAAATTAAAAGTCTTTTTCTCCGGAATAATAATTTTAAAACAGTATTATTGCTGGATCAAAGATGCCAGCATTGGTTTTTTTAACTCTTGTAGGACTTTAGTCGATACTAGGTCCTGAGGTTGGGAGTTGTGTAGTGTTAGAGAGCAGATAGTTACAATAGTTTCAATATGCCTGGTCATTCGGCTGGGTGTTGTGCTGGTCACACAGTCCCATTGTACACCGCCGCGACTATGGAAACTGGTAAAGAATCCTTCACTAGCTACATGGACCAACAGGGGATATAAGGGTTACAGTACTAATTAAATGTTTGTTGTGAATTAAAAAAATTGCTCCTTTTTTTTTCCTGAAAATATTCAGCCCGGGAAAGTTAATTTTGAAATTTAATTCCGCCCTAAAAGTATGAATAAATACATGTTATAAGAAATGAATAATTTTGTTTATTTTGCCGTTATTCTTTTTTCTATCATTTTTAATCAGCTCAAGAATAATTTCATTTTGAATAACATCAGGATGTTTGTGTTTACACGTTTTCATTGAGAAAAAAAAAATTATAAGGTTATTTTGATTTTGTGTGTGTGTATGTGTGTGACAATGAATTATGAGATTGGGTTTTATATTTACCAGTATTTTTTTTTAAAGAAATATTTGTTGCAATATTAAAAAAAAGAATATATTTAAAGGAAAAATTTATTTCATTTATTCTGGAATTTATGTATTTATTATTATCTGTGAAGAGTGTTATGTGAATTCTTATTGCTTTTATTCTTTGTTAAAAAAAATTACAATTCATATTATAATGTAGCGATCTACATTATTCACAGGCTACATTTTGTCTATTTAAAAAAAACTACAACCATTAGACTAAGACAAGTAGCCTACTGGACATTTATCATGTGTCATCATAGAGTCTGCGCTCTCTGTCTCAGTGAAACAAAGAAGTTCTTTGGAATGCCTTTTAAACCTGCTGCGGAGGGCCATGCCTACACTATTATGGAGCAGTTTGTCTTAGACACCAGAAATTCTAAGACAAAAGACAAAAGAGTCGTTTAAGAACTTTTCTCTTTACCTAACATTTTTGTGTGTTCCCCACCCCTAAGTTTGCAACTGAATATAATTGTTGTAAGATAGCCAACTGAGAATTATAAAATGACATGGTCATGGACTCATGGGCCAATTGCGCTGGTGCCCTATAGTCCTACTATAGTTATAGGGCCTAAGTCTATATAGGCCTACTAATAATACTATTATATAATAATCATATAGGCATAATAGGCCTATTATATAAATATACTATAGTCTATAGACTATAGTATAGGTATAGGATAGGGGCTACTACTACTACTTTACTATAGCCTAACTGTGTAAGTGTAATAAAGTGTATACTATTTCCTAACTTATAGTTATAACTTCGTATAAGTTGACATATAAAACGTATACTCCTACGTTTAAAAATAATTTTCAATAAAATAAAATGAAAAATGATTGATATTTAAGATTTAAATAAATTCAAATCAACGGGCTGGGCTTAAAAAAATGTTCGCTTTGTTATCACTTTCGGTGATTTTCATTAAGAGTCCCTAAATCAATATAAAAAACATTTTGTAAGATAAAATGTAAAGTGTACGCTTAATTAATGCATACAATGTATACGTCTGTTTAGAATATATATCAGAAAAGTCGATCTTAAATAGAGCACAGAAACAAAACACTGCTTGGCCTGTTGTTACCGGCGCAGGGGAGATTACTCTTAAATTACAAGCTTAGTCATACAAAATGGAAAACTGTATTGAGCTCCCTTAGATAACAAGCCGTCAGCTTCTTTCACAAAATTTCGCTTTTATGTTAGAACAAAATATTTCTCTGAAGTTTCACAGCATCCAATCAATCTTTCCAATATAAGGCCTATAAGGCGCAGGCCCCACGAGAGGGGGGTACAGCCGGTACGCCGTACCGGGGCCCATGAGAGTTTAGGGATCCCATAAAGCCAATGAATTTTAAAATTTTAAAATTAAATTGGCAATTACGCAAGTATTTTTTAATTGTTGCTATTAAGCTAAGAGGAGATGTCCCAAAACCTCCTACAGTATCACGTGGCGCTGGGGGCCCTTAATTTTGATATTCTCTGAATGTGCACTTGAACATTTTGTTAAATAGGCAATGAAGCCTTTTGTTGTAATATAGGGCCTAATTATTTTCGATGATTCGTCTGCCTGCGCTGCTGCTGTTGGTAATGTGGAGGAGTGCTGTCAAACAGTTAAGGCATGGATGACTGCAAAACAGACTTAAATTAAATGATGACAAGACAGAGGCAATTTTCTGTGGTTCTGATGTCAGTCTTCGGAAAACAGCTATTACTACGATCAAGGTGGGCGCTTCCGAGATAACGTTGTCCAACACGGTTAGAGACCTTGGCCTTTTTATTGATAGTAAAAATATCAATGGTTCCATCACAGACACGCCTCAAAACTCCTAGTTTGGATGGACACAGAAAGAAGTACCTGGAAATGCGCTCATTTGAATCAGTTGCGCCTTCTCTATGGAACAGTCTATCTCAGACAATGAGAGAATCTGGGACAAGAGAATCTTTTTAAAAGAACAAAAAACCTTTCTCTTTGGCTAGAACATCTGCCACTGCAAATCAAACCAAAAGCGCACTGAACATGCTTATTTATTAGCATGGATAGAAGCGCTATAAGAAATGCCCATTCTTATGTTATCGTCTTATCTCTTTTTTATTATTTTTCTCCAGGGACGATTACAGATATAGACCTATGAGCCTTACAGGCTTACAGTTCTCCCTCTTAGCTTAGTAGCCTAGGCCTACATACTCTATATCGCTGCATACTAGTACGGGAGTCAAAGCTAGTTAGTCGATCCTTTTACACTTTAATGATCTCATGTGCGCTAGCCACGAGGGGAGGTTGGAGGTATCATAATTTTAGACAAATGTAAATGCACATTATTCAGTTGCAGCCTCAATAGGTGGAAAATACTGTCAAAGCTTCATTGCAATTCTAGCACCATAAGGTCAGATCGAATTGAAAGTGTAAAACCATTTGTAGCTCATCTACCAAGGGTTGAGTTGGCCTTGGAAGACCTGTTAAAGCTGAATCTTACTCCGAAAACCAGAAACGAAATCCATGAAATTTATATGTTTTATCGGTTCTTTCACTTGCATCATAATGTCAGTCGTGTGGCACAGTATACAAGTCCATATTGACTTCTGCAATATAGTCATTCAAGCTTGTGATGCGACTATAGATATGGAAGTTGCAAATATAGAAATATATGCACAACTAGAGGCTTTGAATTAGAGTTGGAAATCAATGTGGAATGAAGCTACGGTTGTTGTAGCCATACTGCAGATAGAAGTACAATTGTTTAGCAACAGCAATACAAGTGACAGAAAAAGAACCAGATTCCATGATGAGGGTAAACCTGATGAAAATGTGAATGAGATGAACGAAACAGAAGAATGCCCAAAGAAAGCCCACTTTCGAAAACACATATTTTATGTTGTATTGGGTAGTGTTATTGGAGGTTTTTACAGTTTACAGTTCGGTTCAATTCAGTCTAATATATTTCTGACACATTCAGCTTTCTTTGGAACTACCAGAAGATGTCAGAAGAAGACTTGAAGTATAAAGCTGCTAAGTTAGCAGAAAAGTATTATAATAACATAAGTTGTGAAGACTTTCTTCAGGAAATAAATCACCTAACAAGGGTTCACAATGCACATTTTGGTAAAGAACAGTTGGGGTGCATTAGAACAGTTAAATGCTTTGGTAAATTCCGAATTAGAAATGTTTTTAATAACATAAGTGTCAGTTCGAGGATGTCGCTTACATCACCAGCAAAAGTAGCATTAGCAGAGAGGAGCTTCAGTAAAATTAAGCTCATCAAAAATTGCCTTAGGTCCACCATAAGTCAGGATCGCCTGCACAACTTGGATAGGCTCAGTATTGCGTCTGGCATTGAAAGACAAATAAACTTTGACACGGTAATTCGTAGTTTTGCCAAGAAAAAGGCACGCAATTTAAGGCAGCCCTACTTTAATAAAACTAGTATTTTTCTTCTCTGTCTTTTTTTTTTTTTATCATTCATGTAGGCCTTTTGATGTATTTTCTGTAGACTATTTTACAGTAAGCATTCAAAAGCTGAATTATTTGGGCATATTTGTAAATAATTAGATTAATTCTGGTCAATACTGAAGCGGAGGAACAATTAGATCTACAACAATTTAAACTAAGAACTATGTACTTGATTAATGTATTTTTGTAATAGACCTGCAAGGCTGTGATTGAAATGATTACACTCTAATGGTAAATGGTAACACTTATGACAGTATGACAGTTTCATAAAATGGTCCACAGACCTTTTAAAAAGTTTCCTGATTCTTCAAACGTATGTAATACAAATAAATCATCTAGATATGACTAGTGTTAGAAAAAAAAAGGTGTTTGGCCGGCGGGGGAAGGGGGGGGGGGCCACAAAAGATCTCGTACCGGCATCTTTTTTTTCTCTCGAGGGCCCTGATAAGGCGTAAGTAAGTAATTTAATCACACACATTGCAACGCATTGGAATTGAATTTTATTTAGACTATATGAGAGGCAGGGCCGTATTTAGGATTGTGGGGGCCATGTTCACAAATTTATGTGGGGGCCCCTCGTGGCCTCGCCCCTGCCTTCCACATAGGCTACCTCAGAAAAGTGCGTTAATCATGTTACATTCTGTAAAATCAACATATATAATTACCGTGAGTTTGTTTATATGTTTGTTTATATATTTATTTATATAATATATGTTTGTTCGCTATAGGCTCCTAAGTCGTTTGACTATTCGGGCCAAAAATTAAATGTATAAATTGGAAACGTCCTCCAAAAGATAATTTTATTTTATCACTTATAATCACAAATGTGTTGATTTAAAAAATCCAAAAAGTTATATCCATCTATGCAAATAAATATAACGGTACATAGCAAATGGCCATTTCCGTTCATTTACTATGTTGAACGCGAGTTTCACTATGTTGAACGCGGGGGTCTTTTCGGGTTTTCCCAATTCTGCTGTTGTTTTTTTTAATGTGGCGAGAACTTTTTTAAAAGTTACGCACCGCAATTTGGCTTGGAGAGTTTGAATGGAGTAGGCTACTTTAAAAAAAAATACTATCGTATGACGTAATGTCTATCAAATTATTATTTTTTTCATTATTGATGTTTGCATTATCATTTAAGTAAAAGTAACCAAATGTTTTAATTATTAAATGGATTTACATCGCTATTGAGAATATCCTTTAATAGGCGACTGTATACACTCTATAAATTAAATGATACGAATTATAAAAAAACAAACAAGTTAGGCCTAAATATGATTACTTTTAAATACCGGGTACCATAAGCGTGACAGCAACAATATAAAATAAAAACTAAATACCGAAAGAAACATTCTCAATACTGTTTTATTGATACAATAAGCAAGAACAAAAATTAAATACCCCAAAAAATCTGTCTCAATTTAGTTTTTATTGCATTGAAATATCATTTTCTTTTTTTGTTAAATATTATTTATCTTTTTTATTGTTTTGTATTTATGTTTTTTTTTCTTTTAGATAGTACATTACTGTTAATTTAATATTATTAATAACAAGTCAAGTCAACACAACTGTTCGATACATTTTAATATCGAATTAAAAAGTCTCTTTAAAAAACCCGGACTAGCCTTTCGACTCTTGTGTCCAGGGCGTAACGCTTAGGATTGAGCAATCTCTGTCCGGGCTCCAGCCACCCAAACGACACGCCGAACGGGTAAGGTTTCTCAGCCCAGCGATCGTTCAATGCGGTTCCCCTAAGGATCATTATCGTGGTGGCTCGCCTGTATACCTGCACTGTCACCCGTTATACAAATCCTATACTATAGGTACATGCATTCAGGCATCGAGTGGTTTTCGAGACGGGATTGCAGCGTACATTGCTTCCTCCCCCCCCCCCCCACCCCCGAGATCAGTGGCCTCTCGGCAGTGTAATGGACCCCAGACCCGCTGCGGGGGCTGTGCCCCATTGCGTTCGACCAGTGTATTCTTATTGGGAATGTATCGGCGGTTTACACACTACGCCAGTCCTTGAGGCCACAATTTTTGGGCATATGCCAGGGTCCTGTCGACCAGAAACAATTAAAAATAACAAAAACTAAATACCGAAAGAAACATTCTCAACACTGATTTATTAAATGTCTAATACAATAAGCAAGAAATAAAATTAAATACCGAAAAAAATCGTTCTCACTTTAGTTTTGATGGTATTGAAATATTATTTTTTATGCTTTTTTTATTATTTACTTTTTATTGTTTGGTATTGTGTTTTTTTTTTCTTTTAGATAGTATATTATTGTTAGTTTAATAGGCTATTATTAATAAAAAGTCAAGTCAACACAACTTTTTGCTACGTTTTAATATCAGAAGCTTGACAGTAACAATTATTATGCATATACCAGGGTCAGGGCGACCAGAAACAATTAAAAAGAACAAATACTAAATACCGAAAAGAAACGTTAATTGTCTCTTTTCTTTCTCTCTTAACAAAACACATTGTAGTCATTCGTTTCTCCGTCATTTTGACGGGCATAACCACTAGTTATATATTAATTGTACGTTGCACTTATCTTGGTTGGACTGGAGCGCCTAAAATTGTAGGGGAATAAATGAATTTTATTTTACATTTTCATCTAAAAATTTCTTTTTGGATGTGTGGGACCTTTTGTGTGGGGGAACCCGTTTCAATGGAACATGTGGAACATGGCTTAATTCGCCATTAATGGGAGGTAGGCTATTATTATTATACAAAATATCATAGTCATAGGTCCCCTATTTGCCACATAAAATTCAAAATTAAGTAAAACGATTCTATAATCCTACCTACATCCTACATATCCCGTAGTCTGTTGGACCGTTGGGGCGCCACAGATGACATGTAAACCAGCCTCCTCCATTCCTCCCGTCTCTCAGCCGTTCTCATTGCCTCGCACAGTTTTGTAACTATCCATTCCTTCCCAACGTTTCTTTTGTCTTCCTCTCTTTCTGCCTCCTCTGGTGGTACCCTGCAGGATGGTCTTTGCAAGCCCGTTGGTTCTGGTGACGTGGCCATACCATTCCAGTTTTCTTTTCTTGGCTGTGGTCAGCAGGTCTTCATACTTTCCAATTTCTTGTTGTATTCTTTTTCGTATCTGTTCGTTGGAGATATGGTCTTTGTAACAGATACCGAGCAGGGTCCTGTAGCATCTCATTTCCATGGCGTTTATCTTATTTTCCAGCTCAGCTGTTAGTGTCCATGACTCGCAAGCACATAAGATAATGGAGAGGACCAGTGAGCGCATCAGCCTGATTTTGGTGCTGAGGGCTAAGTTCTTGTCTTTCCATATTGTCTTGAGCCTCTTTAGTGATGCTGTTGTTTGGGCAATCCTGGACATTACTTCTGGTTTAAAGCCCTCTTCGGATACACTAGCTCCTAGGTATTTGAAGCTGCTAACTGTTTCCAAACTCTGCCCACCAATCTTGATCTGGGTGGTGATGCCGCTAGTGTTACTAGTCATTAATTTAGTTTTTTCGGTACTGATTTGCATGCCATAGGATGCGGAAGTTTTGTCCAGTCGCTCCACTAGATTGGCTAATTCTTCCTCACTCCCAGCGAGTCCATCTATATCATCTGCGAATCGAAGTTTGGTTATCCTTCTGCCATTTATGCTGATTGTCCCTTCATGATCCTCTAGTGCATCCGACATGATTCTCTCCAAGAAGTTGTTGAACAGTGTTGGTGAAAGCAAGCATCCTTGGCGTACTCCAACGGTAGTCCTAAACCAATCGCCAATGTTGTTGCTGAAAAAGACTGCTGCACTGGTGGCCCTGACATAGAGGCTACGTATCAGCATTGTCAGGTTGTCATTAATGTTGTAATGTTTCATGGTTGCCCATAGGGCTGCGTGCCAGACCCTGTCGAATGCTTTTTTTAAATCAACAAATGTATGGTACAAGTGTTGTTGATATTGAGCGTGCCTCTCACAGAGTATTCGCAGGTTAAAGAGCTGCTCTTTTGTACTACGTCCCTGCCTGAAGCCTGCCTGCTCTTCCGCAATGATTCTTTCAGCATAAGGTCTGAGTCGGCTTAAAATTATTTTGAGCATGACCTTGCTTGGGTGGCTTATTAGGCTGATGGTGCGGTAGTTCTGGCATTGCTGTAGGTTGCCTTTCTTGGGGAGGGTGATGATGAGCGACTGGGTCCATGGTTTAGGCCAGTCTCCAGTTATCCATATTTTATTGCAAATGTTCAATAAGACATTTACCATGGCTTCCCCTCCTGCTTTCACCAACTCAAAGGGATGTTATCCACTCCTGCAGCTTTTCCTTTTTGAAGTGCTTGGACTGCTGCTTCCACTTCTGTACGGAGGATAGGGTGTATGTCATTATCTGTGGCTGGAGGGACGTTTAGTATATCTGGATCTATAGTGATTTTGTCATTATACAGTTCCGAGCAGTATTCAGTCCATCTTTTTTAGATATCTGGTTCCTCTGTAAGGTTTCTACCATCCTTATCATGTATGGTGGTGGTGCGCCCGTGCTTAGTGGTGGTTAGTTCTTTTACTAATTGGTATGCTTTTTTTGCTATTGTTCTTCCTTAAACAGTTTTCAATGTCGTTGCACTGTACCTCAATCCAGTTTTTCTTTGCCCTTTTCATACCTTTCCTAATTGTCTGGTTTATTGTTCTGTATTTATTGGCTTCTTCCTTGTCTTTTGTCTTTGTTTTCTTTAGTCGGCGACGCTCGTCACACAGCTCCAGGATGTCTGGTGTTATCCATGGTTTCCTGGCCGGTCTATGTTTGCCAAGAATCTCTTGAGCTGTGTCGGTCACCACTGTATTGAAGGTGTCGATCAATGTGTCCATGTCCATAAAATCAGAATTTAAGATATTGAGGACTGCAAATTTCCCTCCTATCTTTGCCTGGAAGGCTTCTGCTACTTTACGATCCTTCAGCTTTTCGAGGTCAAATTTGATCCTGGTGTACCCCTTTTTCTGAATTCTTTTTAGGTGTAGCCTAAAGGTCATCATGACTAGGCTTGATTACTTCCAATGTCAGCTCCAGGGAAGCTGCGAGTCTTAGCAATATATTATACTTGACCGGAAGCGTGTTTTTATCATGATGTAGTCGATTTGGTTATGATGTTTCCCGTTTGGGCTGTGCCACGTGGTTATTCTTGAGGACTTGTGTTGGCCCAGTGTGTTGGCCAGCATAAGGTCGTTAAAGCTGGCAAACTCCAGAAGCCTTAGTCCTCGCTCATTTGATTCCACACTGCAGTGTTGTCCACATGTGCCTTTCCAGTTTGCATAAGCATCTTTTCCTACTTTGTCATTCCAGTCACCCTGAACAACGAGAACGTCCTTCCTTGGGAGTTTAGTCTATGATCACCTGGAGTAGAGTGTAGAAATCCTCCAGTTCTTCGTCATCATAGTCTGATGTTGGCACATAAGTATATATGATGGTTATGTTGAATGGGGTTGCTTTCAGACGGATAGTGATAAGCCGGCTTGAGACTGGTCGGTAGCTCATTATGCTGCTAATATTATTTTTGTGGACAAGAAATCCCACTCCTTGTTCATTTGTGTCCTCCCGTCCGCTAAAATATAGCAAGTGGCCCTCTTCGGTTGATGTTTCTCCAAAGTTTTTCCATCTCATTTCACATAGACGCAAGATGTCCCATTTGTAGTTATTCATTTCGTGTGTGAGTTCCTCCAGTTTACCAGTTTGTCTCAGTGATCTTACGTTCCAAGTACCTATGGTAATGTTTTTTTCTGGCATTGATTCTGTTTGTTGTTTGACCAGTATTCTATAAAAGGCGGCAATAGGCCTAATATAAATCTAGATTATATAATATAGATACTCACAATAAAGTCTACTGCTCCATCTTTCCCTCAATTTTCTTAAAGATGCTCTTGATACCAATAAGTTTTGGTCTTAACTTCATGCTGAACGATGAATGAGCTTAGTTATCATAAATCATTAATTGAATGAATTGAATGTCTCGACGGCGCCGAGTCTCGTTGGGGAGGAAGCAGGATGAAGCAATGTGTTCAACAGCCAGTCTCAGCCCCGCCATGGTGCTGGCAGGTCCAGTCCTATTGTTTGTCGACAGTGCCTGCTGCAGGTATTCAAGCAAGCCACCACGTTAATGATACATGGGAATTCCGTACCCTATGCCACACCCTATCGGCGTGCCGTGGGGTGGCTACCATGCAGTGGTCAGTCTCGGGCAGGATCTTGGTGTGCCACCCCCTCCTTGATCCACCCCTTTACATTATTACGCCCTAGGAGTAAGAGCCGCACGGCACGTCCGTTTTTTTTTACAAATTTTTTGAGACATTATAGATAAGCTTGGGTGGACACCGCCGTAGCTCGTAGGCTAAGCCTACTTCATCTTATATTATGTTACAGACGTTCCTTCTATGGAGAAGATTATTGCACCCTGCGCTTATTTTGTTATTGAGTCTTGTCTTTGATTTTAATTCGTTATTAAATCAATTATGTTAAGTTATTGGTTATCCTGGTTTGTTAAGCCAACCTATATTCAACGCCCGGGTGCCACGGGGGGGGGGGGGGGGGGGGAAGCGAACAAAATATAGGATATGCATTTTGTTTATGCATAGCATATGGACATGTCTTTATCCAAACTTCTTTCTGAGCATTGTAATAGATTGTTGTTGTGTTGTACTTCTAAATTAGAATATTATTATGCTTTAAGTAGGTCTACTATTAGCTCTTTGCCTACCCTTGTTCAGATGGTAGGGACTAAATTAACTCCCTTAAAACATAACGTAGATTATCTTTCCTTCTCTCTCGCTCGTTCTCTTTTTGTTTTTATACTTTTTTTTCTTCCCTGTGAAATGTTTTTAAAATGATCATAATATTCATCAACCCTTCCCGTACCGACCTACTTCTATTTATGCTACCTTCAGTTCCGCTATATACGCGCCCGGGACTGTAAGGGTTAATAAAGTGCTCCGAAGTAAAGCTTTACCATGTCGCAAACAGCAATTGAAACGGCAATGTTGGTTCTCATGCCTTTCTTATCCTTTCTATCATTGGATCATTCTCTAACAGTGTGTTACGTCCTCTTAGTATTTCCCTCACTGGCTCTCTCTTGCGCTATGTTTATCCTGGTCTGTCTAGCTCATTCTATCTCTCGTCAATCTCTCTCTCTCCATTCTCTCTCTCTCTCCATTCTATCTCTCTCTCCATTTTCTCTCCACTCTTTCTCTTTCTGCTTTAATTAGTAGGCTACTTACCACCCAGATAGCATATTATAATATTAGACCTTGTAAAATACTTACTGTCTTTTATATTCAAGTCTACTGCTACGATATAAGATATGCCATAATTTGTTTTGAATATAAAAACAGTAACTGTCATTATTGTCATTCTGAATTGTTACAATATTGCTTTCCATTTTTTAGGACTTATTGACCTTTTAATTGTAAGATGTCTGCATCATCTCTTTCTGACTTTCTCTCTTTTCTCTCACTTTCTCCCATTCTCTTTCTCTCTTTCTCTCTCAATTTCTTTGACTTTCTCTTTCTCTATCGCTTTATCTATTTCTCTGGCTCTATTGTTATTATTACCTGTGTCTTTGTCTGTGCTTAATGTGTTTCACATAGGAGTGTGTTTACCACTTAGCACCCCACTAGCTAGACTGTTGCTAGACGGTACTTCTGTACAGTTGTTTTTTGCCAGACATATTCTTTGATCTGCAATATGGCGATTTTCCAAAACCAAAAATAAATAATTATAAATTAATGGCGCAACTATTCTTATATTTTTTTTAATGTCAGTATACCAACTACATATGCGTCTTGGCGTAGAACTTGCGACTTAAATTTAATGTTTCAAGACTTACACTGTTAATCTTTAGCCTATGGCCTGGTCATTAAAGTACTTTAACAAACAGTCTTCTGTGAGAAGATACGGGTGACGGTAAAGCTGTGACATTGGTTAAGAACTATAATTGTGTGAGCGAAAGTTTTTAAACATGTGGTTTGTTGAAATTAAATGACGTTGAAGTTTGTAAAGCGACAATTACAAAGAATTGACGTCTGTAGTTTGAAAAAATAAAGTAACCTGGTCTGGTTTTTTTATTTAGTTGTTAAATTTACCTTATTTTTTTATTTATTTTTTTGCTACTAATAATTTAGTCCAGGGGTTGACAACCTACGCAACGCGTACCAGACTTGGCGCGCATAGCAATTTTCAATGGCACGCGGATGACCCCCACAAAATCAATTTGAGTCTCTACTAGAAGAAATTGAGTGCTAGAGCAGGATGATTTTCAAACTGTTGGCACGCTGAATGAATTAGAAATCCTACTACCCCTGATCTAGTCTACCTATGTGAACATCTGACTCATTATCGCCTGCTTTATCTCGTGTTCTCTTTCCCATTAGTTATTCCTCTCATATTCTTTTACATTCTCTCTCTCTCTCTCTCACACACACAAAAACTCTCCCTCTCTCTCCCTCATCTTTAGTTTGTGTGAATGAATTGTTATGATTGAACAGACCTATTAATTTATTATACCCTAACCAGTCATTGAATGAATCAGAAGACAATACGCCATTAAAAATGCGTTCAAATACCCTCTATCTCAACTTGTGTTTTTCTACCCCACCTCCAAACTCCACAACTGAAACGCGAAACCAAAGCGCACGGAATAATATGCTAAAATGTTAATAGCACCAACAGACGTGCTTATACAAACAACCATCTTCAACAACAAAGTGGAAAAAAAAAACTATACAAAAACATACAACGCAAAACATGTCCTATACATATAGATAGATGTATTATACACACACTGTTGTTGGTTTCTTCTATTTCGAGCTGCATTGAAGAATTTTAAAAAAACCCACCATTTTAGCATCGCATGACTTTGTTTTTCAACTGCTCTGGTCACTTTGTTTATTGTATAGAAGCTACATTAACGCTGTTCCATCCGCTGTAGGCCTAACAGTTTTATCTGCTGATACATCAGCTGTTGGAGTAACTGTTACACATGACTTAGGATGATATATTATTAGCTATAAAAAAATGTTTTAAAATACAAAAGTAAGTCTTTTTTTTAATTGCTTTCGTTTTTTTAGTCATTAAAATGTACATGAAAACAGGACTTGAATATCACTAGACATGTTATTGATAACACGTAGGCCCCTATTTAATACATTATGTTTTATTTCTCAATAAATAATACACACACAAAGAATATTTGCAATTGAAAAACACATCTTTATTGACATTGATACATTCTAAACTGATATTGCTATAAGTAGCATAATACAATGAAAATATTTATAATCTTATAACTTCTAAGGATTAATAGCTATAGAATTGAATTCAGTGCGATAAACATCTGAAGATGAGTTCAATACAATTATATTGAGTAGCCTACTCAATGACATTGGTAAAATGTTTTTATAAATGCAATGTATAACTAACATAGCATAATATTTTGCTTCTGTGGTTCAATGGATGGGCTGAAAAGCACAAATAAATAGCCCCCTAAATAGGAACAACATCTCAATTATACCATGTAGAGCTGGGATTTACCACCTTATTGACAATATTCTTTCGGTCGAATAATCCAAAGCTCTTGGCGCTAGAGTGACAAACACCGAAAAAAATAAAAACAAAAGTCAGCAAAGCATAAAACAACAACAGAACAATACTCAATATGGCAAAGTCACTTCCATCTAATTAACAGTGATTTATCTCATCCCTGTTAATTAGTCTGTTTACAATAGAGCATTTGCAATAGGCGTGGCTTAGGTTTCTAGGTCACGTAACTATGTAAATAGAAGCCATGATGGAGACATTGTGGAATAGAATTGTTCTTTACAATGTCTATTTTAAACCCAAAATATAAGGAATTAGATTCCATAAATCTTGATATTTAACCGTGATATTAGTCTTTTGTAGTCCGTCCACGAAGTAAACA
Organism: Anisus vortex; assembly: GCA_949126835.1. NCBI lineage: Eukaryota > Metazoa > Mollusca > Gastropoda > Planorbidae > Anisus > Anisus vortex. Next base: position 39,324,279 of record OX421493.1, read on the forward strand.
AGATTTAAGGCTTTTATAGTTTTTCAATAGCTCTTGTAAAACATCTCACAGCCTGCCTTATGCTTTACTTTTAGATAGTAAGTTAAGGCTCACTTTTGACAATCGACATCTTCAATTAAATGTTCTGCGCTTACGGAACCTTTCCCATTGATTTTTAATGGTTTATATTTTAGCTTTGAATGTTAATTTTCATGACATGACAGTGTTATATATATATTTTTACGTCATATTGTTGACATGATAATATTTAAAAATAAAACCTTCTTAAGCGTATAGTAATACGGCTGCCATTGTTCACCTCTAGACAAAGTAAACAAACAGCACGTGCTTTTTATCACGTGATTGCAAATGCTCTATTGGGACAGAGTAAGTAGGCCTAAATTGTCAATTGAAACTAATACAAGCTCGGATTTATCATTTAATATTTACTTTATAAAACTTCACATTAAAACGTGAACAAAGGGTTTGAGGAAAGAAGCAGTCTAACTGATCTAGATTTTTGTATTATTAGTCTTATAATAATTACTAATCTAAAAAAAAAACACATTTAAAGTAAATCAACAAAATACTATTTTTTTTTAACGTAGCTTATACATTTTATAAATCTTTTAAAATTATATTTATTAAGGACGCATCTTCTATACATAAGATTAGTGAGTCCTATTTAATTAATGGATTGACAACGTTATGTTCTATTCTATTTGTTTTAATGAATTCGATTTTCTTTTCATTGGCTTCGTTTGAGAAAAATATTGAACTGTAGTTCAAATTGTGATAATGATGAACTATAGTCTAGCTGGACTATTCATTTTTCTTTAAAAAAAACAAAAACAACTCTCGATGATTAGGTCTTTATTATAATGGAGATCTAGATTCAAGATGTCTAGCACTTGTTGTTGTTGTTTTATTAAATAGCATAACAGTAGTATTTTTTAGACATAATTGTTGATATTATTATTAATTTTTTTTCACATAATTATCGGTACTTAATAAAACATATCTTTATTTACTTCACTTTGAAAGTAATTTAAGCACGAGGGTTGCCAATTTACTGCGTTTCCCGCCATTTCCTTCTCCGCCATTACTTGTCTCAATCTGGCAGACGTTATAAAGCGGCAGTGATCTATCCAAACTTTAAGTGCTCTTGACACCCACACGCGATTGACGCTAGGGCTAGGTTTAAATGACCATATAAATAGTTTCTGCACGAATGGTCAATTGTTTAAGTAAAGTTAATGGTGGTTTCTTGATGGTGACATGTCTGTGTCTATCTATCTGTCTGTCAAGCTATCTATCTATCTATCTATCTATTCTATCTATCTATTTATCTGTCTATCTATCTATTTATCTATCTATCTAACTATCTATCTAGACTATCTATCTATCTAGCTACCTATATATCTGTCTATCTCGTTACATATCTAGACTATCTATCTATCTAGCCTATACTATCTATCTATCTATCTATCTATTTACCCTATCTCGTTACCTATCTAGCCTGATTGTTCGTGTTGGTGACATGTCTGTGTCTATCTTTCAATATATCTATCTATCTAGACTATCTTTCTATCTAGCTATATAGGCCTATCTATCTATCTATCTATCGATCTATCGATATAATTTATCTAATTAACTTTTATTTATTAATCTATTTATCTATATATCTACACCAGTCTATCTATCAATCTGTCTATTTATCTAGCAAACTGTGAGTCTGATCATCAGTCTTTCTATCTTTCTTTCGTTTCGCCGCGTCGCCCGAGCACCCATCAGTCCGTTTGTCTGCATCTCTTTCTCCTTGATATGTATAGCCTACTCGTACGTACACACTACATACATAACGATTTTCCGACCTGTCGCCATTGATCTATAGGCCTATATTCTATGTTGTCCAATCAGATCAGTCATTAAAAATGTACTTATCGTTCTTATTAATACTGTTTAATATAATTATAATCATTCTAAAAGAAATGTCATGGTTTTTAACTAAATTGTTCTTGTGTACTAATCAGAAAAGATTGCTTTTAAGAAATATAAAATTATACAGTTCGCCTACAACTGCCTCCCGCTTAAGCTGGACATCCCCCACCCAATAATGTGCTGTCTCCTCACAGCCGGTTTCCGTTACTGATTGCGTAGTAAGGCAATTAAAAGTTGGACAAGCGGACTGCCAATTATGCACAAAACCGAAATATATATATATATATATATATTTATAATATATACACATACATATATACATGCATATATAGAGAGCCATACATATATTGTTACATGGACCAAAAACTATTTATATTGGGCATTCGTGCAGCTATTTTCCCCCAATAGCAACCATAACCTACTCACGAATTCTATTTGTGGGTGACAAGCCCATAAAATATATTTTATTGATTAATGTCATCCCTTTTTAACACCATGCATACAGTCAATGAAATTAAACATAGCATACTTCATAAGGAAACAAGACGTTATGTTTTGACATGTTGATGAATCACAATAAAATGTAAATAGTCTATACAATATTAAAAATTTACATTTCACATGGTTGGTCACCACTGCAAACAATGATCTGTAGTTGATAAACAAACATATCACACACACAAAAAAACATATATATTTCTGGGGCCAGAGTATATAACAGTTACTTTATATACAATAAAAATAATATATTTATATTTATACAGGCCTATAATGAATATGTTAATATACGTTTTAAATCACACGATATAAGACTACATAAAATCCAATTTTAAACCATTAATAACAAGTGCATTAAAAATAAATCATTAGCAAAAATGAATCCTGCAAGATAAAAAAAATATTACTTAATAAAATAAGTAATATAAAATAAGTAATATAAAATAAGTAATATAAAATAAGTAATATCAAATAAGTAATATAAAATAAGTAATATAAAATAAGTAATATAAAATAAGTAATATAAAATAAGTAACATAAAATAAGTAATATAAAATAAGTAATATAAAATAAGTAATATAAAATAAGTAATATAAAATAAGTAATATAAAATAAGAAATATAAAATAAGTAATATAAAATAAGTAATATAAAATAAGTAATATAAAATAAGTAATATAAAATAAGTAATATAAAATAAGTAATATCAAATAAGTAATATAAAATAAGTAATATAAAATAAGTAATATAAAATAAGTAATATAAAATGAGTAACATAAATAAGTAATATAAAATAAGTAATATAAAATAAGTAATATAAAATAAGTAATATAAAATAAGTAACATAAAATAAGTAATATAAAATAAGTAATATAAAATAAGTAATATAAAATAAGTAATATAAAATAAGTAATATAAAATAAGTAATTTAAAATAAGTAATATTTTATCAATTATGTGAAAGTAAGTAAAGTATTCCCTCCACACCAATATGATCTATAGTTCCCGTGAAGCAGCGTTCACAAGTCTTGGTGGCCATGCCTTATGCCTAATATAGGGGGGTTGTCTCTAATGATCCAATGCCCAGCCACCTTTACTTTGCCCCAACTAATTTCAGGTACCAATCAGAGTTGGTCGACTCAAGGAGTCCCTTCAGACCCGGGAAAAACTCTTATCCTTAATCAGGATTCGAACCCGGGACCTTCAGTTCGATAGCCGAGTGCGCTACCTTGTCCCTTTATCAATAATGAGAACCATCTAAAATGATCTAATATATTATGTATTATATATATACATATATATATATATATATATATATATATATATATATATATATATATATATATATATATATATATATATTATATAGACCATATATATATAGAGACCATCATATCCAAGTTTGAAAATAATTGATTATCATAAGTGAAGAATGGTATAACCCATTTCTGGGTTAAGCTTGATCTAGCCCAGTTGGGAACCAAAGTTTGGTCATTCCGATCTGTCCTTGTAGGTCCGTGTCTCTGATTTCGTTACACAATGTGGTCAACCCATTTACCATTTTGACCAGCGAGTCAATCTATCCAATCTAAACTATGTAAACCTCTTAGATCCATGACCCATTAGATTTCCATAACTTAGCACATTTTTTTCTACATCACACAAGAATGCTGGTGTTCTTAAAAGTTGTAATCTTATAAATAACTTTTCATTATTTTCTTTGTCCATTGTAATAATGTTTCAGTTATATATACCAATTAACACCCCGAATCAAACCCATTATTTTTAGTCAAGACTTTTATACGCGCATCTGTTACCGGTAACAAAGTAACTATCTTTATAATTATTTAAATTGCGACACATAACATGCTTGGGGCTATGGGCGGAAGCACCACAATACTGCATATCTTTACAGCTCTGCAACTAGTGGACTTCTGAGACGCCTGGGGCCCTGGTCACGGTTCACCCTACCTAATCCGACATAACTGTGGTCCCAAAAATTGTTGGTGCCACCTACCAATCGCCCCCCCTCCCTTTTCGATATCTTAGTTTTCGTTAGCAATGGTGATCCATCAACATTTTGTTTGAGCAACTGGGCATACGATATCGTTGATAGGATATCGATCTATTGCTGGATAAAAAAGACCGACGTGTAGGCCTATATAGATTTATTACTAGATATATGACTTGGCCATACAATTACAACACATTTAATAATAAACTAATTCTTTTAGCAAAATATATAAAAAATAATTAAGACATAGTCTAAATAAAATCAACACATAAGTAGACTTGACGAAAGAAATGAAATACATTTGAAAATGATAGAGGGTAGACATTAATCACATTGTTATAATATATCCAGAGAAATTCACTTGATGGCTACTGCCAAGCAGTTCACATGATTTCACCACTTGGACATTGAATGGGGATAATTTCCCTTTATCCTCTGAACAAAACATTTGAATTACCACAACAACAACACCAACACAATTATTTATAAGTGGGTCATAGTAAATGAATAATAAATTACGGTTTTAAAGAGCCAAACAAAAGAATAATATTATAATTATCAGTATTCATAATTATTGAAGGAAAACAAATGGGGAAACATTGTTTTAAGGCTTTATTATACATGTATATACAAATAGAGACCACCGTTATTTATACATGTAGGCTATATATATATATACGTAAACGATGGATCTCTGTGATAAGAAAAACTATAAGCACTCACAATGGAAAGTTATTTTAGATTTCAGATATTGACACATGTAATAAACGATATAAACCATAATAAACAGCTTTGCACCACGGGGAACTTAGAGCCCTGTCTAGCGTCTGACTAGAGTTATCCTTATTATTATAATTAAAGATTCGAGAAGATGAAAGATGTAGACTGGCAGTAGTACAAAGTTGTTGTTACAGCCACTGTGTTATTTAGATTATGGGTAACTAATGACTCCAAAGGCCATATGATTTCAGTGCGCTTAAGTGAAATGTTTGAAATAAAAATGCAAGGCCGCACTACTATCATTTAGATTTTCCCTGTTGGAGGCCATCGTTTGGCATTTCATGAACTGTTACATTTATTTTAAATACATGAACATAAAAATGTACAACCTTCTATAAGACTTTCGTTAGGTAAAAAAATTCTACCAAGATTTTGATGTTAAATTTGAGCAATGGTAAGCTTAATTTGGGCAAATGGTGTGATTTAATTTCGTCGAGAGTAAGTGAATTTTATTTAGACGACGGTAAGTGAATTTATTTTGAGCAAGAGGTTGTGAATATTTTATTTAGCTGACGGTAAGTGAATTTATTTTGTGCAAGGGTAACAAATCCGTCTAACAAATCCTTGAGTTGTCAGTTGCGGTCAATGCAAGACGAGTGTCCATTTAAAATATTTTTAAATAGAGACACAGCAAAGTTAGTAAACAACACTTACCCCATTAAAAAAAACAAGTTGTGACCTTTGAGTTAGACGTAAAGGCCATATAATTTAAATACCATCTTTAAGATCGTTTAGATTGTGTGTTTCGTTTCTTTATCAAATAGCCACCAAGTTCACATATTTTAATGGCATGATTCTTTGTTTGGAAAGAGGGATATTCAGATATTATTAGACTATCTTACATGAATAAAAAGTAGGCTAATAGGACTATTCATAATTTCTCTTTTTCACGGACGATTTGCTTTACCGGAAGTCATCTGCTCCTAAAGCTTTCTGGTTACTTTTGATTTCTGTTTTGTCATCAGTGATAGTAAATTATGTCAGCAAGCTATTAATAAAATCGATTCTCATTGGCTGGCTTACCAAAGTTATTTAAAACTTGTGACTTTTGATATTATCTTCTTATATATCACCTATACTCCATTCTATATGTAAAATTATTGGATCCTACGTTCTACGCTTCTCCGAATAGTTAAACAAGTATACAGCGCCAGAGTGGAAAGTTCTATTAAGTAACCCGTTGCTGGGCAGAGACGCAAGTAGTTAATACGTAGCAGACGCTTCTTCATTAGACAAGATAATATTATGGTCTACGCTGATCGGTGGTAAGTTAAATTGATTCAGGATATAGATATAGGATGATTCTTTATCAACGATATCGGGAAAACCAAAAACATTATATGAAAAAACATCCCGTCAGATCATAGAGAAATTAATGATAAGAAGAATTGGCCTTTCTCTTTACCCGAAATATTTCGATTTACCACTTTAGCACCCAGCATTGGCTTTCCATAAAACACAAATCTTAGACAGAACTATAGGAAGTCACATTTGAGGCCAATTCTACCAATATGGCTTGCAATTAGACCTGTAATTTGTGATGCCTGGTTTTCAATGCTTACGAATGATGTAATTGTAGTCATATACATTTATATCGTTTTATTTATGTATATTTAATCACAGGGTAATCACAACACATTTCCAATATTGGATCCACATAGATAAATCGTATTGTAACCTAGGCGCCTGCAGTGTTTTAGCAACGGCAGCCATTTTTTGTTTATCCTCGATGGCGGAAGTCCAAATTTGGCTTTGCCACGAAATCATTTTGCACTAATGGTGACCATCTTTTGTGTTGGCGTGTCGTTTGTTCAGCTGTTGCCCGGATTACACCGACACACACACAGAGAGCACACCAAGACGATAAGTGATGCAAATGTAAAGCAAGATAGTAGTTCGAACTTGTGTTATACTGCTGTAGACATGTTCTCTAGCTCGTGGTCAGCTTCACATTCTCCGCGATCTAATCGTACGCGTTTGCCGGAGGGCTCGGCCCTTTCAGGCCGACGTTGACTTTCTTTCCGGCCCCTGACTTCCGCTGACGTCATATGCTGGCCATGGTGACCTCCTCGGTGTGGCAGTTGCTGTAGTTGCTGTTGGAGAAGGTCATGGTGAACGTGTGATCTCGGCGGGGCCGGGTGGGCCGTAATCGCATGCCATAAAAACAGCAGAAGCAGGCGGCCTTGAACTCTTTCCTGAACTTGGCTGTAAGGGGAGATAAAAAGAAAATATATAGGCATAGCTTAGGGTTTAGGAGGATTAATGTTATTACATTCCGTTATGTTGCTGACTGAAAAGGTAATACAACATAGCTATAAAATAAATTAACCACCAAACCAGCAACATGGATAGTAGGCCTATAGATTAATTCAATAAAGTTAACTTTAGCTTTTCTAACAACTTGCTGGAATATCAGGGGTAAGCCAGACTAGGCCTACTTCAAATTTAACACTTACTTAAAGTAATACATTCTTAAAAAAAAGTGTTAAAAGAAAAAAAGCCGATGCAGTTTTAAAAAACAACACAATGTCTATTTAATTACTCTACTAAGTATGCATTTTACCTCTACGGGATAATTTAGTATTTAATTGTGCAGACTAAACTAATCATTAAAAATTCCCCCTCCTTCCATCTTTAAAAAAAGCAAAAAAATAAAAAAAAAACAAAAAAAAACAAAAAAAATATGTGCAAACAGTTTTCAATTGATTTAATGTTTTATTTTATTTATAAAAAAAAACAATAAAATCTGGGAACACTTCAATTAATGTGATAGTAAACGGGGAACGGCAAACACTGTAAAACCAACGTAACACTTGTACTCATTAGAGGATTATTGTGAGCGAGTGGATGGCCGTTAAAGTTAAAGTGAATGCGCATTAGATATAAATTTGTGGTTAATTAAACTTTTTTATGCGGTAGTTAATGAAGAGAAAAAGTGATTTGTTTTGTAGTGCATTGTAGTGATTTTTTTTTCAACTAAATTAAATTGCATTAAATGTATAAGCTTACATAGAGATAGTTTCAATACAGGGCTCCGTGGTAATCGCACTGGATCTCCTTTCCGACGGTTTAAAGTTTGAGCCCCGGTTAAAAACATAAAGCCTCATACAATTTGCATTGACTTGTCAACACAATTTTCCTGCCGCTTTTTTTTCAATTTCAGCTTGTTGGACTCGTGTACACATTTCAGCCCTTTCCCCTACCCCTCCACATATCCTGGGGGAGGGGGTGTTATTTTAGTTAGATTTGAACCAGTTATCATGCAACAATTTTTAGTAAAAACTACGGGGCCCCTTATAACCCTTTTTTAAACAACTAATACAAACTCGAACATTAAAAAAAATGCACCATGCCACACAAACTGACCGCTCATAAAATTGTAGATAACTGGGTTGACAGCAGAGTTGAAGTATGGTAGCCAATGACTGAACGTGGCCAATGCGATCTCAGTATCGTTGTCCACACTGCTGTCCACGTGGATGACGCGAAAATATCTATTTAACAAAATAGTCAATGAAATAAATTAGTCACCTTAAGTGTCAATAATCTACATGATGACAAGACTATGGCATACGGTGTATTATATTGTATGTTTGGCTGACATTTACAAGTATCAGGGATGGGAAGGGTGGAACACAACAGGGTTGTAAACGTAATCGTAGAATGTACTTTGTTAAGAGAGCGCGTGGTAGGCAGTGGAGTTTGTAGCATTTGAAGTAGGCGACGTTCGCCTAAAGAGCTTATAGTATCTTAAGACATAGATCATTCAACTAAAATATTATATGTAACAGCAACATTATACCGAATACAGCTAAAGGGAAAAAATCGCCCTAAAAATATATGGCACCAAATATATATGTTACGCACAGATAGTGTAATTGCCCAGTTCATGTGCTGGGCAACTTTTTGCCCAGTTCATGAAATGGGCAGGTGTGTTTCTGCTCATTTCATGAACTGTGCAAGTAACTCTCTTGTAAAAAGTTTAAACAGATGGAAAAGGAAAATAAAACCTCAACCTTTAAGCCTATCCATTAAGAAATATAATAAATAATCATTTATTGGTAGATATAGCTAGACCAGGGGTAGGCAACCTTTTGATAACAGTGTGCCAAACTAGGATTTCTAAATCCTTCAGCGTGCCAACAGCCTAAATGTCAACCTACTCTATTATAGGCCTACTTTTGAACACTTATTTTTATGGGACAATTAATTTAGTCCATAGCAAGACCAAGGCCAAAATCAAAGTAGATTTATAAAGAAAATCATTAAAGCGGTTTATATTTAATACAAAATTAACGTGTTTTGTGATTATCATCCTTTTTTTTTGCATTTATATCAAACACAAATATTTATTACCATACTTTCACATATATGAATATGGTAATTATTGTCTAAATTTTATCATTTGTTAGCCAAGTTGAGGATCTAATACCTGCTAATATTACTTATATTTGATCTCAGTTTAACTGAGAAGTCTTTAATATGTGTTTTAGGTTATACGAACTAGCTAAAAACGTATTATAGTTAAGCGGATTAGATACGTAGTAATAATTCAAACTGGGTAGTTAATGTCATGTCTAAAAAATATATATACATTCTTTAGCACTATAATATTTATATAATTTTCAATTGCTTTTTACAGTTTGATCACTTCAAAGTTATATATTGTAAGTCATTTATTTTGTAAAAAAAGAAACATATTAGAAAAATTATGGGGGAAAAACGGGGTTATTACCTCACTTTAATTTAAAAAAAACACAAATATTACTGACTAGTTATTATTTCTTTATATAAATCCAACATTTTGGTATTCATTACAAGATTTAATTATTAGAGGATTTAAATAATTTACGTTAAACAGTTGTTAATAAACTTTTCCTGCATTAATTGTTTGTCCATTTAAATTTAAGGAGTTATATATAGGGATGCACATGTAGTTAAATGTTATGAATTGATTTCATGGCAAGATATATCCAATTTCAATGCAAATCCATTCCAGTGGTCCTTGTAAATGTAAATTCAACTCAAATTCCGCTTGGAATCACCTCCCACTACAGCTTCGCCAGAGCCCTAACTTCGACACCTTCAGGAGCCGACTGAAGACTCACCTATTTTGTTAGCAGTATTTGCGTATACATATATACATTTTCGTCTGTTGTTCGTTGTCTGTATTCTGTAACTATCGTCAGCGCATAGAACTGTCATCAACGGGATATGCGCTATACAAGCACCATTATTATTATTATTATATAGAAACATAATCTTCAAAAGTCAGTTTTCCTCATTCAGAACCGGAAAATGTTGTTTTTTTATCAATAAAAAAAATCTCTTAGAGGTCTGCGTGTCATTGAAAATCGCTCTGCGTGCCAAGTTTGGCACGCGGGCCTTAGGTTGCCGACCGCTGATCTAGACTATATCTTTATCGCCACACATTGCTTAAATTATATGGTAGGCTATTGTAAAAATACATTTAAAATGTGGACATATATTAATCTTGGCTATCTAAGACATTTATATGACGACTCAAAATAAAAATAGTTGAATTAAAACAATAGCCTAGGCCTACATGCATGAAAAAAAAAAGATTTTTTTCATTAGGTCATTATAAGGCATTCAAAAAAAATAATAGTAGTAGCCTAAGCTCAATAGTCTATTTGATCATTTATTTAATATGTTAACACACCCGTAACCTACTAAAGAACGGGAGGGGGCATAGAGGTAGGCCTATCCCATAATTTGCTTAACCCTTCCTCTTTACAGTTTTTCCAACCCAAGATAACAAAAACATCTAGGCCTAGGCCTATGCTATCTGCTTTTGTGTGACATAAATATCTTATCTTATATATTGCAGACTCTCCTTCTATAAGGAAGATTATTGCGTTCTACGTTCATCCGTGGTCCGAGTGTAGTCTTGCATTTCTATTAATGTTTTAAATGTTAAATGATGTTAGTCATATGTTACTGGTTTTAATGGTTTGATAAGTCGATAAGACGAAGGCAGCTTTAAGAGATAATGATAATGAGATAAGCTTATACTGAATAGGCTATAGCTATAGGCCTAATGAGATAAGCTTATACTGAATAGGCTATAATGAGATAAGATTATACTGAATAGGCTATAATGAGATAAGCTTATACTGAATAGGCTATAATGAGATAAGCTTATACTGAATAGGCTAGACTAGTTAGGCATAGATTATGTTTGTTTTTTATTTATTAGAAAAAAAAAATAATCTTATATTTGATTTAGTTTTTTAGGCCTAAATATAATTTTTGTTTAAGTCTTAAAAGTGTAATAAACTTAAGCAAGCGAAATCTAAGAAATTCATACGTTTAAAGTGTTATCGATAATAGATCTATCGGTATCGACGATCGGTAACAAACGCCAAATAGAAAGAAAAAAAAACAACTTTTAAAATAGGTCTAGATCTAGATCTAGACTCTACACAGTTTAATTTTATTTCAAACTTTTAAAATAAATTTTGTTGTAATTTACGTTGAGAATGTTTTTCCTGTAAACCGTTTTTAAAAAGGTTTTTAATTAGAAAACTTAAAAAAAAAACATTTTTGCGGTCGCAAATGGATAGGATAGGCCTATAAATAGGGACCAATTTTTGTTTGTAAAATACACAAAAAAAAAGACATTAAAAATATCATAACTCTGTTAATATTCAAACTATAAACATAAACAAAATGGTTTTGTAAATGAGAAACTCAGCTCTTTCCATTGATATTCTTTTTGGGATGTTTTAAGCAATAGAAAATTTTACGTATAAGTGCTTAAATAAAAATAATTCGATAAAGTTCATCATTCTAGCCTACTAAAAAAACTTAAATATTTTGGCATCTATGGTCCCTTACATCAGTGGATTCAGGACTTCCTAATAGGCAGAGAACAAACAGTGATAATAAATGGCTCACCAGTCATCACCAATAACTGTAAACTCAGGAGTTCCACAAGGAACTGTTTTAGGACCCCTACTATTTCTAATTTACATTAATGATCTGCCAAATTGCATCAACACAGGAACAAAAGTAAGATTATTTGCCGATGATTGCGTAATTTATCGAACAATTAAGACACGAAAAGATAGTGAACTTCTACAAAAAGACCTAGATGAACTACAAAAATGGGAATCAAACTGGAGTATGTCTTTTCACCCAGAAAAATGCCAACTAAAAAGGGTATTCAAGAAAAAGAAACAAATAATAACAAACTACTACATTCATGGTAAAGAACTAACTCAAACTAACAATGCTAAGTATCTAGGAGTAATAATAAATGATAAGTTATCCTGGAACCCTCATATTGATGAAGTAATTAAAAAATCAAACAAAACATTAGGATTCATAAAAAGGAACTTTTACAAATGTAATAAGAATATAAAATTAAATGCTATCTCACATTAGTTAGGTCTATACTAGAATATGCAGCATCTGTATGGGACCCATCAACTAAAAAAAACATTCAAAAATTAGAACAAATTCAAAAAAGAGCTGCAAGGTTCATGACTAGTAAATATTCCCAATTAACAAGAGTAACACCATTAGTAAAATCACTAAACCTAGAAACACTAGAGGACAGAAGGGCAAAGAGTAAAATAGTAATAATACATAAGGCATTAAACTCTAATTTAGAATTACAACACAATAACAACCTGTTGCAAAGCTCAGATAAACATAAAGACAAAAACACATTCCTTGTCCCTTATGCGAGAACAAATGCATATAAGTACTCTTTCTTCCCGAGTGGCATTCGGGCATGAAATGGGTTGCCTGAACAAACCAGGAAAACCAGTAACTTAACATCATTTAAAAAATCAATAAAAATGCAAGACTAGACTCGGACCACAGATGAGCGTAGGACGCAATAGTCTTCTTTATAGAAGGAGCGTATTTAATGTATAAGATAAGAAGATAAGATAAATAATTAAGTAGGGCCTATAAAACGTCTTTTTTAACCAATGCCCAGTTCATGAAATGAGCAAAAATATACCTGCCCATTCCATGAACTGGACAAAGACCTGCCCATTTCATGAACTGGGCAAAGACCTGCCCATTTCATGTACTGGGCAACCGCGTTGCCCATTTCATGAACTCAGCAAAAAGTTGCCCAGTACATGAATTGGGCAATTACACTATCTGTGCATAACATATACAGTTCTTTGGGTTTTGAACCACAGTATCAGGCCTATCACTTCAGTTTCACCCCTCGTCAAATCTCTGGAGTCCACTAACTACACCCATAGTCTCTTGTATCTATGTAGTGCGATTTTTTTTTGGCACATTTTTGAACCAACATGATATCTTCATGGGGCATCACTCAGCTTTCACCCAAAGTTTTATCATCGCTGAGATAAGATATTTGTAATGTAAAATCCATAGATATGGATATTGATATGTCTTAAACATTATGCATGCATAAAGGTTGAAAGTGTATAACATTTCCGGTCCCATTCGTTCATTTGCTTCAAAACATGTCTGTATGCTGCGTTACTGGTTGTACGAAAAGATGTAGTGGATTCAATTTTATTTCATTTCGAAATGAAAGAAGAAGGTTGTCTTACCTCAGTACGCTCATTAGGTGGACAGGCAGATAGCAGATCGCAAACATAATCACGATGGCTATCAACATACGGGCAGCCTTTCTGCGGGCTAAGATTTGGTCCTCTTGAGAATTTCTGTTCCCATCAAGCATTGGTTTGCGACCTAAGGGGAAAAAAAGGAGATTTTTGGTTACAAGTTGTTTCTAAAGGACAAGTGACCAGATTGGTGACATTAAGTATAGTTGGTTTATATAGCAGTGTCATTGCAGGTGACACAGTAACGTTGTTTTATAAGGCAGTATCTAGACAAAGTGACAAAGTACAGGTGTTTTTTATGGCTGTGCCTATACACCTGACAAAATACATGCGTTTTATTTAGCAATGTCCAGAAAAGTGACATTGTGCAGGTGTTTGTTACCGCTGTGTATAGAGACAGACGACATAATAAGACAGGTGTTACATATGACAATATATAGACACATGGCAAATACAGGTGTTTTATATGGTAGTATCAAGACAAGTCGCACAGACTCTAGTAATAAAATACTATTTTTGTAAAAAAAAAAATATATTGATATTACTTCTTGTCCCAAATGTTGGAAACAAAATTGAAAATAATGATGTGATAAGGGGAGAGAATGAAAGCCTCCGTTCCATTGAACTCTACAGCATATTTACTGGATTCAGTTCAAAAATCGATTTTAAAGTTTTTCAAATAGACATTGAGACGGACTCCCATTTATATAAATGGCTCTATCAGTTGAGTTAGGACCAAACTGATCATAGGGCTGGTGTAGCAGCGTTCACCAGTTTCTGTGGCCACGGCATACGAGGGGATGTGTGGCCAGCACAATGCCCAGACGCTTTTGCTTTGCCCCAACTAGTGTCAGGTACCCATCGGAGCCAGGTAGACGCAGCGGCAATCTCACGTCCCGCGATGGAATCCTAGCCTCCACCAGGATTTGAACCCAGAACCTTGGGATCGCCAGTCGAAAGCTCGGCCACCGCCAGGCAGATAAAAAAATTATTTACCTTTTCAAACGTTAAAAAAAAATAAAAAAAAATTAAGACTTAAAAAAAATACAGCAAATTTGTTGCATCCATAACAAGTTTAATATTTAAACAATGTTAAAGTGATTCATTTAAATTATTTTAAATACACATTAAACAGGAAGATATTAACACAAAATAAACCAGTTTTAAAAAACGTGTGTGAGTTAATTCTTATTGTTAGAGTAATACTATAGCCTGTGAATGTTTGTTTATTGTCAATTTAAGCTCTCTACAAGAAATCGTAAATATTCTTTTGCAAAGATCGGAACAATTAATCTGGAACTTCGTTTATGCTATACCACGAAACATTCTAAGTCTAAGGGTTTGTATTTGTTTTTCATGATTAAAAAGTGAATATTCTCAATGATTGTAGGCGAAGTCAGGCATAGATGCATATTATTTCACCCTTGAACGTTGCAAGAAATTACACTTGAATAACTCTTGCGTTATCTTAAAATCGAAAAATGTATCTATTTTTATTAAAAAAGATAAATAATGACGCATATTTGTGTGTGTGTCTGCATCCGTCCGTCTCGAGAGACGATGGTGTAGCTTCATGAGTGAGGTATCCAACTGCACCGCCGAGAATGGCTGTGTAGGCCAACCCGGGAGTGGCACGGCCTGCCGCACTTGAGGCATTTCAATGCGGATGGCTGTTGTAGCTGGCGTTTCCGCCTCGCTCTTTTCTGGATGGCAGTCTCATTACGCCCAGTTTCTGCGCACGATGTTCCACGCCTAACTGCGAGCCTTCAGGTTGTACGGTCAACAGCTTGACATTCCCATGTGTCGGGGTCGATGGAGCTCTGGATCAAGTCCCTTTTGCATAGGTCTTTGAAGCGCAGTTTCGGGCGCCCTGTCTTCCTATGACCTTTGACCAACTTTCCGTAGAGTAAGTATTTGTGTGTAATTTATTATTAACCTAAAAACCAATTTGTAACCATATTTTTTTGTCAGTTTTGTGTTTTACCCTAGACATTTTATCATTATAAATAAAGGAAAGTAGTACATATGACCACGTGAGATCCAATCGATATATTATATATTTTATTCTCAGTTTAACTGAGAAGTTATTTAATTCTTTCTCGTTAAACTATGGCTGTATATTATCGTTAAGCAGAATTCATACGTAGTAATCATACAAACTGGGTAGTTAATGTAATGTTTACAAATGTGCATATAATTTTTTTGTCATATAATATTTATATAATTTTCAACTACTTTTTACAGTTTTGTAATTAGATTATAAAGTTATAAGTGTAAGCCCTTTATTCATGCACACCCGCTTCACGACAGTTACATAATATCTAGTCGAAGTGGTCGGCTTCCTTCAATAAGGGCAAGAACTGAGAGATTTAGGAACTCTTTTGTTCCACTATCAGTGAGAATCTTTTAAAAGAATCATTAGTCAGACAGGAAATAAAATAGCTCAATAGCTGACTCCTAAATGATACTCTTTGATACGTGTGCGCGAATGTCTATTGTGCTTGAGTACGAATGGTTCTTTAATATTCTTTAAGTACCGGTATGCTGAAAGACGGAATTTATGTAATCAAGTCAAATTTCCATTTATTTGGATCAATAATGCAATTTTATCTTATCATAAGGGCAGACATTTGTTTTTCCACGGAATTTTTGAGTCCATGAGACTACATAGTTTTGATGGTTACCGAGCTCTGCTTAAGGAGTGAAGTGATTGCTTAAGGCTCCTTGACATTGTGTTGGCCACACATTTCCCTCGTTGGTTCGTATACTATAAATAACAGAAATGTTCATCACCATGTTATCAGCCTTTTATAGAGCTTCACGGTCTGCAATAGAAAATTTGCACTTCATTACAATTTGTTAATACGTTATTACTTTGTTACTTTTTTAAAATATAAACTTTGATGGATGATTTTTATAAAAAATATGATGATGTTTCCGAAATGTGTGATGTTTACCCCTATGTCGCTGCTGTCATTGTTTCCTTTGTCCCATATGATGTTTGTTTGTTTAGTAAAATGCCCAGACAAATCTGTTTCTTATTGACAATTGACATTTTAAAATTTTTACCCAAGACTCGAGACCAATATTTTCCCGTGTCTTTTGTCTACCAAAATGTCGTATTACAATCTTAGTTCCTTGTTGCAGTAGCAAATGTCGCATGTCTTCACGTTTACCGTCTACTTCTACGATGTAGGGTCGAGCAATTTGTCGCGCCTTTACTCTCATTGCCACTTTGTTCTCTTATATTATCTTATACATTACAGACGCTTCTTCTATAAGGAAGAGTATTGCCTCCTACGCTTATACGCGATCTGAGTCTAGTCCTGCATTTTAATTAGTATTTTAAATGATGTTAAGTTACTGGTTTTCCAGGTTTGTTCAGGCAACCCATTCCAGGCTCGGATTCCATTCGGAAAGAAAGAATACTTACATGCATTTGTTCTCACATAAGAGATAAGAAAAATGTTTCTGTACTTTTGATTATCTGAGCGTTGCAAAATATTGTTATTGTATTGTATTTCTAATTTAGAGTTGTGTTGGCATTACAATAACGTTTTCTTTCTCTTGCCAGTGTAAGCGACATTACAGTTGTGCAAAGTCATTGAAGCGCATTTTGCATATAATGTAGTAGTAAGCCAGATTTACTTTTAGCAAATGGATTTTTTTTAATGTGTTAATTTAATTTAGTTTTGTTGTACCAGGAAGACAAAAAAAATTGCTATTGATTTTCTTATAACCAATTGAAATAATTAATACTTTACGTTTGAAGAATTTGTTTAAAGTAAATTTAAAAAAAAATAATAATTTCCTAACGTTGCGCTACAGGCCCACACTGAATCAGGCTAAACTTACCGAATGTGTGAGGTCAGAGGGGAAGAGGGAGGATGGCCAACTTACGTTGAAGTGAGCGTGTCCTTTTTAATAAAAATATAATTCTATATACTTTTTTTTATAAATGGCCTTTTATGTTCTATTACATAACCCACAGGGGAGTCAAAGAAGAGGTAACAAAGCACTTGAGGATCGTGAGGCCATCAGGAAAATAAAACACACCCACCGCATCCCTTAAATCAAAAAAGTGTTGGAAAACGTCACTTGGCCAGTTTTCTGACCCTCGCGTTGGATTTCGTAGATTTACAGCTCGTGATTCTCACATTTCTTTCACGTTTGCACTAGAGATTACGTCATTAGTATGTAGATTGTTTATTTTTACTATTCTATTTCATTTAAAACATAAAATAGCATAAAATAGATCTATTTCATTGTTTTTCTCTTGTTTTTTTTTGTTTGTTGTTTGTGCTTCTTAGAAAACAATGTTTACGTCCATCGACATCCGGGGAATCTCATCCTGAAACCTTCTATCCATTCCCGGTCAACCAGCATTATCTGAGGTATAAGGTTTCTCACACAGGCAAGCAATAACGTTTTTTTTTTAAATTAATTTGGCTTGTGAATTTGTGTGAGTGTGTGAAAGTTTTTATGTGTGTGCGCGAGCGAATGCTTGTGTGTGTTATCAGAAAATACGGGCGATGAATGTGAGCATGGTGAATCATGACATGCTTCACTATATACATACAACTTTGTGGTTAGCAAAACATGTCAGTCTTACCCACTGAAGTGTTACATGCACAAATTTGAGATTCGTACAGATTTTAATGATACATATTGACAAAATAAACTTATATCTGACAATTTATTGTTTCATAACAACCATATCACCATATCAAACATTAAAAGTTAACAGCAATTCAGTGCCTACTCAATGGTGTTTTATATGAAATTTAACCTCTGTAATCTCTATAATCAATATACTTTGTTATTTATTGATGTAGATCTATACTGTTTAAGTTTTGGTGATAGTGATCAAGAAGGATTTGAAAAGTTTCAGGGCGCATCCGAATATAGGAAACACATTTTTCTTCATCTCTTAAAACTTCATCCAGAAGATGATGATATTCTCCAAAATCACCTCTTCGTAAAAAAATTGTGTGTGTCCAGTAACGTTTTGGGGTTCGACGTTTCCTTTTCATCCAAAACAGTAAGAGCAATTGCAAAGCCTCCATTATTGTTCCACCTAGTTTGTCACTAGTTTGTCGCCAGTGACGTTACAAAAATGTAACACATTCGTTGCCGTTCGTCGAAACGGAGACGAAAGGGAAAGTAGAGCAAAACGTAAACACATTCGTTTCTCTTCCATTTTCTTGCCGTTCGTCGAAACGGAGACAAAGGGGGAAGGAGAGAAAAACGAATGCACTCAGTTCACAGCCTTACCTTTTTTTCAGACGGCCTTTGTATAGTGTTTTATATGAAATTTAACCTCTGTAATCTCTATAATCAATATACTTGTTATTTATTGATGTAGATCTATACTGTTTAAGTTTTGGTGATAGTTTAATTACATAACTAAGCTCTAAACTATAAACTATGTTTTTTATTTGGCAAGTGTACATTTAGTATTGTAAAGGTTAACATGTTCTCGAATGTTCGAATCAGCCTATTTAAAAAGATATAGACTGTCTGTAACACTTTAGTAAAATTCTGGCGCACACAGATACAGTTTACAAAAAAAAAAGACTAATACATAAATTAAATACGTTTTGTTACTGATCGACTTATTTATTAAATCGGTAGTTTTTGTTATATGTATAGGCCTATTTATAAATTATTTCTCTAAGCACAATGCCTATTAGAATAGAAAATTCACTCTAAATCACTTCTTGCATGAATCAACTTACCTGGTCGCATCGCTTATTTAATTTTGCTCAGATGACATAAGCATGGTATAATATTTTATTAATTATCTATGAAATGTAAAAAAAAACAACAACAAGAATTCACTTAAATTCATTTTCATTCTTAATAGCCTAAATTAGCATCATATTAGGCCTATAACTTCCAATTCCATCAGAATTAACAAAGGATGTACCATTTTATCTAATTTCCTATTTCATTATAATTTTAAACAATGCGCTTTTTTTAATATTACTACCCCCAGACACTCTCAGATATAATAAGCCCCGTGATAAACCATTAAATCTGCCGTAAACATATTTAGCCACCCTCCAGATCTTTAAATGATTCCAGAAAGCCTTAGGCCTAAATAGCCGAGTGACTGAATGTTGAGTCCGGCATGAAAAATGTCTAGCCATGTGAAGAACTTTTAAATCCAGCATAAATAATATTTCTCTCCTTTTGAAATGTGTTTTTAAAGCATTTAAAGGTTAACTTTCAGAGATACTTGTAAAGTAGAGCTGGGATTTCACGTAAAGCTTTTGGATTCAATGTCTTAAGAAAAAAAAACGCACGTATTTTGTGTTTAATTAAATCTGTCAACTAATCTAGCTTAGTCAACAAAAGTCTTATTTTAATAATTTACTATAAACAGCAAGCATTTTAGGTCACAAATGACAAAGGACTTAATGGGCGGGCAGCATAGGCCCCGTTAACTTGAGTAAGGGTCTTCTGACATACTGAGTGTAATTTGATTGGCTGGTCGAGAATTCCGGCAGACTATGACCTCGGGACAAACATTTTTGTAAGAAACTTTCTTTTTATTTCCTATTTACGTGTAGAATTTTCTAAATTAGCCCGGCCAACTCGATTTAATCTACTTTTAAAATGTCTTAACGTGTGCAAATTTTCTGTAATTACAGCACTTTATACTTTCTGACAGCAAAGTTCTAAATTTAGTCTTTGCCAGCGGCTCGCTGAGAGCGAAATTCGATGTACACTTCATCTTCGATCATCGATTTTGTCAGAAGATAAACGATTCAACCGTTGTTTTTTTTTAATGAAAAATTACTAGTAACACAATTTTTCTATCGTCTGCTCGGATTTAGTTTTTTTTTGTTATTGTCAAAGTAGAGTCCTCCCCAAAAGTACCAAGCATTAGATGAATTGGTGTTATATAACCACAACCAACCAACCAACCAACTTTGTTTTGAAGGTTTACTAAAAAAGAATTGTGAAACAGTGGAAATCAATTACAAAACAACAAAACAAAAAAAAAAACGGTTTGTCTGTCCACATACATCACGTCTGTGATTGTCTTTAACTTTGAAGAATGGAACAAGTAGAAGATTTTGACAATCCAATTAAAATATGTTGTTTTGTGACGAGCAGACTATAGCATATGGCGGTTATTAGATTTTAAAACAAATTTTACTAAAGTACATCATACATGTAATGAAATATTCTTGTTTGTTTCATTCAGAACTGTTGTTGTTTGGTTTTGTATTCCAAATATTTGTGTGTGCTCATTTGTTCAGATATCATCAGGAACTTCTCCCTGAGGTCTACTGTTTTTGCAACAAGCAAAAACCAAATGAACGCATGCAAGCGTTCGATCAGGTTTCTTGTCAGATATACTTATACATATATACATATACATTTTGACTGTCATGTGGCTTTTCTTTACCTTTAAAATGACACATAGACTAGAGCATAACATTTGTGGTGAATTGCCACCGTTCGTGTACATTTAGCCTTAAACTCTTTCGCTCTCTCTCTCTTTCCCTCTCTATCCTCTCTCTCTCTCTCTCTCTCTCTCTCTCTCTATATATATATATATATATATATATATATATATATATATATATATATATGTATATTATATATATTCCCAATGTTTTTTTCCTTCACTTGGGTCTCTCTTTTCACTTTACACGAAGGTTATTTATAAATTAAGCCGCAATTTCTGAGCTCTGGCTTACTGACTAGACCAGAGCGTAGATATAGTTAGTGACAGATAGGCCTACATAGATCACTATTTATAGTGTATGTATAGATACATCGACACAACACCCCTTGTTGACATTGTGTTCTTTGTAATGTGCGTAATGTTTGTAATACACAAATCGTATATACATAAATGGTCGCCTCATAATCATAGATGTTTCAGCTGTCTACATATCCTTTATACGAAGCCAAGGGGGTTCGAATACAAGTTCGGCCCCAACACTATGGCTGAATGCATAGAAAAGACTAAACACAAGCAACTCATTGCGCACTGACCTGTAGTTTTTGTGCCCACTGCGTCTCCCGGTATCTCGTTTCTCCACAGGACAATGGCGATGTGGCTGTAGGTCAAGGCCATGAGTATCATAGGAAGCAGGTAGAACAGCACGGCTACAATGGTCTGGTAGATTCCTTGGTTTATATACTGCCAGCCAGGTCTGTCATAGGAGGAGAATATTTAGAAGGGAAACATTGTTTATTTTTAGAAGTGGGTATGGGTGACAATGGTGCAGGAAGCATGAATTAAGATGATAAGAAAACATGACAGGGCGGAAGAGAAAGAGATAAAAGTAAGAAAAATGGACAGAGAGAGAGAGAGAGTGAGTGAGTGAGAGAAAGAGACACGTGTGGACAGATGAAAAGAGAGGGAGTGAAATACAGACATAGACTTCAGAGAAGTTGGAAGAATGGAAAGAGGGAGTGTGGTAGACAAAATGGACGGATAGAAAGAGAAAGATAGACAGGGAGGGAGATACGTGGATGGAGAGAGAGAGAGAGATAGTGGGGGGGGGAGACGAAAAGAGGAAGAAAGGTAGAAAAACAAAGGAATAGAAATCATGGGGGGGGGGGGGCGAAAAAGACAGTGATATACATATAGAAGATGGACAGAAAGATAGAAAAATCATGAGATAGGTAAATGGAAAGACTTACATAGTGATAGGAGACAAAGAGGAGATAGATTTGAAGTGAGGGATATAGCGAGGTAGAGAAAGATATATAGAACTTAGTAGATGGAGAGATATGGACAGCATAGACAATAGACATCTCTATGAACAGAAAGAGCGAGAGAAAAGGGTTAACATGATAAAGTTTAAAAAAGAGGATTAAATTCGTTTGAAAGACCTATACAGTAACTTACAAGACTACATGGTTGAGTTGGTTACCATGTATTTACTCGCAACTTATAAAAGATGTTACGTGAAGGATAGTTAGAAATTGGTTTATTAATTAGGCTTAGATATATAATAATAAAATAATATACACAATTCTTGCTTTTTTGTTTCTCAAAACGTTTTCTTGCTTGAAGTGTTTGTTTGATAAATGAATGATGTCCCCTATTGTTTGATAAATGAATGATGTCCCCTATTGTTTGATAAATGAATGGTGTCCCCTATTGTTTGATAAATGAATGATGTCCCCTATTGTTTGATAAATGAATGATGTCCCCTATGCAACATCGCATCTCCGAATCTACCCACACAGACTTTAAACTTTAAAATCATCCCATGGGACTCACTGTTCTCAATAGACGAGCGAAAACTGTACATCTGTTTAAGAAATATTTTACATTAAAATTTATTTTCCGCGTTTTTCTATGTATTAACATTTTTGTGTGATATAAGACTATGACTATTTAAACACCTAGTTTTATATTTATTTGTTTCAAATCCCAGATTTGTATTTACTTTACTTTTAGCTTAATATCTATTAATTAATAGTTGTTTCTTATTAAGCGGTGATAGTCAACCCTTTACTTGGCGACCCTGTCGATATTGTTCATTACTACACTTATCTTTCAATAACTGTTTTCAATATTTGGCCTATCCCACAAGGTAGTTGTGGTGATATGACATTTTGGAATATGCCGATGCATTTAACTTGAAAAAATGATTTTATTTTTACTGTAACTTATATAACACACTCCTACGACAACTGACTTGTAATCGTTTTTTTAAACATAGTTACCTGCCTGTTTTTCACCGTTCACTTAGAAACCCTCAGTACGGTGCTACGGACTGAACAAAAAAATACTGGCAAGGCAACGAAAAATTGTTTTTTGAGGAGAGGTTAAAAAGAAAATATTCAATGAGAGTCTTGTAGCATTACTATAATGATACCAACATTCATCCTCATTGCCCGTCACCCCACCAGGTGTATGGGCCTCCAACCACAAATCGCCAGAGTCCTCGTCCTGAGCAATTCTTTGTAATTTGTTTCAATTGTACCCCACCTTTTCGGTATCTGCCCCAAGGTCGCGTCGCTAGGTATTTCTTAGGCGCCCTCTTTGTCGCTTGCCTTGGGGGTTCCACTTCAGTGCTTGCCTATTGACTCTGGCTGGCGGTTTTTGCGTCATGTGTGCCCTATCCAACACCACCTCTTCTTTCTGATGTCCTCTTCAATAGGAAATTGGCAGGTTCTTTGCCAAAGGTCGGTGTTGCTTATTGTGTCGGGCAAGAGGATCTGGAGCATCCTTCTGAGGCAGCTGTTGTTTCTGCTCCATACACTTAGACTAAATTCACATTGGAGTTCAATAGTCAAATCTTGGTGTTCAAGGACAAGGTCAATGAGCGTTTTGTAACATTACTATTTGGATACCGGTACCTAAATTACAGCGTTAAATATCTTTATAGTCCGATATTTTCGTTTTTAAAATTACCGAAAACGTTTTTATGATCGGATACAATAGCCTAACCAGTAATTCCCTAATAATTCAAGCTTTATTCAATCTCTATATCTCTCTCTTTGTATATAGTCCGGTGATTCACTTTATCTGGTCCAAATGTACGTTACGCGTCAAAATACAGTCAACAGTCTTATAATACGCTTTTGAACGTACACGATTAAACCTATGAACAATTAAAGGTACCCAGATATTTGTATGAAATAGATCTGAAATTTTAACAATCATTAAATCAATATCCTGAATGCAAATGGATATCAACTATAATAAAAATGCTTTTTAACTTAAACTTAAATAACATGTTTCAAAACATCATATTTAAAAAGATTGCATAATTTACTTATACAATTTAGTTGTTTGTTTTTGGATTAGCAAACATTTTACATAAAGAGCCAACTGTTCTTTGTCAATGTTTTTGCTAGACTTCCTGCATTGAGAATTAGTTTTCCGGTCTTGTCAGTGCACAACTTCTTGAAGGCTGAAGTACTGGAGACATCAATCGTCCTTGTCCTTCTCGCAAGAGTTTGAGTAGCTGGTTGAAGTGCCTCTGAAGCTTTTGAAACACTGGCGACATGTTCTGTCTCAAAACATCTTGATGTGTTGTCGCACCGCACAACATCTTGATGTGTTGGGACGGACAGCCATTGAATTGACGGAAGTATGAGGGAATGTGACAATATCGAACGTCAATATTGAATCGCTGTCTTTTGTTTTTCGGGAAACATATTATTTTATTTTATGAAGACATAAAAAAAAAAAAAAACACGAGTGTTTCCGGAAACCTTGCAAAACGAGGTCACGTGGTACACAATGTCAGCTAGGAGAAACAAATAAAATTTTAATCAGCACGTCCCACGACCAAAGCAGTATTTAGGATTGTGGGGGCCCTGTTCCAAAATTCATGTTGGGGCCCCCCGTGGCCTCGCCCTGCCTTCCACATACTTCAGAAAAATGCCGTTAATTAATGTTCCATTCTGTAAAATCATAAATTGTTTGTTGCGCTTAGCTTGGTTGGACTGGAGCGCTTAAAATTGCGGTGGAATAAATTAATTGTATTTTACATTTTCAACTAAAAAATGAGGATGTCACTAAAAAAAAGTATTTTTGTGATGTGTGGGGGCCCCTTTCGTGTGGGGGCCCCTGTACCAATGGAGCATGTGGAACATGCCTAAATACGCCACTGCCCATGACATCTTCATAGCCACTTTTAGTATCACAAGCAGCAAAAGTCGTATCTTTGTACTATCTGAATACCAAGCAGTTCAGAAAAAAAAAAAGAGGTCGCTACCGTTGATAATTTTCTACTTGTCATATACCGATTAACGCGCATGCGCAGTCATTAGCAAGCGCTTATTTAAAAAAACAATATATTTAACACATGTTATTTAAATTTACTTGAATTCATTCATTCATTATGAAAAAAAAATGTAAAACTAGGTTAATTAGGAATGCCAGTAATGTTTTTTTTTAAAATCTCCTGCAATCATTTTTTTAAAAAGAATATTGCAGATGTAAGAAAAAAATAATCATTCCAACATACACGAACACATAACTATTATTATGAAAGAAGCTAATCATACATGTTTTTTTATATTTTCGCTTGATCAACTTTTCTTAAAGATGAATTAAGCATTAAATCAGGCTCTTACTATGGGAAAACGCCAAATTAAATTGCTTTTGGATAAATATATATTTTCGGCGCTACTTTATTAGCATTGAGGGAATGGGGTGTGAGGGGGGGGGGTATGTGTTTTATGTATGTTTTATGTATGTATGTTTTTTATGTGTTTTGCTAGCCTTGTCAGCCAGAAGACTTAGTTGGATGAAAATTAATGACGTCATGCACAACAAAGAACAAAGAAGAATAACTCACATGCTTACTGAGATGAAGTTTACTTTACTGGTATAGAAGATAAAATTTACTCGCCAAATCAGTTATTTCCCTTACCCAGTTAAATGCTTAGGGCTTAGATGAATCCAACGCATTAAAAACGTTAAGAACTAGGGCCTAGACGTTGACATGGTTTGTTACATTATAGGCCTAAACCATTTCTCGTGTTTCCAGAATTTATAGCTTGGTATAAATGTACAACGGTCGTTAAATCATAAGCAACGTGTTTTTTTTTTCAAGTAAGTGTGAGGGAGCGTCATCGATTTATACAAGTCTAAATCTCCCCTCCCCCTCTAATATCAAAAGAGGTGGGCAGACACCGATCTTCTTGTGTCGGAGTGGACAAATGCGGCACAGAGAGCAGTATGCGGCATTTTCTTTGAGCCGTCCGCGAGATGCCCTGAGACTTATAACGTCCACCCAATCAGATTGTAGGAATGGACGAAAAACAGAGATAGGAAGTGATAATCTTCAATATAAAATGAGCGGCTGGAACAAATAATATAAGATCTCTCTCATCTAACTACCCACCAAATTTCTTGAAAAAAAATCTGGTGACTTATGTGGAGAGCCATTCTAATCAGCAATAGAGCGTTCTCAGTAGTCGGAGCTTAAGTTTTTTTGTGTAAATTTAGTGACGTATTTGTGTAAATAAAGAACCCACTTGAGGTACAAACGTAACGTGGTGAAAGTAAAGTACTTCTTTATCATGCAAAATTCACATCTGAATATTGGCTATCCTACTCAAAAATAAGGAGGTAAATAGTAGTACTGTAGATTAATTGATTAATGTGATTAGGCTAGGGCCGGCTAGACCTATTTACACTTTCAATTTCACTTTATAGGCCTACACTTTTAATGTTTCGTAGGCTAGGCTACGATGTCAAGTGATATTGTTGGTGAATAGGCTATCTAGTCAAGTCACTATTAGGCTCACATCGTCTATGATCTATGTCTATGATAATAATAAAATAGCCTATTTTATTTAACATACATAATACAGCTTAAATCTTAATAAGACATAAAACACAACACATCATTTAAAAAAAGCTCGAGCCTATATGAAACTTTATTAATACAGCGGCCATATTTAATTGTACACCATTACTCAAAGTAAACACAAATCACGTGCTTTTTGTCACGGGATTGCAAACGCCCTATTACTGCTTATCCACATTAGACAACAGAGTAAGAATATAAATATTTAGACTTATTCTGTGTCTCAGGCAAGTAAAGTCGAACCTGGAGATAAGCTCCAAACTATAACTGTTAATTGGAGCTTGTTAACTTTTGAAACTTTCAACTACATAGTATTACCTTTAGCAATTAATTGTTTACTTTGTACCGGAAACGAGAAAATGTTACGGAAAATCTGTCAGTTTGTGATGTTTTTAAAAAAAATGAATAACTAACTATATTCGCTTTTTAAAATATCATTATTTTAAAATAACGTTTACCTTAGCTGGCTTAATCGTATGCCTCAATTTTAAGACCTCATTCATGTCTGCTTGCATGTCTATCTATCTTAATATCTGACTATCTATCTATATATACATATATATATAGATATATCTATTTATCTTTATCTATCTATCTATCTATCTATTTATCTATCTATCTATCTATTTATCTATCTATCTATCTATCTATATATCGATCGATAAATACACCAACCCATGGCTCTATCCACATAAACATAATGAGTCATTCAACCTCTTATTCTTATCAAAGCGAGAGAGAGAGAGAGAGAGAACGAAGAAAAAAGATTCATGTGCCGAAGAAAGAGACCTACTGATAGAGAAAGAAAGAAAAAGATGCTCGCTAGACACATTTCTTCCCCAGAATACATACAAACAGAAACCTTACAACCAATAATTTCATAGCATTCCATAACATCAACACACACACACACACACACACACACACATGGCATTGGGATGGCTGTTGGAACATTGATTGCTTTTTACAAAAACACACTCCACGTCTGGGCAAATCTCAGACCAGCTACAAAATAAGAACTTAAATACCGTGAAAAATCTACCTTCCCCCCCCCCCTCCCTGTATTTGAGATTTTGAATATATTATGTGTAAATATATGTGTTTTTTTTAATGCTTTGCCTGGAGTTAATATTTGTATCAGAAAATATATCTTATAAATCCTACAATGATTAAAGGGAAAAAAATATTCTAAACCTAATTCTATCCCTTAGACTTAAACTTAGACTATTAGAGCGCACTAAGAATGCTAAATGTAATAGCATGATTAGAAGCGCTATATAACATTGTCATTATTATTATTATTATTATTAAAATATTCATTATTTAAATTATATTGCTTCTGTTTGTTATTTGAATGAGAGAAAGATAACGTAAAAAGTGATTGATCTATTTAATCATAGAAAGATAAATAGAGTGATGGATTAATATAAAAAGCTCAGATAAACATAAAGACAAAAACACTTTCCTTGTCCCTTATGCGAGAACAAATACATATAAGTACTCTTTCTTCCCGAGTGGCATTCGGGCATGGAATGGGTTGCCTGAACAAACCAGGAAAACCAGTAACTTAACATCATTTAAAACAGTAATAAAAATGCAAGACTAGACTCGGACCACGGATGAGCGTAGGACGCAATAATCTTCTTTATAGAAGAAGCGTCTGTAATGTGTAAGATAAGATAAGAAGATAATTATAGAAAAATAGATACAGTCATTAATTTTGTGAATGATAGAAAAATAGATACATAAATTATATCAGATCATAACATTTACAATCCTTCATAATCGCAAAAACTTATTGTCATTGAAACACTCATCTCCTTTCAACATTTACTTGAATTCACCTCATTTAAACTTGAATGCTACGCTATAAAGCAAGCAACACACTCAACACTGACAACTTGTGTTGAATATTTCCAACGTCCAAACGTACATAAAATCAAGAACGATTCCATCAAATATTAGATTATGTCAAGTCATGCACGGAGAGATCAATAAACTAGTACATATTTATCATCTCAATCATCCAGTATCGATTCCGTAAACATTGACTTTTTTTCAATCTTATAAATTTAATGAACTCTTAAAAAATAAATAAAATTTCTTCAATCAAACTCTAAGTGAAAAATCGTTTTCTTGAAAATTTCTCTGTAGCAACTTTCTGTCAAATTTACGTAAAACTTTGATTGTAAAGGTTAAACTTTAAACAAAAAAATCTCCATCTAAATTGACTTATTTTGAGACGGGGCTTTTGATTTTTAAACTTTTATTTATTATCGAACAAATTAAATGAAACAAAGAAAAATTTTTATAGTAAAATAAAGTGTCCAAAGTTGGCAGTAAAGTCTTCAGAAGATTTGACTTCAGGGCAAACTATGTGGATTCTTTCATGTTGGCTACTTTAAAGTCCATAGTTTTAAAAGTATAAAACAATGTTAGTTTTATTGAGCAAGTTCAAGACACACACACACACACACTTGTTTAAATTCTACATAAAGTATAGTTTTTTGTTGTTTATGCTAGAAATTGAGCAAGTTCAACACACACACACTTGTTTAAATCCTACATAAAGTATAGTTTTTTGTTGTTTATGCTAGAAAATGAGCAAGTTCAACACACACACACACTTGTTTAAATCCTACATAAAGTATAGTTTTTGGTTGTTTATGCTAGAAATTGGCCGTTGAAAAAAATTCCTTCACTACCCTATCATATCCTTTCATATGCAAACAGTATGTTAACCCTTACAGTCCCGGGCGCGTATATAGCGGGACTGAAGATAGCATAGATAGAAAGTAGGTCGGTACGGGAAGGGTTAAAACAGTTTCGATCTCAAGGTCTTGAAAGAATAAAAAGAATGTTATCCTGTTGCAGCAAAAACTATTTAACGAAAAACAATGGTGTTTCTATAGAAATACAAATTATTATGACTAGAGACCGACCGAAACCAATTTTTTAGTTTCAACCGAAAACGAATACATACCGAATATTATACATTGACTTTCGGCCGAAACCGAAGCCGATACCAAAAGCTTAACTAAAACTTCGGCCGAAAACGAAAAATAAACCGAAAATGCGAAACAAATGATATCAAAAGATTGCGCATTTATGTGTAATAAGATGTGTACTAGTTTATGGTCACTCTATTTGAGTAAACCATTCTTTGGAGTGATTAAAAAATCCGTTATTATTAACTTCAGTCTTCTACTTCACATTAGGGATGTTAATATATTTTTTTCTCAAAACCTATTTTCGGTTCTAAATATCCGATTTTTTTACCCATTTTCTTTTCCTCCTCTCCGCCCCCCGGGCAAAGTAAGTTATAGTTTGAAAAAAAACAAATTTGCATTGATTATACTAACACAATAATTCGAAGGACCATCAATCCTTAGATTGATTTCACGTGTTGAAATCTTTGTAAAAAAAATAGTTGATTTTGGATTAGCAGAAGTCAAAGGTGTAGTGTCATGAATTCAGACCCTTATAATTATAACATAAATCAGTGGATGTTAGATCTATATGTTACACACATTAAAAGAATATTTGTAGAATATGAATGAAATCCCAGACACATCTATCTAGGGTTGACAGACGTCCAACAAGAAAATTAACAGTTTTTGAAAAGAACCTAACATGCTCTGCAAAATTGTTTTTTTAATTGCCCAAGTTCCTTGTCATTTTACATTAAATAAAATTCTGGGTCAGTTTTACTAATATACAATTATTGGCAGCTAATGTAATAAAACTGAACTGATTGTGGATTGTGAATTGTGAAACACTAAATATATCTTTTTTTTTGTCTCTTTATGTCCTCCTTTTGAAGTCCAAGTATCTCGCAACCTTTTCCAGTTTTTTTGTTTTTGTTTTCGAATACGTAGATCAAATGTCTGTACCGACGACTAGTGTTAACATCTGTATTTGCTCTTGTATGTGCTTGTATCGCAAATTCACAAGCAATATTCGGAATTCGAAAAAAAAAGAAAAAAAATATATATAAGTCGTCTCTGACAAACGAGTGTTTGCAAGGAATATAATGTTAAGGAATTGTTTTGTGCTAATCAAACAGGGTTTACAAATATTTCTTCAGATAAAAAGATAAATAAATCGTGGGACACAGTTATGAATGATTTCCTTCCGAAATCCGGTTTTCGCTTAACATCCCTACTTCACACAGATTAATTCATAACAGTTTAACTAAATGAAAGTATCAATAAGCAGAATGATAGATGCAATAATAGTGTAGCATTTTGAATTTTGAAAGTTAAATTAGATATTCGGCAGATGACCAAAAATCAATATCAGTTTCGGCCGAAACGTAAACAAACCGAAAACTAACCTTTTGGCTTCGGCCGAACACACGCCGAAAAAGGTTTTTTGCCTATTTTCGGCGCCGAAACCGAATATCGGTCGGCCTCTAATTATGACCAGGGTCAAACCCAGGATTTTGTCTATGCGGTAGGGAGTGAACTTTTGCGTGACAAAAAAAGTAAAAAAAAGTAAAGTATCCCATCGGACCAAATTGACTCATAGGCTGGGGCGAAGCCAGAAATTTTTTCCAGGGGGGGGCTAAACTTTCGCGTGACAAATATTTACCAAATTTTTAGCGAATTTAGTGCATATTTTAAAAAAATCAGTTGAAAAAAATATTTTTTTTAAATTCCAGGGGGGGCTTAGCCCCCCTCAGCCCCCCCTGTGGCTTCACCCCTGCTCATAGGGCAGCGATCACCAGTTTCTGTGGCCACGGCATACTCGGGGATTGTGTTGCCAGTACAATGTCCAGCCTCCTTTAATTTACCCCAACTAAAGTCAGGTACTCATCTATTTAATATCCTTTTCACTTTATTTTTTAAATGGTACAGAATCTTTTGAAGTATCCTGGTACATATATAACTATTTAAGTTCTTAGGACCTCTACTGGTGTTAATCTGGTATCTACTTCAGATTCTCATAGTAAAATACACGCCGGCCTCGCATTCTCATAAATAAATCTCATTTTTTAAACCACATCCTTCCTCCAAATTAACTTGCTTAAGAAGCTTAAAATTTCTATTTAAAATTCTATTTTTGTTTATGATGTGCTACTGAAATTAATTGGTCAATAAACTTAAGCTATCAGGATGCGCCATTATTAAACTTCAAGTCCGCCAGGCGGCGAGTGGGCGATGAAATAACGTTTGTTACCTGGGGCTAAAATTAGTAAGCCATATGAGAATTCCATTTTGTACATAATGCTGCGAAAAATTGCATGAAAGATTAAAAGTCATTTCAACGTCAGCCAATTAAAATGGCTGTATTTAGGGGGAAAGTAAACAAAGTGAGGATAAGAAAGGAAAATAAAGTTTTTTTTTACTCTTTGATTGGTTATAGGATTGATTGGTTAATAAGATAGATACTTACGTAGATTGATAAATAGATGCCATATATATATTTATAGACATACACCGTAGATAAAAAAGAAAAGGGATAGGTAGACATAATATTATATTTTTCTAGAGATAGAGAGAGATACATCTAGATAGATATATAGATTGATAGATATATAGATAGATAGAGAGAGAGAGGGTGAGAAAAGAATTGATGGATAGATAATTATATAGATGAAAAGATTAATTGATAGATAGGTAACGATGTCAAAACAAATGCAATGTAAGATAATATGCAGGCCTATTTAAGTCCATATAAATGTTAACGCATGTTAAAAAATAAAAATAATACCAAGTAGATACTCTAACTAATAAAGTGTTGATTTATATTATCTTTATGTACATATACTTTACTGTATACTAATAAGTATGAAATATAATATGTTCTAAAACATATTATAGGCCTACACTTTTACATTAAAACAAATGCTTTTAGTTTGGCAAGATATAATATTTAAATTAAGCAAGTGTAGAATGGACTCAATTTTTAGTTGGCAAGATATATTTAAATTAAGCAAGTGTAGAATGGACTCAATTTTTAGTTGGCAAGATATATTTAAATTAAGCAAGTATAGAATGGACTCAATTTTTAGTTGGCAAGATATATTTAAATTAAGCAAGTGTAGAATGGACTCAATTTTTAGTTGGCAAGATATATTTAAATTAAGCAAGTGTAGAATGGACTCAATTTTTAGTTGGCAAGATATATTTAAATTAAGCAAGTATAGAATGGACTCAATTTTTAGTTGGCAAGATATATTTAAATTAAGCAAGTATAGAATGGACTCAATTTTTAGTTGGCAAGATATATTTAAATTAAGTAAGTGTAGAATACAAAAGGCATAGGTGTGTTTACTTGCAAGTTGTCAGGTAAATAGATTTGAACCCTGCAGGGTACTGATAAGGCGTCGCCACACCCGCAACAAGCTCCGGCACGGCTGACAGACAGGAAACGATCCATATGGCCGCAATGATCTTCCTGGCCCTGGGCAGCGTGCTCTTGAAGCGAAGCGGGTAGCAAATGGCCCACCATCTCTCCACGGATATGGCGCTAAGCGTCAGCACCGATACAATGACTGACGTTGACTGAAAAAAAAATAAGAAAAAAAATTATAAGGACGTTTAGGGTGAGTGAGTTGCAATTGAATGTTGAGTGAGTCATAAAATAATATAATAGGTAAGCTGGTGTGTATTTAGAAGTGAGCGATGGACAAAAAGATCTGTAAGGAATAATTCATTTTTATTAAATTAAGTCATGTAATAAAAATGAAGCATCTAAAAACTATTATCTTCCCGAGTGGTAACCGGGCATGGAATGGGTTATATGAACAAAACAGGAAAACCAGTAACCCAACATCATTTAAATTCATAATTAAATGCAAGAGTAAATTCCAATCACAAATAAGCGCAGGACGCAATAATCTAATGTATAAAAAAAGATCATCTCTAAATTAAAAGATAAGATGGGGTAGCAACGCGTTTGGGTAACGTACCAAAGCTCCTACGTTCGAATCCTGGTGTAGACTATGATTTGTTCCCGGGTCTAGGGTGAGAGGTGTCCCTGAGTCTACCCAGCTATGATGGGTACCGACTTTAGTTGGGGAAAAAAGCAAAAGGCGGCTGGCCATTGTGCTTGCCACACAATCCTCTAGTATGCCACGGACACAGAAACTATTGAACGCTGCTTTACCTGTCCTATGACTCAATTTGTTTCGACTGGATTACTTTAATAATACTTACACTACAATATTTCATAAAAAGTTTCTAGCTTTCTGATAAATCTAAATGTCCGTTAATGCTTTACACGATGAAACGAATTCTTGAATGTATAGAGCAGTAAACAACAAAATAATAATATTATGTTTGGCAGCACTTCATTATGCCTTCAAAGTAGTTTCTGTCTATTTTGCTTTCATTAACATGGCTCTCTTCCAGTTAATTAATAAGTAATAATTCTCTAGAAATATAATAACATGTTGTCTTTTCATCTCTTCTCTATAATTTCTGTGAACTTCATTATGTCATACTTTATGCATTCGGTAAATTATCATTTTTAAATATTGCTAAGTTTGGTTTGTGTGTGTTCTAGACATATGTTCAGAGATTTAAAACTTGTAATGAAAAACCTTTCTAGTCCTGCATTAAAAAAATGAATTTCCGATAAATTAAAATAATAATGCTTAAAGCATGTTCTTAATTGCCCGAATTGTACTTCGCCGAACAGCCCGAGCAAGGGTTCGCTTCGTAAATTGCTCGCCTTTCGTCGTTTTCGCGCTTAACAGGGCGATCTATTGCTCGACAAGCGACATCTCGCGGGGTATCGGCGAGCCAAATTCGGGCGAACGATTGCTTCGTCGACATGTTGACGAAGCCGCGTATTGATTGGCTGAATTGATCACGTTCATTATGCGAAAAGGCACCAAAATTTCCTAGTCTTAATGAAAAAAAATGGCGTCTTACAAGACAGTCAGCTGCCAGAGATGTCAAAGGACAGTCTAGCAATATTCATAGATGCATGGGAAAATGTTCCATGCCTGTGGAACTCACTCCATCGGGACTATAAAAATAAGGGTGAAAAAAACGAAGGCCTTGAACAATATTGCCCAAAATCTGTGTGCAATGTAATCGCAACACCCAAAGCTTCTTCGTCTGTGAGCGCAGCCATTTTGCAGCAATATTAACATCCGACAGTTCGCCTCAGCGCTAAAAATAGACCAGTTAAAAACAAGAGCACCATTTCGCTGAGCTTCCGACCGCGCCCTAATGTCGGCGAAAGTGCACGAGCCCATTTAAGAGCAAACAGTAGCTCTTGCGAATTGAACGATACCTGATTCGACCGAAACTAGTTCGGGCAATTAAGAACATGCTTTAAGCATTAAATTATTATTTGACATTTGACACACGCCTAAAATCTGTTATCTAATAAAATACACAAAAGGACATAGAGTTAAATACACTTTTCTTATACCAAATTCAAGAATAAACTCATATAGATCGAAATAATTTCTTCTTAATGGCATTCTGACATAAAATGGGTTTGCCTAAACCAATAACTTAACATCTTTTAAAATGTTTTTTATAAAAATGCAAGACTAGACTCAAACCACGTAGAAGCATTAGCTGCAGTAATCTTCTGTGTAGAAGAAGTGTTTATAATCTAGCACGGGGGTCGGCAACCATTTGCTAACAGTGTGCCAAATTAGGATTTCTAAATCATTCGGCGTAAAAACAGCCTAAACCTGCTCTATTATACTTTTTATATTTCTTTATAGGACAATTAATTTAACTCCGTAATAAGACTAAAGCCTGAAGCAAAGAAGATTTATAGAGAAAATCGTTAAAGCGTTTTATATGTGTGTTTGTGATTATCATCCTTTTTATTTGCATTTATATCAAATCATCATCATCAGACCACGTGACTTTCGTCTTGGTGGTGCTACGACAGTGCACGTAACCAGATTTCTCCATTCGTCCCGGTCAGAAGCCGTTTACAGAAGCGTATCCAGAGGTAGTTCGGTCCACCTATTCAGGTTGTCCAACCAATTCTTTTTCTGGCGACCTTTTCTGTTCCTTGTAGGATGGTTTTGCCTTACAGTATGACCAAACCATCTGATCTTTCGCAGTTTTACAGCTGAAAGGGGTGCCTCCTGTTTCCACGCCAGATTATGGACCTGGAGCAAGACACACTCATTTGCTTTTCTTTCTTGATAGCGTATATCTGATAACTTTATAAAGCATGTGTACTCCAAGGCATGGATTCCTCTCTTAGTTTCTGCATTCAACCTCCAACTTTCGCAGCCATATAAAAATACAGAAAGTGCCAGTGATGAGTATAATTTTGTTATCACTGGGAAGCAGATATTGCTTTTCCATATTTTCTATAGTTTGGTCAAGATGTAGAAGGCCAGGCTGAGTCAAGTTGTTATTTCCTTTATCGACGTTCCATCTCAAGTTAGAGTTGACCCTGGGTATTTGAAGGTTTCAACCGCCTCCAAATTGTGGCCGTCGTTTATTATGCAGCATTATGTGTTGTTATGTGTGTTCTAGTAGGTTATTTCCCCCCTGACCTCCCGTTGAACTCTGCCACTGTCGCGTCATTAGTTTATTTTTAGTTTTCTAGATGATGCAATAGAGCGTTCGCAATGGGCGTGGCTTAGGTTTTTTAGTGACGTATTTGTGTAAATAGAAGCCACTTGATGTACAAAAATGGTGAAGTACTTCTTTATCATGCCAAATTCACATCTGAATATTGGCCATCCTACGCACAAATCATTAGATAAATCGTCGTAGATCATCTTACTAGTACAAGAGAAAGACTGACATGGTATTTTTTCAACGAATTTCAAAATTTTAAGCTCAATTCATCATCTTAATATCTGGCCGGTAAGTGTTGCATTTGAATGGATTTATTGAAGTGAATTATTGGAGTCATTCGTAATTTTCATTGTGGGCCTAATCGTTCAATAGTAATGTAACATATTTAATGTAAGAATCTTCTTATGATAGGTCTATTAATCTAATATAGAATTTATAAAATCCATATTAATACATTAATCATCATTTTAAACACAAAATATCAATAAAAAAAAAGCTCGAGCCTATATGAAACTATATTAATACAGCGGCCATTGTACACCATTACACAAAGTAAACAAAAAACACGTGATTTTTGTCACGTGATTGCAAACGCCCTATAGAATATTCTCTTCGCCTAGAAGTTAGGAGAACACGATGTTAACATTTTTTTCTTGTGTTATTTTTGTAGAATAGGGTTTTGAGAATGCTCCTTTTAAAAAAGTATTAATAATAGAGAATTCGCCCTATAGGGAAGAAGTTTTTCTAATATCGATGTAGTCTGTATATTCTTTTAGAGAGCTTGTC
This sequence comes from Anisus vortex, assembly GCA_949126835.1. Lineage (NCBI taxonomy): Eukaryota > Metazoa > Mollusca > Gastropoda > Planorbidae > Anisus > Anisus vortex. The sequence continues at coordinate 39,361,685 of OX421493.1, forward strand.
ACGATGTTCCCGAGCGGGAGACCAACTCGTCACAATGTTGACACTGAGAGGGGTACGGGGGGGTGGTTGAGTGGGGTTAATGGTGGCTGGTTGTCGTGGGGTTAATGGTTAATGGTGGCTAGTTGTCGTGGGGTATGAGGTACCGATGCTGCTATCGTCCTGGAACAATGATTATCTCTCTCCTGGCTCGTTAAGATGGTACAAGGTATACAATAACAGTTCTAAGATAATCAAGCAAATCACTGGTTACAGTTCAGGTGTTTACTCACGTTTAAAATATCCAAAGGTGAAAATACATATGACATTGCACAGAAATAGCTGACACTGGATGCACGGAACAGCCGTGTGTTCTACCGTTAAGATACGCGACTACATCCAGGAAATTCTTCTGACTGGCATAATCATCTATAGACATGCGGGGCGATATAATACTTGAAAATATGTATAAGGCGAATGTACAGTTGGGAGCTAAGCTAAGACGATGCGTCTTCCTCGAACCTGGGGCCAGAACTGATTAAGATTTAGTTGAGCGGCTTTTCGTGGACATTAGTCACGTGAAAAGCTCAGTGTGATTACATTAACTTAGAGTTACAGATAATTCCCATTGGTCCTTTCGAACATATATTTACATAAAGATAGATATATTGGAAGGAGAATGGACTGGGGGGGAGGGGGTAGGTTTAACAATTACACCGCCAAAACTGCGGGTGGAGTGGGGTGTAGATGAATTAATGACTACCGCCCGCACTCAGCGGGGTGAACAAGGGAGACGGGGGGGGGGGGGGGTTTGAAGTGGGTGGGGGTAGTCTAGATAAAAGACGATTGATACATACGTCATGCTGAGTGGAGGGAATTTATCTCCCTTTGATTGAGTTTTACGTGGTCACTCAAGTGGGGGGGGGGGGGGGGTTTCGGCCGAGGAATATTAAGTAGATGCGAAAACGTTGACCGTCTCAAAGGTTAGCTAACGAGTCGCCACCCTTAGGTGATAGGAGAATGAGAGGTCAGGGGGGTTTAGCGGGGGTGGGTAGGTTGTGTGTACAAGGGAGTTACTGCCTAATGTTACATACAACATGTTGAAATAACAACATGAATGAATAAATAGTTTGAAATAACAACATTAATGAATAATTAGTTGGAAATATAATAGAAATATATACATTAAGATATTCACACACGTATACAGAATTCATTCGCGGTTTGTACCAATTTAATTGTATTTAAATAGCAAACTCTGAATTGGGAATTTAGAGGAGTGTAGTGAAAGGTTAAGGAACAGGTGAAGAAAAGGGGTGGCGGGGTGTTTTTATTGCGTGAGAGAAGGAGAAGATAATGGCGTCAGACCACTCTCATCCTATCTAATCTTATTCTACGCTAACCTATGGTTCTAGTTCTACACTACGCTATAATCTATCTATGTGCTCGTAGTCAGAGTTACTTGCAAAACTGTGACAGAGCTTTTATTATAAAATCAGTGGCAGTGCTGTGTATGTATTGTGTTCACCACCTTACTACATTATATTTAATTCTGTCATAGGATTATTTTTGTGAGTGTATTTATTGTGTTCATCTTACTAAATTGTTTTAAATTCTGTTGTAGGATTCAAGTGAGTGTATTTTTCTTTTTCTATTTTTATTTAATATTAATTATATTAAGTTAGTTAATAAATTATTTTTAATTGGTATCGTCTGAAGTGTTGTTTTATTAAATTATTTTTTTATTATTTTTTTACTAGTAAATAAGTTAGCCCCAAATAATTTATATTACTAGTTATTTATTACAACCTCTTTAACGAGACCTCATAATTTAAATTTAATTATAAACGAGGTTTGTAATAGTATAGTGTTGTCTCCGCCGCTAATAAGTATTTTGCTTTCTTTCAAATAAAAAATGTAATTGTTAAACTTTCGTAGTCAAGATGAGAATTTAACACCTACTTTTATCAATTATAATTTATCTCAGTTTAACCGAGATGTCTTTTAATCTGTTAATGTTAATGTTAATCTGGTAACGAAATATGTGTGTAGTATGCAACAATTACCGTTAAGCGGAATAGATATTTAGTAATCATACAAACTGGGTAGTTAATGTAATGTTTGAAAATATACATATAAATTCTTTAGCTATATAATATTTAGATAATTTTTTAATACTTTTTACAGTTTGATCATTTTAAAGTTTTAAGTTGTAAGTCTTATTCTATTACAAAAGAAAAAAAAAAGAAATTTATTAGAAATATTAGGGAAAAGTAAACGGGGTAATTATCTCCCTTTAATTAAAATACACGTTTCCACATTTTATTAAATAGCGATACCAAACAAGTTATGTTTTGTAATATAACAAATATTACTGACTAATTATTATTTCTTCATATAAATCCGTCGTCGTCGGCATCCGTCCGTCTCCAAGAGACGATGGTGTAGCTTCACGGCAAAGGTGACCAGCTGCACCGCCGAGAATGGCTGTGGAGGCCAACTCGGGAGTGGCAATCCCTGCCGCACTTCAGGCATTTGAAGGTGGATGGCTGTTGTAAAGGAACCTTCCGTCTCGCTCTTTTCTGGATGGCAGCTTCCATGCGCCCAGTTTCTGCGCGGGATGTGCCAAGCCTGACTGCGAGCCTCCAGGTTGGTCGGTCAGAAGCTTGGCATTCCCATGTGTCAAGGTCAATTGAGCTCTCGTTCAGGTCTCTTTTGCAAAGGTCCTTGAATCGCAGTTTTGTGCGCCCTATCTTCCGGTGGCCTTCGACCAGTTCTCCATAGAGGAGGTCTTTAGGAGTACACACACACACACTCTCACACTTGATCTGCAGTATTCTCCGTAGGCACCTCATATGGAAGCTGTTGAGTTTCTTCTCGTGCCACGCGTAGGTGGTCCATGACTCACAGTTATACAGGAGAGTGCTGAGTACGCAGGCGTGGTAGACGCGCAGTCTGGTCCTCTCGGTGAGGCTGGAATTGTCCCACACTCGCTGTTTTAGTTGGGCCATGACTGTGGCTGCCCTGGCGATCCTGCTATTGATCTCCAAGTCGATGGACTGTGAACTCGAGATAATGGACCCGAGGTAGGTGAAGTTCTCGACAACCGCCAAGGTCTGTCCATCGATGACAATGTTTGGAGGGGTCTCCGTGCCCTGAGCCATGACGTTTGTCTTTTTCAGGCTTACAGTCAGGCCGAACTCCTTTCATGCATGGGAGAAGCAAGTGACGAGCTGCTGGAGTCCGTCTTCGGTGTGTGATGTCAAGGCTGCATCATCAGCGAAGAGCATCTCGCGAATGAGGACCTTTTTGACTTTGGTCTTGGCACGAAGGCGCGCTATGTTATACAGCTTGCCATCAGACCTGGTGTGAATGAAAACACCCTCGCTGCAGTCCTTGAAGGCGTGTTGGAGGAGCATGGAGAAAAAGATGCCGAAGAGTGTAGGCGCGAGGACGCAGCCCTGCTTTACTCCGCTGCTGACTGGGAATTCCTTGGAGGTTGCGCCATTGTAGCAGACAGTGCTGTGCATGTTGTCGTGGAAGGACCTGACCACCGCAAGCAGGTGTGGGGGACATCCGATCTTCTGCAGCAAGCTGAATAGTCCGCCTCGGCTGACCAGATCAAATGCCTTTGTGAGGTCGATGAAGGCTATATAGAGTGGCATCTGCTGTTCCTGACACTTCTCCTGGAGCTGGCGTAGTGATAAGATCATGTCAACCGTTGATCGACCAGCCCTGAAGCCGCACTGTGACTCTGGGTAGATGCGTGAAGCGAGGGTCTGCAGGCGGTTAAGGATGACGCGGGCGTACGCTTTACCAACGATACCGAGGAGGGAGATGCCCCGATAGTTGTTACAGTCACTCCTGTTACCTTTGTTTTTGTACAAAGTGATGATGTTAGCGTCTCTCATATCTTGTGGAATGTAACCCTGTTCCCAGCAAAGACATAGGAGGTCGTGAAGTTGCTGTAGCAGGGCTGGTTTCCCGCACTTTAGTACTTCTGGTGGGATTCCGTCGCTCCCAGGTGCTTTACCGCAGGCGAGACGGTCGATGGCCTTGCTGAGATCATCCAAAGTGGGTGGAGTGTCAAGCTCCTCCATGACCGGCAGGTCTGATATCGCTCTGAGAGCGGAGTCTGTTACAGTGTTCTGCGTTGCGTACAGTTCGAGGTAATGCTCTACCCACCTCTGCATCTGCCTTTCCGGATCGGTGATAACCTCGCCTTTTTTGGACTTGAGGGGGGCTGTCTTAGAGGGGGTTGGACCTATTGCCTTCTTGATGCCCTCGTACATCCCTCTTGCGTTGCCTGTATCGGCAGCTGTCTGAATGCTGTCACAGATATTCAGCCAGTAGGTGTTGGCACAATGACGGGCAGTCTGCTGGGCTTTGCTCCTGGCAGTCCGTAGAGCTTGTAGTGTACTGGGGTTGTTATCGCCGGGGGTGGTAGTGGGGATAAGCTCCCACTTCCTATAAAATGCTCCCACTGGCATGCGTCTCAAATAGCCTCTGACAACTAAGTCCAGCTCCTGGCCTTCCCGAGTGGCTTAGCTACTAAGCCCGGCAAAACCGTTTCTACTAACAGGAGAAGGGGCATGGGCGTTCCACTGGCGCCTCAAAACCAGTCGCTTCGGGCAGATGGGGCTCGTTAACCTTGGATGGTAGCCTATCTAGGAGAAGGATACTCTGACTCCAAACCACCGCTGCCTTGCGGCTTACCCCTTCATGGGAAAGGCTAAGGGAGTAAACCCATATAAATCCAACATTATGATATCCATTACAATATTTAATTATTACAGTATTAAAATAATCTATGTTAAACAATTGTAAATAAACATTTTCTGCATGAATTGTTTATCCATTTAAGGAATTTATCTTTTAAACATTAACTATTCCAAAAATTACTTAATATAGTGCTATTTAAAAAGCCTCTTATATTTATTAAATTATTAATACAAATAAATTTGTTTTAGAATTACTTATATTTATGTTTAATTAAAGACGATGACCATAAAACTCATTTAAATGTAATTAGTCTTTATCTGAGCGCCTTGTCTTGAATGTTCCTCGCTATTTGTATAATGCCGGATACATATTTAGTCACTTTTGAGTGGTCAAGACTTGTCAGGATTAGGTGACCTCTTTTTATGCTTAAAACAGCTTTCATGTCGATAAAATATGTTCACAACTGTAAGTTGAACCAAAAACTGAAAGTAGGAGAGCGAATGATTATAGTATTGAAATTGATTTCACGGCAAGAAATGTCCAGTTCCAATGCAAATCCATTCCAGTGGTCCTTGTAAATGTAAGTTCAACTCACTGAAATGTGTCAATATGTCATTCAGAAACATCGGCTTCAAAAGTCAGTATTCAGAAGCGGAAAATGTTGTGTTTTTTTTTCATCAATAAAAAACAGTTCTTGCTTTGCGTGCCCTGATCAAGCACATAAACATGTTATAAAAAATCAAGAATCAATCTGGTGTTTACATTATAAAATAGGCCAATTTGACTCTGAGAGAAAGAACTCAAATATCAGATAAACGCAAAGAAAGTCGTAATCCAACAGATAAAAAGATACATACTATAAAGTAATATCTCTTCCAGCGTGGCATTCCGGAAAGGTATAGAATACCCACAGAAGTCATAAGAACCAACCACTTAATTAACTTTATTAAAAAACCTTTACCAAAACGCAAGAACTTACCTAAATCATTTGACATAAGTAGGACGCAAAAATGTTCTCTTAAAAAGTACTTTTTTAAAATTATTAGATTAAAAGTATACAAGTTAATTGCATTACCCATAATATAGACTTGAATTTTATAAATAAGGTAATATCTCCTCGAACACATTTTTTGTCCTAAGTACTCTTGTTTCTGTGTACCCTTGTACGTGACTTGGTTTTTAATGATGTGGATGTGAAGATAAAACTATTAAGCCATTATAAAATATTGTCGCGATCTATAACCAGATTATTTCTTGTTTGTTTCGCTGATTATCTCCCTTGAGAATCGGGCCAGATTTTCTTTTCCAGTTTTTAACCAATTCAAGTTTCCAGACACCAAAGTTCTTCATTTGGCCAGATTTGGCCAGATTTAGACTAGTGTAGTCCTATTTTTTAAAAGGTTAACTAACAACAAACTTAATCACACCAATTTGTATGCTAGAATTTGCTAGACATGAGCATTTCTGACGAAAAGATGAAAATTAGGAATTTATAAACAACATTTAGAATATAGCTTTAAATATTATAAATTGACAGACACATTAACAAAAACAAAAAACAAAGACTAAATAACACAGACAGCTAACCGCATTGGTGTTTGGAGGTGTTTATAGTAAAAACCTAAGTCACCACTAGAGTACGTATTGGTGTGTGGAGGTGTTTATAGTAAAAACCTAAGTCACCACTAGAGTACGTATTGGTGTGTGGAGGTGTTTATAGTAAAAACCTAAGTCACCACTAGAGTACGTATTGGTGTGTGGAGGTGTTTATAGTAAAAACCTAAGTCACCACTAGAGTACGTATTGGTGTGTGGAGGTGTTTATAGTAAAAACCTAAGTCACCACTAGAGTACGTATTGGTGTGTGGAGGTGTTTATAGTAAAAACCTAAGTCACCACTAGAGTACGTATTGGTGTGTGGAGGTGTTTATAGTAAAACCCCAAGTCAGCACTCGAGTACGTATTGGTGTGTGGAGGTGTTTATAGTAAAACCCCAAGTCACCACTAGAGTACGTATTGGTGTTGGAGGTGTTTAAAGTAAAAAACCTAAGTCACCACGAGAGTACGTATTGGTGTGTGGAGGTGTTTCTAGTAAACCCTAAGTCACCACTAGAGTACGTATTGGTGTGTGGAGGTGTTTATAGTAAAACCCCAAGTCACCACTAGAGTACGTATTGGTGTGTGGAGGTGTTTATAGTAAAACACTAAGTCACCACTACAGTACGTATTGGTGTTGGAGGTGTTTAAAGTAAAAAACCTAAGTCACCACGAGAGTACTAATTGGTGTGTGGAGGTGTTTCTAGTAAACCCTAAGTCACCACTAGAGTACGTATTGGTGTGTGGAGGTGTTTATAGTAAAACCCCAAGTCACCACTAGAGTACGTATTGGTGTGTGGAGGTGTTTATAGTAAAACACTAAGTCACCACTAGAGTACGTATTGGTGTGTGGAGGTGTTTCTAGTAAAACCCTAAGTCACCACTAGAGTACGTATAGGTGTGTGGAGGTGTTTATAGTAAAAACCTAAGTCACCACTAGAGTACGTATTGGTGTGTGGAGGTGTTTCTAGTAAAACCCTAAGTCACCACTAGAGTACGTATAGGTGTGTGGAGGTTTTTATAGTAAAACCCTAAGTCACCACTAGAGTACGTATTGGTGTGTGGAGGTGTTTCTAGTAAAACCCTAAGTCACCACTAGAAAACGTATTGGTGTGTGGAGGTGTTTATAGTAAAACCCTAAGACACCGCTAGAGTACGTATTGGTGTGTGGAGGTGTTTATAGTAAAACCCTAAGTCACCGCTAGAGTACGTATTGGTGTGTAGAGGTGTTTATAGTAAAAACCTAAGTCACCACTAGAGTACGTATTGGTGTGTGGAGGTGTTTATAGTAAAACCCTAAGTCACCGCTAGAGTACACTAATCCAAGACTCCATGGAAGAATCAGTATAATATTAGCTTTTGACAGTCGGGCCAGAATTTCTGTGTATTTGTTTAATGGATTCTGTAGTCGGCATCACACTCTATTATTGCCTAAGTCTGTGTTTGCACCAGTCTGCTGGTTCGCTCTGAGGGGCGCGGGGTGGATGTAGGGGAGGGAAAGAGAGGGAGCATGGAGGGTGGATCGACCCACGCTTGCTAGCCCTTAATGTAAATTTACTGTTTCTTACAAATGACTGCGAGCAGATGGACGCCCTGAGTAAGGGAGGTGTGCGAGTGGGGAGGGGAGTGTTGTCGAGTTGTCTGAACTCAGGACTGGTTGGGGCATGGGGGGAGGGGGCGGGGGCGCCATTTATTTACACATTTACCACGATGTTTGTTTTTCAGAATGTCATGTTTCGATGTGGTCCAGCGAAGCAATGCTCGTATTATTTAACACTGTTACGCTCATGTTAGAATGGCCCTCACTCTATTATCAAATAAACTGAAGTTCTCTGCTGAATCTGAATAAACAGAATTTGACCAAGTATAGTGAACTTCTGCATTCACATTATGGCCGTAGAGTGTATGGATAAGGACGTGTAGGAATCAATTGATATAATAAGTAGTTACATGATATAGAACTAATAGGATATAAACCATATAGATTATACAATATTTTCTAAATGTGCATTTAAAATAAGTCCAAAATGTACGTTAAACGGGTCCCCTTTACTTGTAAAACTTCTTTATTTGTGGATTATAAAACTTACTTATGTAATTGCAAAGTTTTAAAAAAAAATACTCATTTAATTAATGTTGATGTGATTCTTGTTTTGTTTTTTCAGTTGTTTTTTTTTTTCAAAGTTAGCCAATGGCTAATTAAGCTGTAGAAGTGTAGAAATAACCCCATTAGTTAAGCTAGTCACTAAAATACAACGCAAACATATTAGTACTAGATTAGTCTCTAAGATTTGCAATGTTTAAAATTACATTACATAAACAGATTGATAGATAGAAGGATGGATGAGTGGATGGATTGGTGGGTGGACAGATGGATATACAAACAGATAGACAGACAGACAGACAGACAGATAGATAGATAGATAGATAGATAGATAGATAGATAGATAGATAGATAGATAGATAGATAGATAGATAGATAGATAGATAGATAGATAGATAAATTAAATTGATCGATTGATAGATAAAGAGATAGATAAAAACGAAGACATAGAAATTCAAATTTTAAAAAAGAGTGTGGGTGACAGAAAAGTTTGTATCGGATAATTTTCCCATTAGTTAGTCATACGTTTTAACGCCTCCACAATATTCAATCTAACCATACGACGCCTTCAGGAGTACACACACACACACTCTCACACACACACAGTAATACACACACTCACACTCAACACACACACCAGAGTCCAAGTTCAAACGACAGATTAATCCAACATTATTGTTGGTGACAAAGATGGACGAATGGGATTTAATGAGCTCTGAACACAAAGTCTACTGGGGATTGGGATTCTTCACAAACCATTTAGGTCGTCTTAGTTCCCGAAACTGAACAGAAAGATTTCACACTGTTGCTGGAAATACTTGGAGAGAAATATATTTACTAGTATTGTTTGAATTTTCATTGATGTTTATCAATGCGGTCTTCGCTGGCAAGTTTGTGAATTCAAAACATTATCCAGCAGTTATTGCGTTTAGAAAACGTACAAATATATGTTTAATCAGAGCTGATAGATATAAAAATTACAGTTAGCTGTTCAATCAGAGCTGATAGATATAAACGTGCATTTATCTGTTTAATCAGAGCTGATAGATATAAACTTGCATTTATCTGTTTAATCAGAGCTGATAGATATAAACGTGCATTTATCTGTTTAATCAGAGCTGATAGATATAATTATATTTGAAATTTATTAGTTTTCTCTGTTCTAATTTTCTTTCTATGCTTAGAAAGTGCGTCAAAACTAAATATAGAGACAGAACATGAGAAAGATATGGGCTACAATAAACCGCCAGTAGTTTGAAAGGTGGAAAGGGGGGGGGGGGAGAGGAGTCTACATTCTAGCCTTTAGACTAGATTATGTACATGAAGATAAACACATTTTTTTCGTTTATCTACAATTCTAAAAGTTTTCGTAAGTTGTAACTATTGAAATCAAAAGCTGATAAAAGATCTTGTCTTTAACAAAGGCCAGTCTGGGATTTTGTTTTGTTTTTCTCAGTGATCTGACCAGACTTCTCCAGTTATATTTTGTAATGAAATGCGAAAACTTGTTTGGGACATAGACTAGTCTACATTTTGGGTGCCAATAAATTTTTTATTGGACGATAATTTATTTACATTGAGATCAGCCAAACTTTTAATACAAATATATTTGAAACTGAAATTATCAAACGAAAATCTAACCTTGAATCCAATTTTGAAGTGCAGTGTATCTGGTTTAGAATATGAGAATCATTGTGTGGCTTAAAACTCCACGTAATACATGTTTTGGTTGGACAAAACCGTGAATGGAAGAATTTAAATATTAATCATTAAGCCATACTAATTTAAGCATGTTTTCATGGAGAAATAATTTCACAATATTAATCTAACCAAATACTATAAACTTTTAGGATTTCTAAAACTTGTATTTTTTAAATAGAATTTTCAGTTTATTTTTGAAAATCTATTGGTGTCAATAGATATCAACCAATAATCAACCAATACCATCTTCCAATACCATCTTTCAGTACCATCTTAAAATATTAGCTTACAATACTATTTTTCTCTGTCATCAGATATAAACATATTTCTTCCTACAAAAGAATCTTTCTTTGATTAATAGTTCGATTAAAGTGCTTGAATTGTTGACTTCATGAACTAACAACTACGTTTATCTATAGAGAATATAAATACATATATTTCCATATTTACGGAACTGGTGTCAAGATTAAATGTTAGATTCAGTTAAATTCCTACAATCCCCATAGTCCATCGGCCGCCCCCGCGCGCCTCACCCCTGTAAAGCCAAACTGTTGTCTGGAGGTGTTGACTCAGGATGCACTCCGGAAATTTCCTTCTGGTCGGGACAAGATTACAATCTGAAGCTGCCAAAATGGCGGCTTTGCGTTTCGCCTCACAGGAAAGACATTTTCTATTTAGTCCGTGAGCACTACGTCACAGTCCAGACAATTCAGCATGGGAAGATGAGGGGGGAAGGTGTTATTGTTGCTTGTTATAATGCCTATAGCACATTTCGATTGAACGGTGACTTTGCTGATCTATTGCACTTTTATGAAGCCACAAGTCGTTATGCCTGTAAGAAAATGGCGAAGAAAGAAATGACAATTGGTTTTAATTTCTAAAATGTGATCTTATCTTATCTATTGCAGACGCTGCTTCTATTAAGAAGATTATTGCGTCCTACGTTCATCCGTGGTCCGAGTCTAGTCTTGCCTTTTAATTAATGTTTTAAATGATATTAAGTTACTGGTTTTCCTGGTTTGTTCAGGCAACCCATTCCATGCCCGAATGCCACTCGAGAAAAAAAAGAGTATTTATGTGCATTTGTTCTCGCATAAGTGATAAGGAAAGTATTTTTATCCTTATGTTTATCTGAGCATTGCAACAGGTTGTTATTGGGTTGTATTTTTAAATTAAAGTTTAATGCTTTATGTACTATTATTACTTTACTCTTTGCCCTTCTGTCATCTAGTGTTTCCAGGTTTAGTGATTTCATTATTGGCGTTACTCTTGTCAGTTGTGAATATTCGATAGTAATGAACCTTGCTGTGATGTTTGTTTTTGAATATTTTTTGTCTCTCTTACTGTATGTATACGAAAATTATTCTATATGGTGGTTACCAATAGAGTCATTTCTAGAAATTATTTCCCTTGTTCTGATCAAACTGTGTATCTACAATGTTGTTAGACTCGTTGTACATAAATCTGACACTAGGGTCAAAACATCATAAACTATACAATGTACACGTGACACTTTTATTTGTATTGTATAAGATGATCTTCTCTATTTTTGTAAACGTTCTTTATAGTTCGGATCATTTTTTAATATGTGCCTTCATGCAATGCCGTTGCTAGGGATTTGGGGGCACGGGGGGAGGGGGGGCTCGGCCTCTTTGGTGGCCCCTGCATTTTAACATTCGATATTTTGCCATGAGAAAAAAAACTTTTCGGACACTCATTCGGGGGCCGCCCTCAATTAGTGGCCCGGGAGGGCTTTCGAATTTAAACCCCCCTCCCCCTCCCCTAGCTACGCCACTGCCTTCATGTATTGTATTAAATAATATCCTCCATAGTGACGGAGCTTTACTAATTAAAAAAACAACAACTATCCATTTATTTGTAAGTAAATCATTGTAATAAATGTTTTTAAGGAAAGTAAACATCTAATAGCTAATCACATTAGCAGACAATTTGAAACTGGTAAGAAAACGTTTAGATAACCGCAAAACCAAATGGAGTTGCGTCCTTTTACAATAAAGTTACAATAGAGGGCAGGGGAGCGAGTATAAAGACATTTTTTTAATTTGTTATCCAATATGTATAATATTTGGACCATATATACATTGATCCTTATGCCAAAACTTATAAAAATGAAAAAAAAATGATTGCATTGCAGACTGTGACCATTTTTTTCAAAATTAGTATTTTTAACTTGAACGAAAAACTATAGGGCCTACTACCTTTTTTTTTAAATAGGCCTATAATTTATTTAAATTGATCATAAATGGACATAAACTACTTTTGTGCAAAAAGCAGAAAAGAATTTTACTGAGATATATAAAATGAAATTCGAAAAAAAATTATTTCAAAGTTGCTAACATTTTAATAAAAAGATTACTAGATCTATTTATATTTCCTAAATTCCCTTTTCCTTTTTACAGCCCATAATGTAATAAATATCAGTTGAAAATTGCATGATAATTGGTTATTAAATATAAAAACTAGCATTGAATTTAAGGCATGAAAACAAAGTTTAGAGAAAAACAAGGAAAACTGACAATTCAAAAAAATATTTTTTTAAATAAAAATTCAATTTAATCTTCAACATTTTATTGGCTTGTTGAGTTTTTTTTTCCAAACAAATACAGGCTGTTAACCTTTATATTGATTTATAATAATGTAGAATTAGACGTCTTTTTATTGTAGTGTAAATATATTATATGTTAAAAATAGAACTAAATAATTTACTGACGTATACCCATTTCAAATGCAATTTATACATTGAAGTAATGTTGCCTATTTAAATATTTTTGATCTTTTAATAATTAAAGTATATAAATTAAGCAAAAACAAAGACAACACCAGAGTATTCAAAACATTTAGCTCTCCTGGAGTTTACAATGAAGTTAAGTGTAATCTAATTTTACTAAGTGCCAGTAAAGATAATGATGGTCATTTGACTTTCTATGGTATCACATTTAGCATGCTCAGTACCCTTTTGTCCACAATTTTAATTCGAAATGGAATTCATGCATCGTTTTTTACAATTTTTGCTTCATTGCTCTACAATAATCTATCTGTCAATTTGTATTTACTAGAGCAAAAATTACTTCATGTGTTACTTGCAGCCTTTATTATCTTGTATATTTTTGTGAGTGAGTTGAAAGATAAAAAAAAAACATACAACTTTAATGAATGTTAATGAAAGTGCTCAGTATATTTTTTACATGCTGCAAACACAAGAATATGCGTTTCATTCAGCTGAACTGAACACACCTTTGGCGCCAGTTTAAAGCAGATGTAGCGTCATACCACGACATTGAACCCATTATTGATCCCGTTGGGGTCGCTAAGTACCCCCACCCCTCCACCCCTCCAACCCCATTATTAAATGAACCAAACTCCGAAAAGTAGTTTGTGTCTCTCCACCCCTCATCTCCATATCATTTCAGGAATCGTATCTCCGGAACCGGTGCCAACTGGCCAATTCCCATACATGCCTTCAGGGCACTCTGTTGAATTTATACATGATTTCTTTAAGGAGTTCTGAGGCAGTGTTTTAAAGGGAGAAAACACACTATATAATATTGTGTTAAATCATAAACAACTATCGCCACTTCCCCCGATACGGTTTTGTCTGAACTATTATTTTATCTTACATGTTATAGACGCTCTTCTATAACGGCAATGAACCCATATAACACATATAGTATATAATAGAATATCATGATGTATTGAAATAATAGACATAGAATCTAAGGAAGAAAGAACTATGTTATATATATGTAGAATTAACCAAGTACTGAAGACCTTACTTTTACTCCTTCTCTACACAGTAAATGTTACTGTTTGAATAGTGAAAAGTAAAGTCTTTGATATTATTTCGTTGTGACGTGTAAGTTTTAGTAAGTTCTTAACCCTTACAGTCCCGGGCGCGTATATAGCGGAACTGAAGGCAGCATAGATAGAAGTAGGTCGGTACGGGAAGGGTTAATAAAAGAAACACTTTTAGCCTCTTTTATAAATCTTCATATGAAATTTACTGTTAAAAATAGTTGGCAGATTGTCGTCTATATGTAACAAACTTATTTAAATGGAACCTTTTCGTTGCATGAAAACTATCAATGTATCTTCAATAGAAATAATGCTCAACACGATTTACGCGAACACTACTGAGAAGCTTTCAAGAGCAATAGTTTTGACCCCAACTGACCCCGAGTTATTCAGTCCTTGTAGCTGGTTGTTCAGTATAATATGTTTTCTTATCTGAAATAGGCCCAAAGAACGTTGTGTATAATAATGTTACATTATAAAAACTTATGTATATATATATTTTAAAAAAGGCAAAATATTTTCCCTCTCTATGATCAGATGGTTCGAAAGGTACTTTACTTACTATTTAGTTGTTTTTCTTATAAAATGAGATGAGCGACAGTAACCAATTCTGGAAACGCCACTGATAAAAAAAACTCCCCACATCCATTCAAAAAGTAACGATCAACTATAGCATGAAGTGTCTGGATGATCAGGCCCAGCCATCTTAACTTCTTGTGATTTTATTTTTCTTCTTCTAACGCCCAGAATTCCAGATGATAGTTGACGTATGTCTGAAGAGATTAGTTGCGATGTCCGCCCACTGACCAAGTGCCCTAATTGTTCCGGGAACTGCTCCACTGATTACTTCTTCCGGTCGGACCTCTCTGTCCACTCTATCGATATCTCTGGAATCGATTTCAAATAGTCGAGCTCGTGTGCTAAATAACACTTTCTGGCTATTTTGACTAACACATCTATATATTTAGGCTAAAATACCGCTATATTTCTATCTGTTTAGATTAAATAAAGTCGCCTTTTCTTTTTAAATGTATTGTGACTGAATAATTTATTTTTCCCTATTATGACTAAAAACGTATTTTATTTTGAATAAATAGCTTACTTCTATTTATTATTGTAACGAAATAATTTATTTTCACTTATTTTATAGCACTAAAAAAAGTATTAAAATTTTGAATTGTAAATATAGCACTATAGATTATAGCACTAAATAACTTATTGTGCGAAAAACACTTAATATCTAATTTGACTAAATTTTTTTAAACCTATTTTGAATGCATCAGCGATTTATATATAATTTATTATAAACAACATACATCTAATATTATTAAAATTATATCTATTATTGTGATAAAATAACATATATCTATCTATTTTTAAAAAATAACGTATTTGTACCTATTATTACAACTATTTTGTTTAAATAAATACGTATTTCTATTTTTGCTTAAGAACATTTTTTGTTTCGGTTGTTTCTTGCAATGATCTATATTCTATATTTTATGGTATCCAATGGCAATATACACTTTATCAACATATTATATAAAGTCACTGTTCGGTTCTAAGCTGCCTGATAAACATGTGATTCGTTGAACAGATCCGCGACGTACCCCGGTAAAATCATGACATGTTTCTGACGTTGCGAACGTCACCTTTTATATACTAACACCAGGATTGACGGATGGACGAGCGGCAGCGCGTTCTGCTAGCGTACGGATGGTCCTGGGTTCGAATCCTCACGAAGGCTAGGATTTAGTTTCCCGGGATTTGTGAACAATAAATGGTCGGACTGCTAACGTGCTATACTATTAAGTTTACTTTTATTTACGCTCTACTGAGTAGAGTCTATTCAAGAAAAAACCACTACATTTTCAAACTATTCACGGTGTTGTAGCAAGAGGCATGGACAATCCCCTCGTTAATTCGGTGCAGCGGAAACTGGGAAACGCCGCATCACTAGCTCTAAATGCTCTGTAATGCAATATTACAACAACTGCTACTACTACTAACAAGGCCGGATTGGTGCCCTGAGAGCAGCAAGATGATTTTGGTGCCCATCCTTTATATAAGATAAATCATTTAAAATCATAAAATAGAATATATTTACATGTTTTTGCAAGGAAATAAAACTTACAGTAAGATGAACATTTGAAATGTTGATTTGTTATTATGTTTTTTTCTTGTAAATGTCTACGGTTTCTACTTGAAAAGCTTTTCTTGCGAAATCTTTGATAAGAATTTCGATTGTATGGCCCTTTAGGGAATCCTGATTGAGCTGTATTAGTATTGCACCATTTTGGCAATGGGTTGCGATACAACTGCTAAGCTGCTAGAGAACAATTTCAAAGAACACATCCTTATAATTGATGCCTTTATCTCGTGTGTTTTTTTTTACTTAGATGTTAATCTGCCTACTACTATATTTTAAGCCGACATTTTCTTTTGAATCCACAATGACAGCCCCCCTCCCCCACACACCTTCACCGCCACGGCGAAAATTGTTTGAAATTAACACCAATCTGTGTGATAACTTTTTTTATTCCCTCTTCTGCCAGCCCACGAAGAATAGATCTACGACTGTTGGTCCTCTCAGTGTGATGTTTTCAACTGCAATAATTGGTTACATTAATTATTACCCGCTAATTGATTTGTGTGCTAACAGTTATTGGCCCCAATTGAGCTAAGCATATTTCGTGTGTGTCTTTGTGTGTCTTTGTTTGTGTGTGTCTTTGTGCGTAATGGAGATGTTTTCTCTCTTCTACAATTTCTGATCCATTCGTTGTTGGTGTTTTTTTACAGTGATTGCCCTCCATCCCCAAACCCCCCGATTCCACCCCCGCCAAAATAAAAGAAGAAATAAGTTCATCTGTGTAATCGTTTCCATAACCTAGGTGTCATAAGCAAGCATTGAAGAGGTCGCCATCTTGTGTTCAGCTGCTGATAATTGTATCGTGATGGGGGGGGGGGGGGTAATGCAAGTGGTTGTTTGTGATGTCTGATAAGATTATTTGCGATTTCCGCTGTGGTGGTCCGTGATTACTGACGTGGTAGTTTTGTGGTTTCTGGTTTGTTGTTTTGAAATTTCTGCTGTGGTGTTTTGAAATTTCTGCTGTGGTATTTTATTGTTTCTGGTGTGGTTGTTTGTGACTTCTGGTGTACATTTTGATGGGTTGATTTATTATGTCTGATTTGGTTCACTGTTATATGGTTTAGTAATAACCAACTATATGGTCTGAACTTTGCCAATCCACCACAAGGATTAAATAACAGGAAGCACTCTTGGTAAACAAAAGAAAAATGCAGCTTAGCTTTCTTCTTCTTCTTCTTCTCAACATTTATCCTTGTGTAAAAGTTATGAATATTGAGTTAGAAGTGAGCTGTTTTTCTTCTTATGACAGACTGACATACTCCTGTCATGCCTGCACTGTAACAGTGACATTGCATTAACGCATAGTACTTGTACTTGTAGTTTCTAAGTTTTCGTTTCAGCACTGCCCGTTCCTCCCCAGATAACTTTATCTATTCCCCCAGCAGTACTTGTCAGACATACAGGTCGGATTCTAATGAAATATCGTATTCTAATCTTTTTAAACAACCGTTATTTATATATATATATATATATGTTATTCAAAGTTCAAAGAAAACATTTTGTTTTTACGTGCATGTTCTATTGTAATTGTTTTAAAAGTAACTTAAATTTTAAACTGTTCTAAGTAAATTATTTTAAATACTTTGACATAGAGTAATAATGCAAAACGTTCTCAATTTCTTTGTTTGTGCCTGGGGACCGCATCTTTAGGAGTCTAATGGTAATGGTAATGGTAATTTATATAGCGCTTCTATCCATGCTATATTAGCATGCTCAGTGCGCTCTAGAAGACTATTAATCTGTGAGAGGTTTCACTGCTGCCGGTTAAGCGCATGTGATAACAACTCAATATTAACGTCATCTAGTCCCAAAACTCCTGTAGGGCGACAGGGATCTGCCGGTGGCGGGGCTCGAACCCGCGACGTGTCAAGTGGTTTTTGGTTGACAGTCTGGTGAGCTAACCGCTAGGCCAGCCGGCTTCCATGTCTAATTGACATACTTTCTGTCAAGCTATCGAGATGAAACTTGTTACATTGTGCATGTGCTTATTCTATTCGACAACACATTAGGTAACATTTTCAGCCACATCCCTCGACCCCAACCCACAAAATCAGTTTTCGTACTGTGCTTTTTATTTCATTATACATGGAGTATGAAGTTGAACAATTAAATATCTTTTTGAATCCGGATAACTGAATGAATCTATACATGTGTATTTCACTAACATTCTCAATATTTTTAAATCATTAAATATAAAGGTCCAAAAAATTTATAAGTTCGGCCTTGTTAATTTATGTTGTCTTCTTTTTTTTTCTTTTTTTTTTTTTATGTGGTTGGCTTATAGTGAATTCTTTGGAAGCCTAATGTAAACTAAAATAGTCCCTAGTAGGACCCCTACATATAAAGTATTTGTTTAAAAAAAAATTGTTTTTAGAGGTTGTTGAATTATTCCTTACGTTTGTTTGTTGGTATCTTAAATAAAATAATTTCCAAGTCCAACGTGTTAACTTATAGAGTTTAGTTCTCAGCATGGCCTTTCTTTGGTGGCCTGTCGGCTCAAACGTCCATTTCTTCGGTGGCGTGTCAACTCATACGTCCATTTCTTCAGCAGCGTGTCGACTCATACGTCCATTTCTTCGGTGGCCTGTCGACTTATACGTCCATTTCTTCGGTGACTTGTTGATCCATACGTCCATTTCTTCGGTGACCTGTCGACTCATACGTCCATTTCTTCGATGACATGTCTACTCATACGTCCATTTCTTCGGTGGCGTGTCGACTCATACGTCCATTTCTTCGGTGGCGTGTCAACTCATACGTCCATTTCTTCGGTGGCGTGTCGACGCATACGTCCATTTCTTCGATGACCTGTCGACTCATACGTCCATTTCTTCGGTAGCGTGTCGACTCATACGTCCATTTCTTCGGTGGCGTGTCAACTCATACGTCCATTTCTTCGGTGGCCTGTCAACTCATACGTCCATTTCTTTGGTGGCGTGTCAACTCATACGTCCATTTCTTCGGTGGCGTTTCAACTCATACGTCCATTTCTTCGATGACCTGTCGACTCATACGTCCATTTATTCGATGACCTGTCGACTCATACGTCCATTTCTTCGGTGGCGTGTCAACTCATACGTCTATTTCTTCGGTGGCGTGTCAACTCAAACGTCCATTTCTTCGATGACCTGTCGACTCATACGTCCATTTCTTCGATGACCTGTCGACTCATACGTCCATTTCTTCGGTGGCGTGTCAAATCATACGTCCATTTCTTCTGTGGCGTGTCAAATCATACGTCCATTTCTTAGGTGGCGTGTCAACTCATACGTCCATTTCTTCGGTGGCGTGTCAAATTATACGTCCATTTCTGCAATGACCTGTCGACTCATACGTCCATTTCTTCGATGACCTGTCGACTCATACGTCCATTTCTTCGATGACCTGTCTACTCATACGTCCATTTCTTCGGTGACCTGTCGACTCACACGTCCATTTCTTCGGTGGTGTGTCGACTCATACGTCCATTTCTTAGGTGACGTGTCGACTCATACGTCCATTTCTTTGGTGACCTGTCGACTCATACGTCCATTTCTTCTATGACCTGTCGACTCATACGTCCATTTCTTCGGTGACCTGTCGACTCACGTCCATTTCTTCGGTGACCTGTCGACTCATACGTCCATTTCTTCGATGACCTGTCGACTCATACGTCCATTTCTTCGGTGGCGTGTCGACTTATGCGTCCATTGTGTAAAGATGTAAAGGATTGGATCAAAGGAGGCACACCAAGTACCTGTCTGAGACTAGTCATCAATTATCGGCGTGCCGCGAAACATGGCTACGGTCTCCGCAGTACAAGCACTACATTTTATTCCCACCTTGTTGTATTTCTCCGGAATTATATACGTGGTGACTTACTCGTATATTTGTCGCACGGTAGCACAAAATAACAGACAATAAGTCGGAAATACCAGACACCAGGGCGGGGGTTTGAGACGGGCGTTTGTGCACATTGCCTCCTCCTCACCGAGTCTCGGAGCCTCTTGGCAGTGCAATGATTCTTGGACGCACCAGGGACTGCTGTCTCCCATGGCTGTAACCCACCGAAGTGTTAGCGTTTCGGTAGTTTAAACACTTCGCCAGACTTTGAAGCCCATGGGTACAAGCGTGGAATGTAGTAATCAATTAGATGTACTACTCAACTAAATGAAGTAATAAGCACTATGCACTAATTATCGTTTCTGTATTCAAATAGAGAACATTTTGTAATGTAAGTTTATTGAATTTTATCAGCAGCAAAATTATATAGATAGATATAGATAAAGCAAGAAACGTATTTGTGAGACAAAAATAAATTGGTCATTGCACACGCTTTACAAACTGCCTATTTCTTCCAGTGATAAACATGAATATAATTGCAAAGTTTACATAAATAAATAACTGCAACAATGTCATTTACATATTTTTTGCATCAACACTGTAGACGTGAGGCAAAAAAAAAATTAAAAAAAAAGAAACAGTAGAATATATACAGCTGGGAAATTTTCGAGGCCATTTCTTCTAGAAAAAGACTTTGATTATTGCATGTGCTAAGCCCAACAAAGACAAACTCAATTGAATTCTGGATCGATGTATACAATTTGCCTTCACCGCTGCCACCGATAAAACACACACACACACAAAGATTTCATTGATGTATATCAAATTGATAAATAAATGGTCATTGACATAAAGGTTGACCTCGAAGAATCGTGACCTTTTGATATTAACGTAGAAATCAATATGGAGTGTGATTGAACTATGGTGCATGTTTTGGCGCGTTAAATTTTTTGTCCTGGTCTGAGCATCAGACTAAAAGTGACGTAGTAAACAAAGGTCAATCCGAGTGAGACCACTGGAGAGGGATCGGACTAAATGATAGACAAGCGGACATGTTCAGAGATATAATAGAAATAATAATTTTAAAAATAGTGATATACTGAAAGAGTGTGCATAGTCACAGATTCTCACTTTTGGGAAAATCAAATTTTAAACTATGAAGACTTACTAAAGACTTAGCACTTATAAAAATATTGTTACTAATATTTATATTAACTAAAGGGTCATTCATTTATAAAAAAGAAAAACGAAAATCAATGATTTTTATGCACAATTAAAATTTTTATGGCCGAATTTCGTAACACACCCTAAATTCGACTTTACACGTTCTTTCAAAGTTTTCATAAATTGTATAGTTTTGTTTTGTCAAAAAGCATGACATATATGTAAATTTACTAAATAAGTCTTAAGATTATTTGTTAATACTTGGTTTACTATTTTAATATATAAAAAAACAGTAGATAGCTAGTTGTTAAAATCTTCTTTTTTACTTTTTAGTTTTTGCTTATTTGACATAATATTAAATTGGCAACCGTCCTTCTACATGTGACATTGCTTTAAATTAGCATTTCAACACTTTAAAAACGTTTGTAAAGAATAAAATAATTTTGAGGCAGTTTTATATACTAATTTAAAAAAAAATTAAAGAACAATAATTATTAAAATA
The DNA here is from genome assembly GCA_949126835.1 of Anisus vortex. NCBI lineage: Eukaryota > Metazoa > Mollusca > Gastropoda > Planorbidae > Anisus > Anisus vortex. The sequence goes on from OX421493.1 coordinate 39,383,233, forward strand.
ATTATAGGCTTAATTGAAAGGTAATTAAGATAAGATATAGTCTAGGCCTAGCCTACATAATTGAACAGCGTATGCAACTTGTTTATGAATATTTAAAACAGTATTAGTTATCTATAATAATTGTAACTAGACTTTTAAGTAGTTTTTGCTTGTTAGGTTGTTCCAAACAATATCTCATAGAATATATGCTTTAAAGCTTGAATGCTTTATTCTTTAAGCTTTATTAAGGCCAATAGACTATTAGGCCCCTATAGCCCATGCCTAAGCTATCGAAGAACTAAAACAGTGTAGGCCTAGTCGTAATCATTAAGCTTAGGGTTATGTAAGCGTTTTTTTAAATATTTTTTTTATACTTTTAACAGTTTTTACATTTACCAAGAGTTTAACTGTAGGTATGATGTCTTTATTTATTTTTAAATGAGCAATGTAAGTTATCGAAACATTCAATCATAATCAGTGCTTTTAAAAAAAAAAAAATAGGTGCCGGTACTCAGTGATGGATTGCCTAACTTTTAAAGCAGTTTCGCATTTTATATTTTAATTCTTATTGCGCGCAATTTTAAAATAATTCAATTTTAACAAATTAATAATATAATAAATTAATAATATAATAAATTAATAATAAACGTTAATATACAAGAAAAGTAGTTATTTTTTCCCCACATTGAAAAAGGTACCGATACGCACCGGTACGTCACAAAAAAAGCAATTCATAATAAATGAAGGTTATAGCCATTATCCTAGGCTCTTTTTTCAATTGTTAACATCAAAAACATTAAAATTGCTACTAAATGCTTCGATGATGTTTTTTTGACACGAATTATTCATGTTTTCTTTCAAATATTTAGGATTTGTGTGTTTTTTTAAATTACATTTTTAACCTATCGATAAAATTGTCGCTATGATAATTGTAAATGATGCGAAGCGACGAAAAAAAGACGATTAGCCAATTAGTGTCACGTGACAAAAACAATGAGAACTATGCTCGTGTTACCAAAGTAAACAATGGACTACGTTTCTTTTTATCAAAGGATGTATTTTTTTCTTTGTCTAATATCTCCGTTACTTGATCGATTTTTAGATCATGAGCTAAAAGTGGTGTAGTAAACAAAGGTCAATCCGAGTGAGACCATTGGAGAGGGATCGGACTAAAGGATAGACAAGCGGACATGTTCAGAGATATAATAGAAATAATATTTTTAAAAATAGTGATATACTGAAAGAGTGTGCATAGTCACAGATTCTCACTTTTGGGAAAATCAAATTTTAAACTATGAAGACTTACTAAAGACTTAGCACTTATAAAAATATTGTTACTAATATTTATATTAACTAAAGGGTCATTCATTTATAAAAAAGAAAAACGAAAATCAATGATTTTTATGCACGATTAAAATTTTTATGGCCGAATTTCGTAACACACCCTAAATTCGACTTTACACGTTCTTTCAAAGTTTTCATAAATTGTATAGTTTTGTTTTGTCAAAAAGCATGACATATATGTAAATTTACTAAATAAGTCTTAAGATTATTTGTTAATACTTGGTTTACTATTTTAATATATAAAAAACAGTAGATAGCTAGTTGTTAAAATCTTCTTTTTTACTTTTTAGTTTTTGCTTATTTGACATAATATTAAATTGGCAACCGTCCTTCTACATGTGACATTGCTTTAAATTAGCATTTCAACACTTTAAAAACGTTTGTAAAGAATAAAATAATTTTGAGGCAGTTTTATATACTAATTTAAAAAAAAAATTAAAGAAAAATAATTATTAAAATAATTATAGGCTTAATTGAAAGGTAATTAAGATAAGATATAGTCTAGGCCTAGCCTACATAATTGAACAGCGTATGCAACTTGTTTATGAATATTTAAAACAGTATTAGTTATCTATAATAATTGTAACTAGACTTTTAAGTAGTTTTTGCTTGTTAGGTTGTTCCAAACAATATCTCATAGAATATATGCTTTAAAGCTTGAATGCTTTATTGTTTAAGCTTTATTAAGGCCAATAGACTATTAGGCCCCTATAGCCCATGCCTAAGCTATCGAAGAACTAAAACAGTGTAGGCCTAGTCGTAATCATTAAGCTTAGGGTTATGTAAGCGTTTTTTTAAATATTTTTTTTATACTTTTAACAGTTTTTACATTTAGCTACCAAGAGTTTAACTGTAGGTATGATGTCTTTATTTATTTTTAAATGAGCAATGTAAGTTATCGAAACATTCAATCATAATCAGTGCTTTTAAAAAAAAAAAAATAGGTGCCGGTACTCAGTGATGGATTGCCTAACTTTTAAAGCAGTTTCGCATTTTATATTTTAATTCTTATTGCGCGCAATTTTAAAATAATTCAATTTTAACAAATTAATAATATAATAAATTAATAATATAATAAATTAATAATAAACGTTAATATACAAGAAAAGTAGTTATTTTTTCCCCACATTGAAAAAGGTACCGATACGCACCGGTACGTCACAAAAAAAGCAATTCATAATAAATGAAGGTTATAGCCATTATCCTAGGCTCTTTTTTTCAATTGTTAACATCAAAAACATTAAAATTGCTACTAAATGCTTCGATGATGTTTTTTTGACACGAATTATTCATGTTTTCTTTCAAATATTTAGGATTTGTGTGTTTTTTTTAATTACATTTTTAACCTATCGATAAAATTGTCGCTATGATAATTGTAAATGATGCGAAGCGACGAAAAAAAGACGATTAGCCAATTAGTGTCACGTGACAAAAACAATGAGAACTATGCTCGTGTTACCAAAGTAAACAATGGACTACGTTTCTTTTTATCAAAGGATGTATTTTTTTCTTTGTCTAATATCTCCGTTACTTGATCGATTTTTAGATCATGAGAGTTGGTTACAATGTAGAGATACATAAATATGACGAATAACTCATGGGTCTCAAATTTGACCAAAATGAGACTATGCATGTGGTCTTCATATTATATATATTAAATCATATATATTGTGTCTTAAGGGGGGGCGAGTGTTACGAGTAGATTTATTTCCATATTATATTGGTTCTGTTATTATTAACTAAAGTTAAAATGAAATAATCTTAAACCCGAAATGTTTCCGTGTTAGGAATAAAACATGCATATGTCTAGACACTACGTCATAGCGATAAAATACGTCATATGCACGAGGGTGGAATACCGTTTAGTTTAGTTCTAGTTTGGGCGCTAATGTGTGAGGACTGTTTTTGACCACTTTCTTAAAGATAGGATTACAGCTTAATTCATTATAGAAGAATCTCAACTGATTAAGTTTTATTATATAATACTGGTACATGTATTCTGTGGTATTGTTATATTTTATCATCTCAACTTGTTGGAATAAAATTGTGTTCGATTTCAAACAGGATTGTGGATTTCCTATATATTAAGGTACAGTTTATCTAAATCACTTTATACACAAAAGATTCATATCGCCACGAGTCAAATAAACATCAAATCTAATTCAATAACATCAATATAAATTCTTATACAACCTTGTGAGATCCAAGATGGATATGAATCAAAATAATATATAATAATACATTACTAAAAATATCATCTAACGTCAGTAGCTGATTTCGCACGTGACAAAAGATTGGGGGCTCAAGTCCTGGATCTAAAGTTTGTATGTATAAGAAATTAAGAATATACAACTGTTTTAGTGAAAACGATTTACAACAAATATTTATTCAAATTCTGTCTACGTGGGAGGCACTGTCTGTGTTCGGACATACTGTTTTCAGCTTTGTATACAATCATCCTTAAAATCTATCTTCTACAAATTAACAGTGGTGTAAAATATTTTCAAAGGACTTTATAAAAGGTAAAGTTGAAATTTTTTATCTTCTATTTACGTCATTAATATAAAACATGGCGGAAGCTAATCTTACGTTGGAGCAATTGAATATTTTTGCTATCACGTCAGAACAGTTAACTAGCATGTCACTAACCCAGTTAAAAGAGATGGCAAACTCTCTGGGAATAGACATTACTGAAGTTACACCAGTAAGGAGTAAATTGATTCAAGATATTAAGGACTGTTTGAAAAGACATGGTAGAATGCTTGAAGAAAATACTATGAATAATGAAGAATCAGTGGTTCTCAATGTATCAGAAACCATGAAAACAGACATAAATAACCATGAATTTAAAATGAATGTAAATGAACTAAGTGCGGACATGAAATTCCAGTTAGAAATGAAGAAGTTAGAATTACAGGTACAATTACAATTAGAGGGTAAAAGAATAGAAGTACAATTGAAAGAGAAAGAATTGGAAAAAGAAAGAATCGCTAGTAATGAAAGGATTGAATTGGCAAAGTCTCGTTCGTCAACTCATACGATTCAGGAAACAAATAATGTGGAACTATATAAGTTTAAAAAGCATGTCCCAAGCATGGAGAACATGGACATTGATGAGTTCTTTATGGTCTTTGAAAGAAACTCGATCGATTATAAATTTCCGGAAGATAAGAAAGCAGTACTTTTACGTTCAGCTCTAGCAAAAGGCAAGGCTCTAGATGTTGTATTGAATTTGACTCCAGAGGAATGCAATGATTATGAACTAATAAAGAGCAGAGTACTATTGAGTTATGTTCTAACTCCAGAAAAGTATCGAAAGTTATATCGTGAGTACAAGAAGGAACCAGAAGTTTCACATGTTGACTTCCTGAGATTAGAGAAAAAGTATTTTGATCGATGGTTACGTTCTAAGAATGTGAATAAAGATTATGAGAAACTATATAATCTCATACTGATGGAGGATTTTACTGAGAAGATTCGCACTGATATAAAAGTTCATTTGGCTGATCGTGGTATTGAAATAGCAGAACAAGCAGCAGTTAAAGCCGATGAATACGTCATTATTCACCCGCATAGCCATTATTTTCAAAATGACAGAACAAGTTTGAGGACTCAAAACAGTAATACAGAGAGAAAGTTAAGATCGACAGAGGATAAAAGTAAACAAAAAGCCGATAAACAAGAGAATTCAAGTTTTGTACAAAAGAGAATTACCTGTACATTCTGTAAGAAAGATGGACATATAAAAGAGAATTGTTGGAGTCGACATAAAGAGAAAAGACCCATTAAAAACAAGAACAACGTGGTTTTATCACACATCGCCGTACAAACTGAAACTGACATAAATAAAACTGCCCACAAAAGAATTAAAGCTGATAGAAAGACATTTGATGTTAGTCATGAGGAGATGGCGAAACACGCATGTCCAAGTTGCTCAAAGTCGGAAAAAGTCTTTGAAATGAAGACCGAGGCTATTGAACATTCTAGTTTCAACTCCAAAGGGAGTGTGACAGATGAACAATCAGTAAATAAAACGTTTACTTATGGAGGCAGTAGTGTAGCAAGAAACTCAGTAGGCAGAGAACTACCCGAGTGCATGCTATCGGATGTTAGCGAGGGCTATGTGTCACCTATAGATAATCAAGCTAGAGAACGGAAGATTAAAATTCTACGTGACTCCGGTGCTGATATATCTCTACTGTTGAAGAATACTGTACCAACGTCGAAATTGACTCATACAGGCCAGTATGCCTTAATCAGTACTATGGCTGGAACACTCACGGCACCGTTACATCGTATACAGTTGAAGTGTAATTACTTCACTGGATCTGTTATTGTTGGGATAGTGAAGAAATTTCCCTACAGAGGCATTTCATTACTTTTAGGAAGTGACATTGCCAAGAATCAGGTACATTCTGTACTTAAAGAAACCAAAGACTCTGTTCAGTGTAGGAATACTGAAAAATCAGTATGTGTTATCACCAGAGCTATGGAGAAACAGCAGATGACTAATGAATCGACAAAGAAACCAGAACCAACACCAGAGATTGACTTACAAGCAACCTTCATGGCGGATGTTCTAGGTGGTCACTCAAGTCATACTGATCAAAATAATTTGTCGCCTAGACAACTACTCATTCTTGCTCAAGGCAAAGATCCAGAGATTGGGAAGCTAAAAGAGGAAGCAAAGAATGAAGGAGAGTTAGAAACAATGGCCGCAGGTTATTACCTGAGGGACGAGTTGTTGATGAGGAAATGGAGAGGGAAAGAAAACAACGATGAAACATGCAGCGAAGTACATCAAATCGTGGTACCCAATGTTTACCGCAAGGACATACTACATATGGCCCATGAATCACCGTATGCTGGTCACCTAGGGATACAGAAAACCTTCGACAGGATTCTTCCATATTTCTTCTGGCCTGGCCTACGTCGTGACGTCACATCGTTTTGCAGATCATGTCATGTCTGCCAGATGGTCGGCAAGCCGAATCAGACCATTCCGGTAGCTCCTCTACGACCCATACCAGCATTCTCAGAACCCTTCAGTCACATCATTATAGACTGCGTCGGTCCGTTGCCTAAAACTAAGGCTGGCCACCAGTATCTGTTCACTATAATGTGTTCGGCAACGAGATTTCCAGAGGCTATTCCTCTACGTAGCATCAATGCCGACAAAATCTCTGATGCACTTATCGGATTCTTCACCCGATATGGTCTTCCGAAAACCGTGCAGTCAGATCAAGGTTCAAATTTCACATCGAAGTTATTTCGCCAAGTCTTAGAACGGCTGGGTATTCGTCATGCAGTATCGAGTGCATATCATCCACAGAGTCAAGGCGCACTGGAACGATACCACCAAACATTGAAAAATATGCTCAGTACTTTCTGTTTCGAGCATAACGACGACTGGGATCGTGGTATTCCCTTCACACTCTTCGCAACCAGAGAGGCTGTACAAGAATCTCTTGGTTTCAGTCCCTTTGAACTGGTATTCGGACACACAGTTCGTGGACCACTAAAGCTGTTACAAGAGACATGGTTGTCATCCACTGAAGACACTGGTCTACTGACATACGTGGAAAATTTAAAAAATAGACTGTATAATGCATTAAAAGTTGTCAGATCTAATCTTTTGCAGGCACAAGACAAGATGAAGGTCTATTATGACGTCAACGCAAGAACCCGTATCTTCCAACCTGGTGATAAAGTTCTCACGCTGACGCCACTGTCTGGTCAACCCCTGAGTGCCAAGTTTACAGGACCCTACGAGGTTATGGCTAAGCTTAGTGAGGTTAACTATCTTGTAAAGACCCCTGATAGACGGAAATCGCAACGAGTGTGCCATATCAATATGTTGAAACCATACATTACCAGAGAAGAACAAAATGTTGTTGCCTCGGTAAACACTGTTATTAAAGTCGGGAATAATTCACCCGAAATTGAGCGTGAAGTGGCAGAAAGCAAACTGCAAAATACAAAGGCTCTGAAAAACCTAAATGAAAAATTGGCACATTTACCTGATTGCGAACAATCCGCTATCAAAGGTCTAATTAATGAAAATATCCATTTATTTGGAGATGTACCTAGTAGAACTGGTGTAGTTAAGCATGATGTTATTTTAGATGAAAATACTAAAGCTATTAAACAACATCCATACAGGTCAAATCCTATCCAGTTAGAATGCATCCGTAAAGAGGTTCGCTACATGCTTGACAATGACATTATTACACCTAGTAGTAGTGACTGGTCTTCCCCTTGCGTATTGGTACCTAAGGCCGATGGATCCATGAGGTTTTGTGTGGACTACCGTAAGGTAAACAAAGTGACAAAAACTGATTCCTATCCAATACCAAGAATCGACGATCTAATAGATCAAGTGAGTAATGCTAAGTTTGTGACGAAAATTGACCTATTGACGGCGTATTTTCAGATTCCACTGACGGAGAGGGCTCAGGAGATATCATCGTTTGTAACCCCTGACGGACTGTACAAATTTAAGGTCATGCCCTTTGGTATGGTTAATGCACCCTCTACTTTTCAACGGTTAATAAATACCATTACTCAGGACATTCCTAAATGTCATGCATACCTCGATGATATTGTTGTCTTTAGTGACGATTTTAAATCTCATTTAGATCAACTACATTTGTTATTTACGAAATTGACTCATTCTAATCTCACCATTAACTTGACTAAGAGTCAGTTCTGCCATGCAACCATCGAGTATCTAGGTCACATAGTGGGAAATGGTTTGGTAAAACCATTAAATGCAAAGGTTAAGGCTATTCGTGAGTTCCCTGTTCCTGAAACCTGTAAACAACTCCGTAGTTTTCTCGGGATGGCGGGGTACTACCGTCGGTTCTGTCAAAATTTCTCAACCATTGCATGTCCATTAACAAATCTATTAAAGAAGAATTGCACTTTCAAATGGTCTAATGAATGCCACCAGGCCTTTGATAAATTAAAAGATGTTCTTTCTGAGGCACCTGTATTAGTAACACCCAATTACAGTAAACCCTTTAAAATTACCGTTGACGCGTGTGATACAGGGATGGGAGCGGTCATTTCCCAAAAGGGTGATGATTCACTGGAACACCCGATTAGTTTTTACTCTCAAAAATTTGATAAGCATCAAAGAAACTATAGTGTGATAGAAAAGGAACTTTTAGGATTAATCCTGGCATTGAAACATTTTGATTTTTATATCAATGGTTCTCCATATCCAATTGATATTTTAACTGATCATAACCCTTTAGTTTTCCTTTCCAGGGTTAAACAGAACCAAAGAATTATTCGCTGGAGCTTATTCCTCCAAGCATATAATTTAAATGTGTTATATTTACCAGGTAAACAAAATGTGGTCGCTGACACGTTGTCGCGCATGTAACTGGTAAACCAGAAGATGAAAGTCAGTTTCTCATTAAATGTTTTCTTTTATGTCATTCATTGTATTGATTAACATTTATATTATTGTAAATATGACAATAAATAAACTATGTTTTGAAATATTGCAATATGAGACATTACAGAACAAAACTTCAAATTCTACTAGAAACAATCATACGTTGTAAGGTAAAAGGTAACTATTGCATACAGCAATTGCACACACACCGGTATTTAACTTGAATACATCCACACTTGTGTTTGTTCAATTGATTATTGATGTGTTTTGAAAATTGTTTGTTTCTATGTCGTCATGTTATAATTTGGATGTCTTATTTTATGCTATGTAAAAGCTAAATCAGCTGAGATTATAACATTTTTTTAAAATATTCTTGATGTCATAATTGAGACATCATAATAATCATATAATAACTGAAAATCATTAGTTAATGATACAGTGATCGGTTATAAATAAATTAAATTTTCTAAAGAATTATCTATCAATTATTAATCGGTTCCACTTATTTGGGTAATTCATATCAATTCTGTGGGAATTGGTTATTGGTGGTAATAGTTTTATGGTCAACGTTGTACACACAATAATCATAATTGTAAATATTAATTGATAAATAAATGTTTAATTAATAATCATTGATAGAATAATGTGATAAGGGATTCCATAATAGCGACTTTGTTATTAAGGGATATGTAATATATGGTTCATTTTAATCTTTAAAAGATTGTCCAATAGTCAATTAAATCTTACGAAAAGTTTGGGAATTCGGTTCATTTTATGGGTACTCTACAAAGAATTCCATACTTAACGCTGTCTGTAATTCCTTTGTGTCTTAAGGGGGGGCGAGTGTTACGAGTAGATTTATTTCCATATTATATTGGTTCTGTTATTATTAACTAAAGTTAAAATGAAATAATCTTAAACCCGAAATGTTTCCGTGTTAGGAATAAAACATGCATATGTCTAGACACTACGTCATAGCGATAAAATACGTCATATGCACGAGGGTGGAATACCGTTTAGTTTAGTTCTAGTTTGGGCGCTAATGTGTGAGGACTGTTTTTGACCACTTTCTTAAAGATAGGATTACAGCTTAATTCATTATAGAAGAATCTCAACTGATTAAGTTTTATTATATAATACTGGTACATGTATTCTGTGGTATTGTTATATTTTATCATCTCAACTTGTTGGAATAAAATTGTGTTCGATTTCAAACAGGATTGTGGATTTCCTATATATTAAGGTACAGTTTATCTAAATTACTTTATACACAAAAGATTCATATCGCCACGAGTCAAATAAACATCAAATCTAATTCAATAACATCAATATAAATTCTTATACAACCTTGTGAGATCCAAGATGGATATGAATCAAAATAATATATAATAATACATTACTAAAAATATCATCTAACGTCAGTAGCTGATTTCGCACGTGACAATATATATATATATATATATATATATATATATATATGTGTGTGTGTGACAGAGAGCTGATTTCTATAATATATATATATATATATATATATAATAGATAGACTGATACATAGGCTACATGATAGATATTGATAGACGGATATATAGATAGATAAATGAAATTATCAGTAGATCAATGGAAGGATGGATGAATAGTTAGATGGATGGATATATATATATATATAGAGAGAGAGAGACGTTTGGGAAGGAATATTGCTGTATATAACTAATCAGAATTAATTTCTACATTATATGTATGATACATTAAAAGTATGTTTCGTTGTTAAAAACGTTACATTAAACAGTGTTGCCAATAAAGCGCTTTTGTATTTTAAAATTTTCTTGTGAGTCAAATTCAATTCCCCCCCCCCCCTCCCTCCTTTTCTATAGACCTATTATTGTTTTTATGGTATTGGCTTTTTTATCTTTAAACTTTTAATGAATGTTTAAATTCCAATTCTAATGTTTATTTTTACAAGAACTTCAAACGTTTGATCAAAGTGGCATCACTGTACAATATCCCAGGGTACACCTGGAACCTACCTGAAGAAACAAGACAGCCCTGCAGGCCTCCGTCCCCAGAAACCAGGTCTCCATGACGTCCTGCACCAAGGTCGGCGGAAGGCAGATGAGGATGACCAGGAAATCGCTCACCGCTAGGTTGACGATGAAGATGTTGGTGACCGTTCTCATGTTGGGGTTCCGGCAGACGGCGAAGCAGACCAGGGCATTCCCCAGTAGCCCCACCACGAAGGTGAGAAAGTAGACGACGATGAAGACCCATTCGTAGGATTTCGGCTTCACGTGGTCGAATATGAAGTCGCCGTAGTCCTCTTCGTCCATGCAGTAGTCGTTCCAGCAGCTGGTGGTGTTCTCAGTGCTGACCGGTGTAACGTTGGACATTGTGTCCGTCACGTTGGCCATTGTGTCCGTCACGTTGTTCATTTTGTTGTGCGAATTGTTTATAAGTTCAGCTAACACAATTTTTCACCACAATGTTATCTTGCTTTCTCTTTAAAATACCTGTGAAAGATTTAAAAAAAATAATTGTATGTAAACATCATGGACCTCATTTAATTACTTAATTTGGCAATATATTTAGTTTTCATGTTTATTATTGTGGACAAGCTAAATTTTCCCAAGCATAATTTTTTAACAAAAATCTAAATTGCCCGGCGTTGCCTGTGGAAAAAATACATAGGACGTAGGCCTAAGCTTATACTGTAGCTACAGATAAAACATTTATAAACTACAATGAACAGAAAGCTATAATAATTTTAAAATTATTTATTTAATGTAAACTTTTAAGAAAAAAAATGTAAAATAAATATTGCAATCGGGTTTAAAAAAAAGCTTGTCTTTCTATTTCACTAAAAGTTAGGACTATCCCTGTGGATGAGAACCGAACACACGTCTCCTGCATGCGTCTAAAATATAGTTTTTTGATTTTACTTACTGAAAACCTTTTAGGAAAGTTTTAAGTCCAAAAATTCTTTACAATAATAAAAAAGTAATATTAATGGAAATAACAAAATAAAAAAATTATCTGCTGAATCGAACCCAGGTCGCCAGCATGGCTGTCGGAAACGCTATCCACTCATCTATGTAGGACACACGGAGAAAGCGAGATCGCAAAAGTAAAATATGGAACTATAAGGTCAGGTGACTTCCAATTAACCAATGGGATTAGAAAACCATACACACAGTCTACTTTATATATATATATATTAATTTTCCTTACTTCTAGGCCTATAACTAGACAGCGGTAAAACAAAAAAAGAAGAAATAGAGAAAAATGGTGATAAGCTTCAAATTCAGCGTATGGAATGCTGAAAATTCTTCCTGAGGTCAAAGGTGCTAGAAAGAGTTTCTCGTGACTAGAAATAAAGACCAAGCCAGTGGTGCACAGAGTTGGCAATGAATGCACAGATACTAATTCTACAAGTACAAGAGGAGTACAATATCATACAAGTACATGATTAAATGACAAAATATATGTTCTGCTGTCAGAAATACACGAAGAGTTTCAATTATCTTAATGGCTATAGTCAGCTGCTTTTCTCTGTGTTTGTGGGACTTTCACACTTTCACATCGAGTGAAACAAACAAATTAAAACTCATTGTAGTTATCTAGGTAGTTTTAACTATTTCTTCCTTATATCTACCCGCTAATTTTTCAAAACAGATTTTCAAACTTAGATCTCTAGCCAATCAATTACCCACTTTCTGTTTGGTCAGACAATGATATCACCCAGTTTCGTTTAGATCAGCCAATCAAATTACCCTGTTTCTGTTAGGTCAGCCTATGAAATTACCCAGTTTCTTTTAGGATCAGCTAATCAAAGTACCCAGTTTTTTTGTAGGATCGGCCAATTAAATTACCCAGTTTCTTTTAGGATCAGCCAATCAAATTACCCAGTTTCTGTTAGGTCAGCCAATCAAATTGCGCAGCTTCAGACCTCGTAGTTAGAATACCTATCTATTTTGTCCCAAGATCCGTTTAATCAAACGTACATTCGAAAGCTAGATAATAACGAACTGTTAGTGGCTGTTCGTACTGCACCTTTATTTTGGCTTTAACTTCTAACAATTACCTGTTTACCTTTGTTCCGGAGTCACACACATACACACACATACACACAACACACTAAGACATCAGGTATAATCTATCAATGTCGTTGTTTGAATGTAACTTTGCTTTGAAAAAAAATGTTTTTCTGTAATATTGTTTCTCAAGAAAATCGTAATTACTGATTACATTATTATTTCGATTACATCCTTATTGATTGTCATGTTGATTACATATTACTGATTACATTATTATTTCGATTACATCCGTATTGATTGTCACGTTGATTACATATTACTGATTACATTATTATTTCGATTACATCCTTATTGATTGTCATGCTGATTACATATTACTGATTACATTATTATGTTGATTACACGATCCGTCATCTAGCTGTTTTTCTGATACAAATTATCGGTAATACTTTCTTTTGATGTTTCTTTGTACACAAAGATATAAGAAAAGTGAACGACTTTAATGAGTTTCCAGGCTCCCGTAAATAATATCGAACTATTCATGAAAATACATTCATCAAAGATTATATAACTCTATAAAACCGAGTTTCCCAAAAGCCTTTTCGTCATCTGGTAAAAGACTTCAAAAGCAAGATGACCGTATCACAAAGAGAAGTACCGGTAGTAAAGTTTACAAACCAAACTCAGGTTATCACACATTTTCTAGCGATTGAATAATAAGCCTGATTGTAGTTTTACCCAATATGTGCATTTTGTGACATTTAAACCCCAATATATTATTTTTGAGCTACAGACATTTAGTATAGGCCACTATGGGCAACCTAAGGCATGCATGCCCGACTTGGCACACAGAGAAATTTTCAATGGCGCTCAAATGTCTCCGAAAAAAAATCAATTTTCAATGGCGCTCAAAGACTCCGAAAAAAAAGCAATTTTCAATGGCGCTCAAAGACTCCGAAAAAAAATCAATTTTCAATGGCGCTCAAAGACTCCGAAAAAAAATCAATTTTCAATGGCGCTCAAAGACTCCGAAAAAAAAGCAATTTTCAAAGGCGCGCAAAGACTCCGAAAAAAAATCAATTTTCAATGGCGCTCAAAGACTCCGAAAAAAAATCAATTAAAAACTTTGGTGGTAGTGAGACGTCTGAATATAGGGCAGTGTAACTGGCCAGAAGATTCCCGCGCTGTGTGACGACTTGTTCAGACTCCAATGTAAATCCCTTCCCTAACCCTTCCTTTTTTAGGTCGGATAGAAGCCATTAAGATAATTAAAACTGTCCCTGTATTGCTGACAGCAGAGAATGTTTTGGCATTTTTGCATGTATCTGTAAGACCATTGCCAGCTTTGTATGCTGCTTATACGCTCTGTCACTCTCTCCCTCACCCTCTTTCTCTCTCACCCTCCCATCCTATCTTTCTACCTCCCTCCCTCTCCTACAGTTCATCCTTTCCCTCGCGCTCGCCCCACACCCTCCATCCCTCCTCCACTACCTTCCTCTCTGTCAGTCCCTCTTCCTCCCTCACTCTCATTCCCTCTGTACTACCTCATTTCGTTACCGCCCTCTCTCCCTCCCTCTCTACCTCCCTTCCCCCAACTCCCTTCGTATCCCTCTGTTCATGTCTCTCTTTATATATGGAAAGTCTAAATGAGAACTGACCTTTTAAATCGGTCATGGTTAAACGTGTCTACGAATTTCCGGTTCATTTCCGGCAACAAAAAACATGCTTTTGCTGGTGTTTGACAATTAATTTCCACTTCGACGGCCAGTTCTGGACTTGTAGAAATATACAAAGGCTACAAGAATAGTTATGATGAATCCGTTTTTAAATTTTAAAAATCTGGCCTTCACCAGGATTCGAAATCCAGGACCTTCGGAACACCAGCCGAACGCGCTTCCACCTCCGTACCCCCAATATCAAATAGGTAAATAACGTCAATTAAGAAATTTAGAGTCTGGCGAGAACTTTTGCTGGCCACAAAATCCCTTTGTATTCCACTAGAAATTCGGACTAAATCGGTTTTTACTAAAGTGTCTTTATACTACTTATGAAAACACGCATACTCACAGACATACACACTATTAGGGCCTACAGTTCGAGTTCTATTACCTGCGGATGTTCAGAATTTCTCTAAAATTCCCAGCATCTTGGCCATTCAGCTGACCATAATGTCACTTGTGAACCAATTCATAATAAAACTTCCATTCTGTTAAAAGGAGCCATCAATGTTCAACTGTGTCTCGAGAGGGCCGGGTTTATGGAAATGCAAATGTCACTAAATTGTTCAGCTTACGGTTCACACACACATAAAACCTACATGTTTAAGAAATGGAAGAAAATGGGTAGTTATTTTCCATGATTGTAACTTAGTTTAGTCATCAGATGTAAAGAAAAAAGTGTTAGTCTTAAGAAATTCTGTTGTTTTGTTGTTATTTTTAAACAGTATTTTGGTTCTATAAGACAGGAATAGTAATGTTTACAGTAAAGATATTTTACACGGTATTGTGTGTCCACTACAATGACCAGCAGAAGCTGGTTATTTGTTTTCTACTTAAAGCAATGTGGGGTACTACGTTTAAGTCTTTGTCTACTGACCACTGTACAAGGTTACAAAACATTCTTGTGACACCACACATTGACACCCCCTATGACACAAGAAATATACACACATTGTGACATGACACACTGTAACAACGCTTTGGTACCGAAATGTCACAATAAAATGTCACATAATAACCATAACCTGGACATCACCACTGTCATACTCTATACTGAAACTGTCACATCACAATGTCACACGACACCGTTACATGACACACTTTCACGTCACATCGACCCACTGCTCCACATGACATGCCACTCCACCATCGCACCCACCTCCCCTTTGTCACGCGACAATTGTCGACGTCACATTAAATGTCCAGTGTAACACTCAGCTCTCCATAAATGTCTAACAAAGAAGTCACAAAAGAAATCTTATTGACACGGAAACCAAAAACTTACGTAGCTCTATGTTACACCTTGTCTCCAAACCATGCAAAAACCTATCAAACCTATCTCTCTCTCCCTCTCTCTCTCCTCTCTCTCTCTCTCTCTCTCTCTCTCTCTATGTAGCTTTCTATTATTCTCTCTCTCTAACATCAAGATACGAGTGCACATTTTACGGGTCATTGTATTTTAGGGGCAATGGCATCGGAAAAGCCGTCCCGATGGCTCCTGTTTCACTTCCAGATTGACGCCCTTTTCTCCCCCGGCTCCTGTTCAGTCTACCAGCTGTGATGGGTAAAAGGTAACGTATCACCGCCAGACCAATTACATCTGTAGCAGCGTTTACAAAGTGACCCGTTTTTGTAGCACAATGTCCAGCCGAATATACTCTTCTTAACTAAGGTCGGGTACCCATGAGAACTGGGTAAACTGCAGAGTCGAACAAACAAAAAGGCATAGCTTTCACCAGGATTAGAACCCGGGACCTTTAGAACGCGAGGCGAACGCGCCGCTGCTAGTCCAAAAGACGTTAGTGCGGAGCCAGCCTACAGGCGTTCGTCTGGTAGGGCTAGCTAAAGTTGGGGGGGGGGGGGGAGTGATCATCTGATCAGAACAAATCCCATGACTTCCCCGGATGCTCTAACAAGTACATCCAGTTTGTAAAAACCAGTAAAGGCGGCCTCGCATTGTGCTGGCCACACTGCCCACGGACCAACAGGACCTAAAAAGGAGTTGGTACATTACTTTTACGTTCATTAAGTCTCTATAAAGCTTTTGTAGGTAAATATGATAAGAATCAAAATCTATTTTCTAAATCTAATTTCCTAATAAAAAACAACAACAAGCGAATTGGCTCGCCCATGTCTGTTCATCTACGTGTGAAAAAGACGCCCTAACCTTATCCTTAACAGTAATCCTATCCGTGACCCTAAAACGCCACCTTTCGATCTGAGGGAATGCCACCGTTTCTGTCATATCTTCCATCAATAGATAAGCGCATGAGTTAAGATATTACTCAGCCCCCACCTCTACCCCCCACACATACCTCCCTTTACTCATCTCACCCTAAACCGTTCTCACTCCACCATCACCTTGTATGTTTGACCAGCGTGATGGGAAACGGGTAAACGGAACTGGTGCGAGGCTCTGTAAGAGGGTTAACTGTTTACAGGGGAGCAGGAATATACAAAAACGTGCTTGGGGGCGCAATAGTAATGGAACAGCAGCCGAAGCCTGGATTGGTTTATGCTTTGCACACAGCGCCCCCGCCTCCTCCCATTCCACTCCCACATCTTTCCCTTTTTTTACACTTGGAAATTGTCTGCTGATCTTGTCTCCCTTAGCTGAAAAACTACCCCAAGGGAGCTGGGTGGGCGAGCCCCTCGCTAAAGAAACTGTTAATAAAACGGCGAGGTGAAAGGTCAAGTTGGATCTTATTAGCCCCAACAAGATAAGAGTTGGGGGTGGAGACGGGTGGCAAGCAGATAGAGCGATGGGCGACGTGGATCACGTTTCAAGCAACGGACACTTGTAAGATCTTTCATTACATCATTGTTATCTTTGACTTTGTTTGGTGAGCACTTCACGAGCATGTCACCAGGGCTTTTACTGTGCCAAGGAGCATTGTATCTACACGGTAGTTATGTCATTTTACGGTGCCAAGGATCAAGGTACACACCCAGTACTATGTGATTTTACGGTGCCAAGAAGCCTTGTACCTACACTGTAGCTCTGTGCTATAGATATATACATTTTATATTTAGTGTTTTAAAGCTATACATCGAACCAGTCATGAGTAACAAAAGATACTATGTTACTGACAAATTGAATTTACAAGGCTTAAAGGTTACTCTCTATACAACAGTATTACAATGCTGAACATCAAACCAATCAAAATTGACTATATCTATGCTATACATAGACCTTCCGACCAAACGGATCAGTGGGCTGGTGAAGCAGCGTTCACCAGTTTCTGTGGCCACGGCATTCTAGGGGATGTGTGGCCAGCACAATGCTCTGATTTCAAGGCTATAGAAAGAACCAATTAGAAGTTTCCATAAATACTGTGTATTTAATAGATAGTGGATTTAAAAGGATTTAGATCTAACCAATCAAAAGCTACAATGCATACAGTGCTATAAATATGTTTTGAGGCTTACAAGACTTAACATCTAGCCAATCACGAGTAACTATGGATGCTATTCTATAAATACAAAATCTCTGGCAATGCTATTGTATCTATCCAATAAAGTGTAACGTAGAAGCATTGCTCTAAATAACGATTTCACACCACTGGCAGCGTTGTAGAGCGGAGTTTGGAGCTTGTAGCTTTGGTTAAATAATTATTATTTTTTTACAGTAAAATATTGCTAAGTGCGTCTAGAACTTACAATTTTAAAGAAATATATATAGTCACATATTTAATATTATAATTCATTTTTCTGGTTCATTTGACGATTACAAAAAAAAAATAGGCTGGTTTTTAAACTCGCCTTTGTGGTTGAAACGTTAACTGGTAAACTTTCAATGTGTCGGTTGGTTGCTTTTAAGAATATTTTACGTAGCCAAGAGTTTGAGAGAAAAAAACAACAGCACGGTCTAGGCAAAATAAGAAAAGGGAGAGGGGGTCTCTAGACGAGGTCACCTTGCCCTCAACGTCTATATTTGTAGCCCAGATACTTTTTTTGAAAATATAACAAAATATTACAAATTCACTAGTAATTCATTTTTTTGCCACAAGTCTGGAGCAGTGTTGTAGCTGTCAAAAATTTCACCCAAGCGGAGCCGATTGGAAGATCTCCAAATAATAAAAAAAAAAAACACCAACAAGAAAAATAAACAAGACATTTTCTCTGCAACTTTCAAGACGATGAATTTGACCAATCATATAATCTCAAAAATAACCATAGAAGTTTATTTTTAAATATAGATATTTAGTTTTAAATAGAAAATGACATTAAAATTTAAATTATAACAAATCTGTTGTATTTTATTTAATATGTATTATTTTGGGTACTTTAATTGATATAGAGAGAAAAATGAAAAATAAATATACCAATATAGATTTCCAAATTCTTACATTTAACATAGATTCCCAAGTTCTTGCAATTAACATAGATTCCTCAATTCTTACATTTAACAAAATCTATTACAAACACATAAAAATGTCCACTTACATTTCGGCTACACATTGAAAATATATTGTATAGCATAATCGCTGCAAAAGTCAGATCCATAATGTTGTTATAAAAGAATACAGCACTAATGTAGGAATACGTTTTGGTATCACAATATCAGATGAACGTTTGTGCACTTATGAAATATATTTTCACTAATCCCCCCCCCACCCCAACTCTCCCACCCGGCCTGATTTAATTCCAGCCTGCACAATGGGTTAGCGTTAGAGTTCCCTATCAACAGGAAGTTTTTATTGTAACTACAATTGGCCATTGTTCACTTTTATTGAATAAATAAATATATTTTCTTTGTTGATATTGTTGTATGTCTTGGCTTTTAATGTCAGTGGTTTTGTTGTTTGTTTGTATTGACATAGCAGTGTATGTCATGTGTCAGGTCAAGTTGACATTTTATATGACTGCACATGGCAGGAAGAGGTGTCACTGGTCTGGATAGATTGCTATGTGGTAAAAGAAAACTGCGGTGATTGTACATACTTTTCTTTCGAAGTACACTTTCACACTAGTTTTAAACAGAGAGAGAGAGAGTGTGTCTTAGAGAGACGTAGTGAGAGAGAGAGAGAGACGTGGTGAGAGATAGACGTGGTGAGAGAGAGAGATGTAGTGAGAGAGAGACGTGGTGATAGAGAGAGATGTAGTGAGAGAGAGACGTGGTGAGAGAGAGAGATGTAGTGAGAGAGAGACGTGGTGAGAGAGAGAGATGTAGTGAGAGAGAGACGTGGTGAGAGAGAGAGATGTAGTGAGACAGATGTAGTGAGAGAGAGACGTGAGAGAGAGAGATAGAAAGACGTAGTGAGAGAGAGAGAGACGTGGTGAGAGAGAGATGTAGTGAGAGATAGACGTGGTGAGAGAGAGAGATGTAGTGAGAGATAGACGTGGTGAGAGAGATGTAGTGAGACAGATGTAGTGAGAGAGAGACGTGAGAGAGAGAGATAGAAAGACGTAGTGAGAGGGAGAGAGAGACGTGGTGAGAGAGAGATGTAGTGAGAGAGAGACATGGTGAGAGAGAGAGATGTAGTGAGAGAGAGACGTGGTGAGAGAGATGTAGTGAGACAGATGTAGTGAGAGAGAGACGTGAGAGAGAGAGATAGAAAGACGTAGTGAGAGAGAGACGTGGTTAGAGAGAGAATGACGTAGTGAGAGAGAGATGTAGTGTAAGAGAGACGTGAAAGAGAGATAGAAAGACGTAGTGAGAGAGAGAGAAACGTAGTGAGAAAGAGAGAGACGTAATGAGAGAGAGAGACGTGAGAGAGAGATAGAAAGACGTAGTGAGAGAGAGAGAGAGAAACGTAGTGAAAAGAGAGAAACGTAATGAGAGAGAGACGTGAGAGAGAGATAGAAAGACGTAGTGAGAGAGAGAGAGAAACGTAGTGAAAAGAGAATGACGTAGTGAGAGAGTGACGTGAGAGAGAGATAGAAAGACGTAGTGAGAGAGAAAGAGAAACGTAGTGAGAAAAAGAGAGACGTAGTGAGAGAGTGACGTGAGAGAGAGATAGAAAGACGTAGTGAGAGAGAGAGAGAAACGTAGTGAAAAGAGAGACGTAGTGAGAGAGAAACGTAATGAGAGAGAGACGTGAGAGAGAGATAGAAAGATGTAGTGAGAGAGAGAGAAACGTAGTGAAAAGAGAATGACGTAATGAGAGAGTGACGTGAGAGAGAGATAGAAAGACGTAGTGAGAGAGAAAGAGAAACGTAGTGAGAAAAAGAGAGACGTAGTGAAGGATAAAGGACAAGAGAGAATGAGAGTCAATGATAAAAGAGATAACATAGAAAAAAGGAATGAGAGAGAAACGTGAGAGAGAGATAGAAAGACGTAGTGAGAGAGATAGAAAGACGTAGTGAGAGAGAGAGCCGTGGTGAGAGAGAGACGTAGTAAGAGAGAGAGATAGACGTGGTGAGAGAGAGACGTAGTGAGAGAGTGATGTAGTGAGAGAGACGTGAGAGAGAGATAGAAAGACGTATTGAGAGAGAGAAACGTAGTGAGAGTGAGAGACAGAGACGTGGTGAGAGAGAGAGACGTAGTGAGAGAGAGAGATACGTAGTGAGAGAGAGATATGTGAGAGAGAGACGTAGTGAGAGAGAGAGACGTAGTGAGAGAGAGAGAAACGTAGTGAGAGTGAGGGAGAGAGACGTGGTGAGAGAGAGAGACGTAGTGAGAGAGAGAGAGACGTAGTGAGAGAGAGATATACGTAGTGAGAGAGAGAGAGACGTAGTGAGAGAGAGAGACGTAGTGAGAGAGATACGTAGTGAGAGAGAGACGTAGTGAGAGAGAGACGTAGTGAGAGAGAGATGTAGTGAGTGAGAGACGTGAGAGAGATAGAAAGATGTAGTGAGAGAGAGATATACGCAGTGAGAGAGAGAGACGTAGTGAGAGAGAGAGACGTAGTGAGAGAGATACGTAGTGAGAGAGAGACGTAGTGAGAGAGAGACGTAGTGAGAGAGAGATGTAGTGAGTGAGAGACGTGAGAGAGATAGAAAGACGTAGTGAGAGAGAGAGAAACGTCGTGAGAAAGAGAGACGTAGTGAAGGATAAAGGACAAGAGAGAATGAGAGTCAATGATAAAAGAGATAACATAGAAAAAAGGAATGAGAGAGAAAGCGAGAGGGAGAGAGAGATGGACAAATGTAAGAGTGAGTGAGAGAAATAAAGAGAGATGGACAGATGTAAGAGTGAGGGAGAGAAATAGAGAGAGAGATGGACAAATGTAAGAGTGAGTGAGAGAAATAGAGAGAGAGATGGAAAAATTTAAGAGTGAGTGAGAGAAATAGAGAGAGAGATGGACACTTGTAAGAGTGAGTGAAAGAAAAAGGGAGAGAAGGACAAATGTAAGAGTGAGTGAGAGAAATAGAGAGAGAGATGGACAAATGTAAGAGTGAGTGAGAGAAATAGAGAGAGATTGTAAGATAGTGTAAGAGAGAAAGGAAAAAAGTATAGAGAGAAATAGATAGAAAGAGAGAATACGAGAAAGAAATATTGAGAAAGTGAGAGAGAGAGAGTGAAAGAGAGAATACGAGAAAGAAATATTGAGAAAGAGAGAGAGAGAGAGAGTGAAAGAGAGAATACGAGAAAGAAATATTGAGAAAGAGAGAGAGAGTGAAAGAGAGAATACGAGAAAGAAATATTGAGAAAGTGAGAGAGAGAGAGTGAAAGAGAGAATACGAGAAAGAAATATTGAGAAAGAGAGAGAGAAAGTGAAAGAGAGAATACGAGAAAGAAATATTGAGAAAGAGAGAGAGAGAGTGAAAGAGAGAATACGAGAAAGAAATATTGAGAAAGTGAGAGAGAGTGAAAGAGAGAATACGAGAAAGAAATATTGAGAAAGTGAGAGAGAGTGAAATAGAGAATACGAGAAAGAAATATTGAGAAAGTGAGAGAGAGTGAAATAGAGAATACGAGAAAGAAATATTGAGAAAGTGAGAGAGAGTGAAATAGAGAATACGAGAAAGAAATATTGAGAGAGAGAGAGAGAGTGAAAGAGAAAATACGAGAAAGAAATATTGAGAAAGTGAGAGAGAGAGAGAGTGAAAGAGAGAATACGAGAAAGAAATATTGAGAAAGAGAGAGAGAGTGAAAGAGAGAATACGAGAAAGAAATATTGAGAAAGTGAGAGAGAGTGAAAGAGAGAATACGAGAAAGAAATATTGAGAAAGTGAGAGAGAGTGAAAGAGAGAATACGAGAAAGAAATATTGAGAAAGTGAGAGAGAGTGAAAGAGAGAATACGAGAAAGAAATATTGAGAAAGTGAGAGAGAGAGAAAGAGAGAACGCGAGAAAGAAATATTGAGAAAGTGAGAGAGAGTGAAAGAGAGAATACGAGAAAGAAATATTGAGAAAGTGAGAGAGAGAAAGAGAGAACACGAGAAAGAAATATTGAGAAAGTGAGAGAGAGAGAGAGGGAAAGAAAGAAAAGGAGCTAAATAACTGTTTTGATCTTTCAATTTTAACTTTTTTTTTCTAAAAGACTTTGTGGTCAAGTCTTCAACAGAATTTTAAATGCCAACAATTGATATTAAAACTAATTAAAATGTTGATAATATTTATTCTATTTAAATATTCATAATTCAAATTTAGATTACATGTCTCGCGAACGTCTTTTAAAATCTATATTTTAAATGGAAAATGTCAAAGTCGAAAATTGTTTAAAAAATATTCCACCCCCCCCCCCTCCCCATTCCCAAAGCCAATCATATGCATTTCAAATATCTCCATTGCCAGCAGCTATAAGGTTATTAATACATCGTCATATACCCACCCACCCCCCTCACATCCCAATGTTATCACATTTACTTAAGAAAATAATTCTTCTCTCTCTTTCTCTCTTTCCTTATCTCTTTTGTTTTCTTAACTCGTTCTCTTTCCCTTTCCCCTTTCTCTCTCTCTCTCACTCTCTCTCTCTCTCTCTCTCTCTCTGTCTCTCTCTCTCACTCTCTCTCTCTCTCTCTCTCTCTCTCTCTCTCTCTCACTCTCTCTGATCTGAACCTCCACTCTAATTTTAATCCTTGTTTAAATTTTATCATTTGTCTCTTTCTCTAAATCTGTTCATTTCTCATTATCTCCATCGCTCTTTTTATCAATATATTGCATCTCTCCTTTTCTCTCTCTCTCTCTCCCTCCCTATCTCTCTCGTTCGCTTCACCCTTCAACTTCGTCTCGCTCTCTCCCATTGTACATCTCTTTCTTATCGCCATCTCTCTAATAATTATCTTTCACAGTGGTGCAGCAGTCTCTTCTATTTAATGCTATATGGGAGGTAATCCGTGTGCATTCATGGGAGAACGACCCCAAAAACTAATCAGTAATATTCCATTGAAAATACAAACCATTCAAGCATAGCAAGGCCCCCACGAAAGCACAGTAAAAAAACAACAATAGATTGATATATATATATATATATATATATATATATATATATATATATATATATATATATATATATATATATATATATATATATTAGAGAGAGTAGGGTTATTCAACGACAAAATTAATATATAAGCTAAGACAAATACTTAAGTGAAATCAGAAAAAAAAATGGCATAATATAAAATAAACTTAACATTTTAGGCTATCAGTAGGATTGCAATAATTTGCGCCATCAGTAGCATTGCAATAATTTGGACCATCTTTAGAAATGAAATAGTTTAGGCCAGGGGTCGGCAACCTACGAAACGACCACCGGACATGTCACGCAGAACGATTTTCAATGGCACGCGGAAAAAAAGAAATCATGTTTCTTCTACAAGAAAAGAGTAGAACGATTTTAAGGCTGTTGGCACGCTGAATCAATTAGAAATCCTACTTTGGCCCACTGTTATCAAAAGGTTGCCAACCCCTGGTTTAGGCCATTAGTAGCATTGTAATATTTTGGAACAGCAGGATAATTTTTAGTCGGATAAATAGATTCATCATTATAAGCAAAGTAGGCCTAAGGGCCGCAACTGGGAAGAAAATAAAAGCCACTGTTTAGGCTACGTCATGATCACAAGCCGATAAAAAGGGGGTTTGTGGTTGGGGGGGGAAAGGAGATAATCAAGCTACTTTTACGCATTCTACAAGGGTGATAATCAAGATGTATGTGTCTACACGTCCAAACGATATGTCAAGGTCCAGTTAGTTTTATAATCCATTCACGACAAAATCATTGCCCTAGTTTTCACTATCAGTGTCTTCAGTGATACAAAAAATTCCCTTTTTTTGGAAAATATATATATATATAAGTTTGTTCATATTATGTATATGAGAGTGAGTGAGTGAGTGAGTGAGAGATAGATAGATAGATAAATAGATGGAGAGAAAGAAAGAAAGACTACTAGACCGACTAGTCCGACCTTAGTAAAGAGTTTGCCAGAGTCAAGAGCTTGTTCTAGTTTCAAGTAAGGCTCAGATATATACCTATACCTGGGTACCTCTCTGTATTTCGCCCAATGGAACAGAGACCCTTAGTAAACACAATAAACAAACAAATATGAGTCACGAAGAATTTTGCAATTTAAAAAAAAATAGATTGGTCAATACGAGTTTTGTCCATTCTGGACGTTTCGGCCTTAACATTACATTTTGGATATCCAAATTGCAGCGTTCAAATCTGACACACTTTATAATCCCATATTTTCGTTTCTAAAATTACCTCAAACGTCCGAGAAAAAATTATATCTTCACAAAGCCTACGTTGTATTTTTTTTTTTTGTTGTATACGTTAATCGGTCATTTCCCAATACTTTAATCCTCGTTGTCTTTGGTCGACTCACTGCTCTAAATGTACCTTACTCGTCAAAATATGACCAACGGTCTTAAAAGGCCTTTGAGCCTGTAAGAAGAGGCAAATGATAGGTATCCATACCTTATTGTACTGCAGTAGTCTATTTGCTCAGATAGTGGTAACTACAAAATATTTACAAATATTTTTAACGGAGGCGCCTAAGTCGAACTGTAGCCCTCATGAGTTTAACCTGATACCTTGGGCCTTTTTTTTGTGAGTTGCTTTGTGGCGTGTTGTTTAGCCTGGTGGAACAACATCGCTAAACTCGTACTGAGGACAAACCCAAAAAGGAATGATCCGTACAGTGGAGGAATAGCTTGTTTCGCTTTCTACACGACCGCTTTAATGGTCAAGCATAAGTCCAGTTATTCGGCAAGGTGGCAGAGCGGCAGCGCGTTCAACTGGTGGTGTTCCAAAGGTTCTGGGTTCGAATCCTGGTGAAGGCTAGGATTTGTTCCCGGGACTGGAGGGTGTCCCTGAATCTATAAAGCTCTGATGGGTACCTGACATTAGCTGGGGTAAAGTAAAGGCGGCTGGGAATTGTTCTGGCCACATAATCCGCTAGTACGCCGTGGTCACAGAAACTGGTGAACGCCGCTTCACCGGCCCTATGATCAATTTGCTCCGAAGAGTACTTTACTCTTCTATAAGAGCCAATCGCCATAGTTCATTGAGGAGAGCCCGCGAAAGAACAGAATAATTCAAGGCTTGGCCATATACCTTAAAGAAGGTTTAGGCCAATGGCCACTGAAGCAAGTCTAGATCTGTCCCTTTAGTGTGCTGATGTCCGTGGACACGAGACACTCTCCAAATGGTAAGCTGAAAGCTTTTATATATTATAATGTTATAAACTTCTCCAACACTTTCATCTTCTACACTGATCAATCAAAGACCGAGTTATAATGACAAAAACAAATCTTAATAACTTCTGTAAACTCATCCATGCATTGAAATTATGAACGGTGAAATGTGATGTATGCTAAGCCTTTTCAATTTATCTCTTTTGAATGTGTTCTTATTTTGACTTTGCCTATCATCTTTGTAATATACAAAAAAATTTAGATTATTACTCGATTTGTATTTACATGTTTGTTATAATAATATATATTATGAATTTGTATTTATTTTACAATATAAATTTAGTATTTTGTAAACAAATTGTTAGTTGCTTAAGTCTAATGAAAAAAACAACAGAAATCAACAAAAATACTTGCAGAAAATGTTTTCTTCTTTTTAAAATGTAATGGGCAAAGGTTATTTTTTCTTCTAGTTTTTGTTAAGAAAACACTCCAGTTGAACAAATTATATTATTTCTCAGTGTTACCTTCAGAGGCCTGGAATTATCCTGTAGCTAGTAAAGTTTTGAATTCTAAGTTTTCTGGTAAAAGTATCGCATAGAAAAGAAAAGAAAGACAACTCAATGTTTAAATAACATTTGTTAATTTTCATATACATTTGGAAAACATTTGCAGTCAAAACAAAACGTGCATTCTACACAATTTCATGAATAATTAAATATAAATTAGAAGAACATTTTACGTTCAAAGACCAAGTGAAGAGGTTTTTCTCGAAGGGCAGATATTTGGAACAGCCTCATACGAAAGTGATATTTTGAAGGGGAAATAAATAAACAAAACACAACGCTCTAAATCTATATTTAATCATTTTGTTAAATAATAGGACCAGGTAAATATTCAAAACACGTGGAAATAGATTCAAAACACGTGAAAATATTCATTTTTTTTTATCGAATTCCCCTATCTGACGTCACTTCCATTTGTTGCCCTCTCAAATTGTTAAGAGATTTGGATTTTTCGTACACAAATTTAAGAGCTAATATTGAACTAGACTAATTACTTGAAAGCTATGTTTAATATTTTGCATAAATGATTTTATTAGCATTCGGTTACTGAATATACTATTTACAATCAAAATAAACTTTTAACTCAATATTGATAAAAAGCTTTACACTTAGTCTCTAAAACAAATATCCTATGTGTTTAAAATTTGTCCTTTCCCAGAAAAGACACAAATTTGACCAAAACCAAGGATTTTTTAAATATATATTTTATAATAATAAAACTATAAGCTTTAGAGACATTTTATTATAGAGATTAAACGGGTTTCTAAATAGAGTACGTATTCAGATTATTATCGTTTTACAAAAATGTTGGATTTATTGTTCTATGTGTTTATTATTATTACATTATTGATTATAGACAATTGTATGCTGTTCTATACGCAACAAAATCGGTTTTTCCATTCAAATGTGTATCAACAAGCTGAGTCCTATATTTGACTAGTCAACAAATATTTGAGTTATGTATATTTTGAAAGTTTAGTTTTTGTATAGAATACGGTGGCCCTATGCATTTTGCTTTGGTATAATTTTTTTTCGCAAAGGGAGATTTAGAAAACTTCGAAATATTTAATAAATTTCAATAGTAAGGTTTGTAACTATTGATAATTTTAGACTAACAATAAACTTTTAAGTGTGAAGATTATTGCACTACCATCCGCCCATAGCATCCCTGTCTTTCTGTCCATCTATCTGTCTGTCTGTCTGTCTGTCTATCTTTCTAACTGTCTATCTGTCTATCTGTCTATTTGTTTATCTGTTTATCCGTCTATCCGTCTATCTGTCTGCCTGTCTGCCTGTCTATCTGTCCATCTGTCCATCTGTCTATCTGTCTATCTGTCTATCTGTCTATCTGTCTATCTGTCTATCTGTCTATCTGTCTATCTGTCTATCTGTCTATCTGTCTATCTGTCTATCTGTCTATCTGTCTATCTGTCTATCTGTCTATCTGTCTATCTGTCTATCTGTCTATCTGTCTATCTGTCTATCTGTCTATCTGTCTATCTGTCTATCTGTCTATCTGTCTATCTGTCTATCTGTCTATCTGTCTATCTGTCTATCTGTCTATCTGTCTATCTGTCTATCTGTCTATCTGTCTATCTGTCTATCTGTCTATCTGCCTATCTGCCTATCTGCCTATCTGCCTATCTGCCTATCTGTCTATCTGTCTATCTGTCTATCTGTCTATCTGTCTATCTGTCTATCTGTCTATCTGTCTATCTGTCTATCTGTCTATCTGTCTATCTGTCTATCTGTCTATCTGTCTATCTGTCTATCTGTCTATCTGTCTATCTGTCTATCTGTCTATCTGTCTATCTGTCTATCTGTCTATCTGTCTATCTGTCTATCTGTCTATCTGTCTATCTGTCTATCTGTCTATCTGTCTATCTGTCTATCTGTCTATCTGTCTATCTGTCTATCTGTCTATCTGTCTATCTGTCTATCTGTCTATCTGTCTATCTGTCTATCTGTCTATCTGTCTGTCTATGCCTGTCTTTCTCTATCTTTCTATTCAAGCTTTCTGTCTATCTATTGGTCTAGTAAATAGTTGCACCTGGTAACATCTATCCCTTCTGCATAACTCACAATTTCTCAAGTTTCAACTGTGACACAATGATTGTATCCAGTTGTTTCCAAGTGTTTATCTTGTAATAATTGAAATGAAAATATTTGCACAAACCAGGTTCACTTGGGATTAGACTGGCGGGAAAACACAAGTTTGGGATAAGGTCAAAACAGGTCAGTCAATGAATACCTAGAGTTGTTCCCCGTTGAAGGGTATTTCTGTTCCAGCAGCCAATCACAAATTACAAATGGACTAAAATCCAGTTTTGTAACCCAGCGCAAAATTAAACGTGTATTTTCATTGGTCTGGTTAATTATTCACCAAAAATATTTACGCCAAACTTTTACCATAAACATTTTTTTGATTTTTTTATTAAAAAAAATTGTCTTTAAAATAAAGGGTTCTCGGAATGTTATTCTTTGCAAAGACATATTATAACAATTAACAATATGGGGAACTGTTAGAAATATTATATTTTTTAAAAGTTGCTTTAGAATTCTTTTTTTTAATTAAATAATGCGCACAGTAATTTGACAAAGGAAATATTTTGTAACATTTTTGGTCAAAATAATTTTTTTTTTAAATTGCACAGTACACTAATAATGATTTCAAAATGGATATTATAACGCTTTCATTTTTATTTTTAAATGTTGTTCACCCAGAGCGACATGAAATAAACTTGTGTACCGTGTCTTTCATCTGAGTGAATCGTTATTCTACTTGAAGGTCTTGCACGCATTCTTACTGAAACAACGCTAAAAGACTCTCTGCTGAAACTGTCGATTCTTGCGGTAAAAAGAGGGCGTGACTGATTATTGATGCTATCGATTCTGCTTTCGTTTAATTTGCTAATTAGCTCGTTAAATTAGCCAAAGTAATAAGAAAGGAAAAAAAACCGGAGTACATTTTCATTACGTAGAGCCTGTATATTGATGGGTATTTATTAATCTGCTTAAGAAAGTTTAGTTTATATATATATATTGACTTATATATACATATAATATATATATATATATATACATAGAAAGAGAGAGAGAGAGAGAGAGAGAGAGAAGGAGAGAGAAAGATAGTGAGAGAGATAGAGAGAGAGGGGGGATTATTATATAAATAGAGAGAGAGAGAGAGAGATGGATGGATGGATATACTGATTGATAGGTATATATATATATATATAATTGTTTATATCCAATAAGCTATTATGTAGCCTAGTATCTATTTATATGTATAGATATAATGAATGGTATATAGTATAAGATATGGTATAGTATGTAATAGAAATGTTTGAATTTTTTTATAACGTAGAACTCGCTCGTTAATAAATAATTAGTCTGAGTCTGAATGGCATGGAACACAAGATGGGATTGTGCAAGGACATACTGTAACTACAGTAAAGTACCCTTCGCACCAAACGGATCATAGGGCTGGTGAAGCAGCGTTCACCAGTTTCTATGGCCATGGTACACTAGGGGATGTGTGGCAAGCACAATACCCCTACAAATGTCAGGTACCCATCAGAGCTGTTTAGACTCAAGGACACCCTTAAGTCCAGGGAAAAAATCTTAGCCTCCATCAGTATTCGAACCCAGGACCTTTGGATCGGCTACCGTGCCCCCATACAGACGAAATGGAAAACTTTGGAAACATCCTAGCCATACAATCCCCTAGTGCACTTTGAAACCTATTTAAATCTACACTGTAAAGAGTGGCTACACAAGTACATAGACCTACCTTTTGCTTTTACACCAGTACACAACATTATCTTGTCTTCTAGTGTGTACACCAGGAGTCGGTAACATTTTGCTAACAGAGTGCCAATATAGGATTCCGTAATCACTCTGCGTGCCAACAGCCTAAAAGTCGAACCTGTTCTATTATACTTTTCAAAAATTATTTTATTGAACAATTAATTTAACTCCGTGGCAAGACCAAGACCAAAAGCAAAGGAAATTTATAGAGAACATAGTTACAACAGATTTATAGGGAACATAGTTAAAACAGATTTATAGAGAACATAGTTACAACAGTTTTATAGAGAACATAGTTACAACAGATTTATAGAGAACATAGTTACAACAGATTTATAGAGAACATAGTTACAACAGATTTATAGAGAACATAGTTACAACAGATTTATAGAGAACATAGTTAAAACAGATTTATAGAGAACATAGTTAAAACGTTTTATATTTATTGAAAAAATTAAAGTGTTTGTGATTATTATCCTTTTTATTTGCATTTATATCAAATACAATATTTTATTAGTCTACTGACTTTCCCATTTATAGTAATAATTGTCTAAACATTATCAATTGGTACTCAAGCTGAAGATCGGACAGTTACTAATATTAATTTATACTGTGATCTCAGTGTACTGAGATGTCCTTTAAAGTGTTTAAGATTGATTGATGTTCGCGTAAAATTACAGTTAAGCGGACTAGATACGTAGTAATCAGACAAACCGGGTAGTTAATGTAATGTTTGAAAATATAAGCTTACATATAAATTATTTAGTCATAAAATAGTTATACAATTTTCAAATACTTTTAAAAGTTAGTTTATTTCAAAGTTATAATTTGTAGCCATTTATTCTTTTGTAAAAAAAAATTTAAAAAAAAGAAATATCCTAAAATTATTAGCGCAAATAAAATGCTTTAATTATCTCCCTTCAATAAAAAAACGTTTCCACATTTGATTCAATAGTGATGCCAAAAAGTTATGTTTTGTAATATAAAAAATATTACTGACTTATTTTTTATTTCGTTATAATTGTAAGTTGAACCAAAAGCTGAAAGTAGAAGAGCGAATGCCTATCAGTTGAGAATATTAGATGACTTTCCTAAGCTAAGCAGCTTCCTTTCAGATTTTTTACGCTAAAGGGCACTTTTGGATGCAATTTTTGAAAAGTTTTTAAAAGTCTTGCCTTTGATTAGGAAACTTACCTTTGAGTACTTCGATGTATTTCTAAAAAAGCCTAACTATCGAAATATATGCCTTTATATAGGGATGTACATTTAGTTAAATGTTTTGAAATTGATTTCACGGCAAGATATATATCCAGTTTCAATGCAAATCTATTTCAGTGATCCTTGTAATGCAAGTAGTTCAATTAACTGAAATGTTATGTCATTCAGAAACATCGATTTCAACAGTCAGTTTTCCTCTTTTCAGAACCAGAAAATGATGTTGTTTTTTTCATCAATAAAAAAATAATTCTTGGAGGTCTCTCGCGTGCCATTGAAAATTACTCTGCTTGCCAAGTTTAGCACTTGTTCCTTAGGTTGCCGATCCCTGATGCACACTCACACAACACCAACAAGGAAGAACAAAACAACTAAAATTCAATTAATGCACTTCTGTTATCAAACCTGACTCCTAGCCTACATCCCGACCACGCCTATAGCGGATACGGTCTATAGATTAGATCTAAGTTGACTACATTAGGTAGCTTCACTTTTTAAAATCTTTCTTTTTTAATTTATCAATTTAACATGCAACATGAAATGTGTTCTATTTAAAGGTTGTCGAGTCACGTGATCTCAATCTCTATAGACCTTTTTAGTTTGACCCCGGAAAAGAGGCGTGGTCTTGAGACTCACTGACATATATTTTTTTGGGGGGCACAAAGATTTTTGTTTCTTCTTTCCATATAGTATTTTACTAAAGGTGTTGGGTTTTTTTAATTTTATTATAGTTGTTTTTGAACTTTAAACCATAAAAACACATGGAGACCTTAAACTAAGAACCTAGGAAGGGAATTGTTAAAAAATAACGTTTAGAGCTTCTTTTTTCTTTTAAGAAAAATTTTTTTTAGACCTGGACTCTATGCTTTGGACCTTAATATTATGGTCGATTCTATCGTGATCACTGTGTCATTACTTTTTGTTGAGTTTCTTCTATGTAAAAAAAAAATTACGTTTAGAACTAGTTTTGTATCGAAAAAATAATAATTAGGCCTATAATGCTTTTATTACTGTCGGTTATTCAAGCTATTGCTTAACTTAGCCCTAGACCTAGATCGCTCGTTTTGATTAATAAAAAGGCAAATATAATTCTAGATATATTTTATGTTGAATGTTTGATAGAGACAGAGGCAAGAGCCGATGCATCTTCACGAATATAAAAACCATAGCCATAGCCATAGCAAATATCATGTTAAATTTTAAAAATATATATATTGTTCGTAGGAAGAGGCTAATATAATAATATATATAAGCCTATGTCGTATAGTCGGGCCTATGACCGTATGTCGGCGTAGGCCTAAGGCCTATGTTTTCCATATTGAATATGATAGGCCTATAGATATATAATATATAGTATATAGGCTTATTCATATTGTCATTTCATTAGTCCTATGCATGAAATATTATTCAATAACAGGCCTATAACTAAAAATTCATGAAGAAAACACGCACCTGTTTGCAAATATCAAATATATAGCATAGCCTACCTTCATATTCGCTTCATTATTTCATGCAATCGCAATCGCTTAATCAACACTTTTCTATAGTAAATAGTAAATAGTTTCAATTGTTTAATAGTTTAAACTGTTTAAGCTTATAACCTTTAGGCTACTATAATAGGCTAATAGTAATAGGCCTAGGCCTGTAGGCAGGCTAATAATTAGGCCTATTATAGTAAACTATATATGATAGGCCGATTCGATATGCTATAATATATTAAATAATAGCTATTATAGGCCTATCCTAAAAGCCTATAAGCCATAAGCCTATATTTATAATTTATATAGGCCTTTAGGCTACTTTAGCTTAGCCTATTAGGGCCTATAGGCTAATATATAGCCTATAGCTAGGTCTAGGCCTACTAATATGTTATAATCCCGCTTAACTACTTCTACATACAATATTTTAACGATAAAACCCCAGAACAAGTAAAACAATAGCCTAGGCCTATGGGACATAGACCTAGGCCTTTTCAGAATCAAACTGTTATGAGCTTAACTTTGGCTTTTCAAGGTTCTTTATCTTTTGTGACATCGAAATCGAACGATTAAAAAAATAAATAATTAAAAGTTACGATTTCTATTGCTACAAATAATAACTTAATACAATATAGCCTACGCGTTGATACTTCAACACAAACAAAGCTTTATAAATATATAACTATGTTAAATTTTATTTGTATGTTTAAAGACGATTTACTGATCGCTCGACGCCAATCTGTATTAACACGGTGACATGGTAACCATAGACGCATTAGGCCTAGAATGTATAATAAATGTTTTTTGGGTTAAAAACTGGTTCAAAGGGTAAAAGAAAAGTACAGTTCGCTCCCTAGCTTCTGGGTATAAAGTTTTTATGAATTAGTTTTTTTGTAAAATGAAAAGCTAATATAATTACGCCTAAAAACCACTAGGCCCCCAGTAAAATAACAAAGGCGAAGAAGGTTTTATTGACAACTTCTGCCCCCTAGCGACTGCGCATGCGTAGACATTGACCTCTTTTTTGGAATAATTAATAAAATGAAAAGGTCTATAGAGCATTTGCAATAGGCTTGGCTTAGGTTTCTAGGTCACGTAACTATGTAAATAGAAGCCATGATGGAGATAGATTAAAATTGTTCTTTACCATGTCTATTTTACACCAAAAATATAAGGAACTTGTTTCCGTAAATCTTGATATTTAACTGTTATACTAGTCCTTAGTAGTCCGTCCACGAAGTAAACAGGATTTAAGGCTTTAAGGCTTTTATA
This sequence comes from Anisus vortex, assembly GCA_949126835.1. Classification (NCBI taxonomy): domain Eukaryota; kingdom Metazoa; phylum Mollusca; class Gastropoda; family Planorbidae; genus Anisus; species Anisus vortex. The sequence continues at coordinate 39,417,568 of OX421493.1, forward strand.
GTTTTTCAATAGGTATTGTGAAACATTTCACAGTCTGCCTTATGCTTTACTTTTAGATAGTAAGGCTAACTTTCGACAATCGACATCTTCAGTTAAGTATTCTGCACTTACAGAACCTATTCCATTTATTTTTAATGGGTTTTAATTTTAGTTTTGACTGTTAATTTTCAACGCATGACAGTGTTTTATATAATATATTTTTACGTAATATTGTTGAAAAAATTATATTTTAAAATGAAACCTTCTGAAGGCTATTGTAATATGGCTACCATTTGTCACCACTAGACAAAGTAAACAAACACACACGTGCTTTTTGTCACGGGATTGCAACAAATTCTCTATACTTTTTTAAAGGACACAAACTTTAATACTGTTGATTTTGTATTTAACTTACCTACATTACTTTATATCAAATCAAGCGCCTAAATATATATATTCAGTCTTATAAAATGTATTAATAATTATAAAATTCAAGTGTAATATAAGAAACATTTTCGAAGCTTAAAAGATTTTTTAAAGCATTTTATTATAGAAAAGAATAATTAAGCTCGGCTTGTTCACCTAAAGTTACATTCATCAGGCCTTAGAGCTACTTAGGGTTCTAACAGCCATATTTGCATGCCCTGTTAAATATAAGGTACACATTACAAATATAACATGTTATTACCTTGTATAAACATTGGTAGGTTTAAAAATTTGAATAATTCGGAAATAGTGCTGGCAGTCTTAAATACTATAATGTAGTACATGGATCTATTGAACTCTTTAAGTAATAGTTATAATATATAGACACAGTAAATGGTATTATAAACTGCATAGTTAAGTAGAAATAAATATTTTACAAAGCATTACTTTAGATTATTTCACAATAAGCTATACAATGTATCTATGAGTACATTATATGCTGAATACCATTATACATTATAACATAAAGTATAAATAAAATGTACCTTAAACGTTATGCCTACATTACAGTTCATAGTAAGATTTCGTATAAAGCAACAATTTGTTTACTTAAGTATCATTTGTATATTATAGGTATTAGACGCCACAGCGGTCGCCAGTTGATTTCAGACTTTTGGAATCGTGACCATGCACGAACGGGTGCAGGCCATCAATTACTAGGTACAGCTCCCCCCCCTTTCAGCAACGCCCATGCCGCATTGAGGCGCCACACGTACCGGATGTCATTGTGTAGATATAAGGTCTTCATTGCAGGAAATACGTCACGCGTGTGGTCTATTTAGCGCGGGACGTGGAGTGGCTAATGCAATTGCCGCCATTAATTTTCAAAAGTGGATCGTTCCCTCTTATAACTTATATCATTAATGCATAACCACAATCACTTCCGGTGAGAACCGTTTTAACAAACATGCGAAGGCATAGCAGACTTTCAGTAAAATTATTCCACCTCGGTATACTACCAACGCATTCTATCGAAACATACAAGACGCATTCTTACACCAGCACAATCCACCAACACAATCCACAAACATAAGCCACCAACGCAATCCATCAACACAATACACCGTCATATCCTACCAACACATTTCACCAACACATTCGTCCAACACATTCCAATGACATATTTCAACAACACACTCAAACCCATTCTCCACACACACAAACCCATCCTCCACACACGCAAACCCATCCTCCACACACACAAACCCATCCTCCACACACACAAACCCATCCTCCACACACACAAACCCATCTTCCACACACACACCCATCCTCCACACACACAAACCCATCCTCCACACACACAAACCCATCCACCACACACTCAAACCCATCCACCACACACTCAAACCCATCCACCACACACTCAAACCCATCCTCCACACACTCAAACCCATCCACCACACGCTCAAACCCATCCTCCACACACTCAAACCCATCCTCCACACACTCAAACCCATCCTCCACACACTCAAACCCATCCTCCACACACACAAACCCATCCTCCACACACACAAATACATCCTCCACACACACAAATAAAAATTAAAAATTAAATTGGTTACTTATATAGCGCTTCTATCCATGCTATTTTAGCATGCTCAGTGCGCTCTGTAAACACACTGCTGCCTGCTGGCGCAAATATGTTTACAGGCCCGAAACTCCTGCAGTGCGACAGGGATCCGTCGGTGGCCGGGCTAGAACCCGCGACGTGTCAGATGGTTTTTGGTTGACAGTCCGGTGAACTAAGCGCTAGGCCAGCCGGCTTCACAAATACATCCTCCACACACTCAAACCCATCCTCCACACTCACAAACCCATCCTCCACACACACAAACCCATCCTCCACACACACAAACCCATCCACCACACACTTAAATCCATCCACCACACTCAAATCCATCCACCACACACTCAAATCCATCCACCACACACTCAAACCCATCCACCACACACTCAAACCTATCCACCACACACTCAAATCCATCCACCACACACTCAAACCCATCCTCCACACACTCAAACCCATCCTCCACACACTCAAACCCATCCACCACACACTCAAACCCATCCTACACACACTCAAACCCATCCACCACACACTCAAACCCATCCACCACACACTCAAACCCATCCACCACACACTCAAACCCATCCACCACACACTCAAACCCATCCACCACACACTCAAACCTATCCTACACACACTCAAACCCATCCACCACACACTCAAACCCATCCACCACACACTCAAACCCATCCACCACACACTCAAACCCATCCACCACACACTCAAACTTATCCTCCACACACTCAAACCCATCCACCACACACTCAAACCCATCCTACACACACTCAAACCCATCCACCACACACTCAAACCCATCCTACACACACTCAAACCCACCCACCCACATACAAAACGGACACACACAGAAACATTAAATAACGTCACTGACACGGGCAAATACAGTTGCCAACTAAGAGTCCAACTAAAAAAGTTACATTTTCGAGTGTTGTTATTTGAAACAATTCTAACTACTTTAGAGAAAAAAAATTGGTTTGGGACAATTTATCTATTGTTCTTTACTAATTGTCCCCCTCCCCCCCCCCCCCAATTACATACTCTTCCCATCCTTTCTTCAAATTCATTTTTTTCCCGATTCTTGTTTTCCTTGTATTCTTTCTTCCTATTATTTTTAAAAATATTTTCCAATTTTTATTTTGAGTGTTTCCTCACTGTCAGAAAGCAAAATATTCAAAGAATTCCACCAATAATATGTGACGGACAACGGAATGGTTTCGAAAATAAAGCATGTTCTATCACTATTGTGTTTACTACCTTGCACCGGTGCATGCTTCGGCTTGATTTAAAAGAATTGCATAATTGTGTTATTAGGTAACACAGGACCAATGCATATGTGTGGGACAGAATATCCTCAATTGTAGGCCCTCAAGAAAACATCATGACAACAATCAAACGGCGCAAACTGACATGGTTCGGTCATGTATTGCGGTATAATAACTTGCCAAAAACAATCCTCCAAGGCACGGTAGAACGTGGACATCGGAGAGGCCGTCAGTGGAGATGCTGGTTCGACAACATAAAATATTGGACAGGGCTGCATTTGTCTCAACTATTGACGACTTCTCAAGATAGGCAAAAGTTGTAATCGATCATATTTCTGCCACAAATTATGTGGTAGGACTATAAGTGGCCCACGGGTCTTGAGTTCGACATCAATGCCTTTGGCTAAAAGGCAACGTATCACGTTAATGACGAAAGCCAGCACTAAAATCTAGTTTTATAAGAGAGACTTTTACAGTTTAGATCTAGTCTGTTCTATAGTGAGACTAGCGTTGACAGATTTACTACACTGGATATGTAGGATTTATTTGGTTGTTTCTTGAAAGCAGTGGCGTAGATGGATCGTTGTGGAGGGCCTATTTTATCAGTATCAGAAGGGCTATTATTTTTTTGTCTTTATGAGTATGTTCATATAATTACATGAGTTGATTGAAAACATTCTTTTTACATCTTCCTCTTTCTTTCATTTCATTTTTTCTTAGACTGTTCGTATTTGTTCCTCTATTTCTCTAACATTCCATAGTTTCAACACTAAACTCACTTCTTTTTATTGTTAATTTACATCTTCTCTCTCTCTCTCTCTCTCTCTCTCTCTCACACACACACACACTCCCTCTTTCTGTCTCTCTATCTCTCTGTATCTCTCTCACTCAAACACACACACGCATAGTCAACAACAACAAAAAAGTTTTGAGAAGAAAGTAGCTCGACAAAGTCTATTGGTTGTTGACCGGAAAAGATTGTACCAGTTCCTCCTAAAGCTTGTTATGTATTTCAGCCAATCAGTACAAACCTACTCTATTGGTACATTTAGTAGTAAGAGTATGACCTACACATTAGCCTTGAGTAGTTTAATATTTACAGAAAAAATATAACACAACCTAAACAGGTTGAGTAATACATTCTAATGTTCATTTCTTTTAGTCATAATTAATATGTGGGACTTGAGCAATGTTTGGTATGCAGTCTATAGTAAAAGAACATCAAACTTTAAGTTTGTAAGATACTTAGGTAGTTGACTCTTTCTGGCGAGACACAGCGTGAAGAGTGTACTCTCTCTGACGAGACACAGCGTGAAGAGTGTACTCTCTCTGACGAGACACAGCGTGAAGAGTGTACTCTCTCTGACGAGACACAGCGTGAAGAGTGTACTCTCTCTGACGAGACACAGCGTGAAGAGTGTACTCTCTCTGGCGAGACACAGCGTGAAGAGTGTACTCTCTCTGACGAGACACAGCGTGAAGAGTTTACTCTCTCTGACGAGACACATCGTGAAGAGTGTACTCTCTCTGACGAGACACATCGTGAAGAGTGTACTCTCTCTGACGAGACACAGCGTGAAGAGTGTACTCTCTCTGGCGAGACACAGCGTGAAGAGTGTACTCTCTCTCACGAGACACAGCGTGAAGAGTGTACTCTCTCTGACGAGACACAGCGTGAAGAGTGTACTCTCTCTGACGAGACACAGCGTGAAGAGTTTACTCTCTCTCACGAGACACAGCGTGAAGAGTGTACTCTCTCTCACGAGACACAGCGTGAAGAGTGTACTCTCTCTGACGAGACACAGTGTGAAGAGTGTACTCTCTCTGACGAGACACAGCGTGAAGAGTTTACTCTCTCTCACGAGACACAGCGTGAAGAGTGTACTCTCTCTGACGAGACACAGCGTGAAGAGTTTACTCTCTCTCACGAGACACAGCGTGAAGAGTGTACTCTCTCTGACGAGACACAGAGTGAAGAGTGTACTCTCTCTGACGAGACACAGCGTGAAGAGTGTACTCTCTCTGACGAGACACAGCGTGAAGAGTGTACTCTCTCTGACGAGACACAGCGTGAAGAGTGTACTCTCTCTGACGAGACACAGCGTGAAGAGTTTACTCTCTCTGACGAGACACAGCGTGAAGAGTGTACTCTCTCTGACGAGACACAGCGTGAAGAGTTTACTCTCTCTCACGAGACACAGAGTGAAGAGTGTACTCTCTCTGACGAGACACAGCGTGAAGAGTGTACTCTCTCTGACGAGACACAGCGTGAAGAGTGTACTCTCTCTCACGAGACACAGCGTGAAGAGTGTACTCTCTCTGACGAGACACAGCGTGAAGACCAACAAACAATTCCTAAGAAACTCAACACCTTTCATAAGTGCATCCACTAAACATTAACGGTTACACATCTTGAAAGTATTGGGGCATGACGACCTACTGGCAGCGCGCTCGGCTGAATTGAAATCTTGGTGAATGTCATGATATATTCCCGGGTAAAGGCGACTGGGCATTGTACTGGCCACACAATGCCGTGAGCAGGGAAACTAGTGAACGCTGGTTCACGGGCATTATAAATCCAAACTGGTCTGAAACGGATATTTTACTTTTTAATGTCATGAAAGTCAAACGTAATCACTATTGAAAAATGAGCTCAAGAACGTACAGCCTTAGTTCTACTTATTATCTGAAGGACCATAAGAACTTACAGCCTTAGTTCTACTTATTATCTGAAGGACCATAAGAACTTACAGCCTTAGTTCTACTTATTATCTGAAGGACCATAAGAACTTACAGCCTTAGTTCTACTTATTATCTGAAGGACCATAAGAACTTACAGCCTTAGTTCTACTTATTATCTGAAGGACCATAAGAACTTACAGCCTTAGTTCTACTTATTATCTGAAGGACCATAAGAACTTACAGCCTTAGTTCTACTTATTATCTGAAGGACCATAAGAACTTACAGCCTTAGTTCTACTTATTATCTGAAGGACCATAAGAACTTACAGCCTTAGTTCTACTTATTATCTGAAGGACCATAAGAACTTACAGCCTTAGTTCTACTTATTATCTGAAGGACCATAAGAACTTACAGCCTTAGTTCTACTTATTATCTGAAGGACCATTAGAACTTACAGCCTTAGTTCTACTTATTATCTGAAGGACCATAAGAACTTACAGCCTTAGTTCTACTTATTATCTGAAGGACCATAAGAACTTACAGCCTTAGTTCTACTTATTATCTGAAGGACCATAAGAACTTACAGCCTTAGTTCTACTTATTATCTGAAGGACCATAAGAACTTACAGCCTTAGTTCTACTTATTATCTGAAGGACCATAAGAACTTACAGCCTTAGTTCTACTTATTATCTGAAGGACCATAAGAACTTACAGCCTTAGTTCTACTTATTATCTGAAGGACCATAAGAACTTACAGCCTTAGTTCTACTTATTATCTGAAGGACCATAAGAACTTACAGCCTTAGTTCTACTTATTATTTGATGGACCATAAGGCAAAGATGTCATAAAGAAGACTTATCCATTTATAGAGTTTTGTCAATAGTCGGTTGTATGTGCTACCAACCAACATTACAACCTCGACAGTAACAAAAACAGCTTCAAAATACAACAGATTTTCTATATTTTCTTTACGTCTCAAGTTCTTGTTTATGGAGATAAATCATGGCGTATACAGACATGCGCACTATGTATGCGTCGTGTGATGCCGGAACGGATAAGCACCGTCTGGGAATCAAAAAGTCTGGCATTGGTAAACGTTTTTTTTCCCTTTTCTTACATTTTTTTCTTTCTTAAACAGTCAGCAGCCAAAACACCAACAACCATTAAAAAAAGACACAATATGGGCCGAACATCCACTTGTCAACTCTAGCCAGATGACCCGTAATTTAAGGGAAGGGAGGAATGCTTGGATGGGTGCTTGGGAAAGGGGGTCCAATGAATGGGTGAAAGGGGATTGTATGTGTTAATGTATTAGCGTCTGTGCAGAACACACACCGTGTGGAACGGTAGCCAAGGGGCAGACCTACAGATTCCTGGAAAAAGTTTAGGAATTTGTTTCCGGGTCCTGAGGGTGTCCCTGAGTCTGCCCGTGACACAGATCATGGGATACGGTGGCCGAATGGTAGACGTACCGAATCCTGCAAAAGCTTAGGAATCGTTTCAGGGTGAGGAGGGAGTTCCTGAAATCTGCCCAGTTCTGATGGGTACCTCACAGTAGTTGAGGATAAATAAGGCGTCTGGGCATCGTGCTGGTCACACAATCCCCACCTAGTATGCAGTTGTTACATGAACTTGTGAACGTTGCTTCGCGTCCCCATAGATCTATTGGTCTGAAAGAAAAAAGTTCTTATTCAATAAGTGCTTAGTACAAACAAGGTGGTGGCGGTTTCTGTACTTGGAAGGAGGTAATTCAGAGCACCGAATGGATTTTTCTTTATTTTGATCCATCGGACAGCAATTTAAGCTAATCTCATCCTTTAATCTCTGCTGTTTTTCCCCTCGCGATGTAATCATAATAACTTTCTCTGTTCATTTTCACATTTGTTTTGTCTTTGTAATTTTCCCTTTCAGTTCTATACATTAATCTTTCATTACGACGCTATTATCCCACGTGAAGAAAATGTCCGTTCTCTATGAACGTCTGAACATTTTCTTAATAGCGTTGGGATGTGATGGCAGGTTGTTTTTTTTTTTTTTATCTCTTGTGACATGATTCCAGCGTGCATTGAATGAAGTTGGGCGAGTCTTTTAGGCGTTGGACAGAATCAGGAACCATTTTTCACTCAAAGCCTTAAGCTGTTAGCAAGTGTGCGTGTTCATAACTCGGCGAGCGAGCGCAAACACACATTACAAGAGCGCACAAATATTGATATTATTGTAATTATAACGAATTACTGTTACATCCTGTAGGCCTAAATACCGTTATTCTAAAGTTACACAGACAATTTCTTTTTCCACTCACAGCCTTCGCAAAATCAGACGGAACATTGAACAGGACCCAATCCGATTCATACATAATTCTTTGTAGCCTCCCCTCCCCCCTATCCCAACACCTATTATTTTTAAATTTACGTAGGGATCGAAACTAAGGAATTGGCATGGAATGGTGCTAGGACATAAACTCTTATATATACAATAAGGAATACTGCTCGTTGTAATTAATACTTGTGTAGCAAAGATATGGGTACCCGGTATGTGTTTCTACATTTAAATTATTAAAGTCTACATTAGAAATACATCACAATAAAAATTCATCACAGTGTTCATATAAACATAAGGATAAAAAGACTTTTTGTATCTCATATGCAAAAATACAAGCAGATCTGATAAGTTCTATTTTTTTCCGAATGGTAAGCGGGCATGGAGCGGGCTGATTGAAGAAACCAGAAAACCAATGACTTAGAATCATCTTAAACACCCATAAAAATGCAAGACTCCGAAAAGCGTAGGACGTAATAATCTTCTATATAGAAGGACCGTATGTAACATATAATATAGGTAGTTGATTATATCTATTGTAAAGCAGACATTTTTTAGACAAGTTTGATTCCTATATGTCTTTACCACTATACCACTATATCGCTAAATCACTATATCACTATATCACTATACCACTATATCACTATACCACTATATCACTCTACCACTATACCACTATACCACTATACCACTATATCACTATACCACTATATCACTATATCACTATATCACTATATCACTATATCACTATATCACTATACCACTATACCACTATATCACTATACCACTATATCACTATATCACTATATCACTATACCACTATACCACTATATCACTATTCCACTATATCACTATATCACTATATCACTATACCACTATACCACTATATCACTATACCACTATATCACTATATCACTCTACCACTATATCACTATATCACTATATCACTATATCACTATATCACTATATCACTATATCACTATATCACTATACCACTATACCACTATACCACTATATCACTATACCACTATATCGCACTTATAAATTTTATTCAACGAATTTTTCAATACAAATTTGTGTCTTTTGTATGCATCAACATCTATTATTCACGTTTGTTAGATGGTGTATAAGAAATATTTCGTTTTCCTTGACCAAGATATGAAGGCCAGACCACAAAGTCCGGCTGTCCGTCTAATATACTTTTTTTGGACAATGGTCATAAATTAGGAATTTGATTGAGAGTCGACCCAGTTCAAACTTGTTCGGAATGACCACACACTGGCACACACACATACAAAATAGAAAAACTCTGGACAAACCGAATGTCCACTGGTCTGGCTTAAGGGTCAGATTTATAGCCCAAGATAACTGGACAGCTTGACTTCTCACCAGGGGAAAGTGGAAGTTTTTGTGAAACATTTGTATTTCATCAAGTTCTTATGTAAGTTGAACTGTACAGAAATATATGTTTCATAGGGCATCCTTTACTCGGAATATGTTCTATCTTAGGACATAGGAAAGTCTGAAAAAAATGCGAATATTGAAAAGTCTAAAACTTTATGGAGAGTATAGACAAGACTAAATGGACAGTAAAGACAAGTCTAAAACTATATAGAGAGTATAAAGAAGTCTAAAACTATATAGAGAATATAGACAAGTCTAAAACTCTATAACGGATATTGAAGTATAGGAACATTCCTAAAATGTCAAACTTTACAGTGGACAAGTGAAAAGTGTTAAACTATATTGATGTATATTTATAGTTTATTATCAAAATACTTTAAAATCAAACAAGTTCAAAGATATTTATAGTTTAAAAGTTTATTATCAAAATACTTTAAAATCAAACAAGTTCAAAGATATTTATAGTTTAAAAGTTTATTATCAAAATACTTTAAAATCAAACAAGTTCAAAGATATTTATAGTTTAAAAGTTTATTATCAAAATACTTTAAAATCAAACAAGTTCAAAGATATTTATAGTTTAAAAGTTTATTATCAAAATACTTTAAAATCAAACAAGTTCAAAGATATTTATAGTTTAAAAGTTTATTATCAAAATACTTTAAAATCAAACAAGTTCAAAGATATTTATAGTTTAAAAGTTTATTATCAAAATACTTTAAAATCAAACAAGTTCAAAGATATTTATAGTTTAAAAGTTTATTATCAAAATACTTTAAAATCAAACAAGTTCAAAGATATTTATAGTTTAAAAGTTTATTATCAAAATACTTTAAAATCAAACAAGTTCAAAGATATTTATAGTTTAAAAGTTTATTATCAAAATACTTTAAAATCAAACAAGTTCAAAGATATTTATAGTTTAAAAGTTTATTATCAAAATACTTTAAAATCAAACAAGTTCAAAGATATTTATAGTTTAAAAGTTTATTATCAAAATACTTTAAAATCAAACAAGTTCAAAGATATTTATAGTTTAAAAGTTTATTATCAAAATACTTTAAAATCAAACAAGTTCAAAGATATTTATAGTTTAAAAGTTTATTATCAAAATACTTTAAAATCAAACAAGTTCAAAGATATTTATAGTTTAAAAGTTTATTATCAAAATACTTTAAAATCAAACAAGTTCAAAGATATTTATAGTTTAAAAGTTTATTATCAAAATACTTTAAAATCAAACAAGTTCAAAGATATTTATAGTTTAAAAGTTTATTATCAAAATACTTTAAAATCAAACAAGTTCAAAGATATTTATAGTTTAAAAGTTTATTATCAAAATACTTTAAAATCAAACAAGTTCAAAGATATTTATAGTTTAAAAGTTTATTATCAAAATACTTTAAAATCAAACAAGTTCAAAGATATTTATAGTTTAAAAGTTTATTATCAAAATACTTTAAAATCAAACAAGTTCAAAGATATTTATAGTTTAAAAGTTTATTATCAAAATACTTTAAAATCAAACAAGTTCAAAGATTGTACAGAGCAAGTGTTAAGATTATTAAAATAAAATAATAAAATATAGTTCAACTTTGCGTCAAAGATATATTAAATAATGACAGTATATAGTTCTTTGAAATGTATTAGATAAATTATCATTCTAAAATGGAACTAAACAGATCAAGAAACGCACAGAATAAAGTCACACTTACTCTAAACATACATACGTAAATCTTTTCATAAGGAAAACTTCAATTTGAAGTAGTTCAGTTCATAGAAATGAACAAACAAATTTCCAAGTGTTCTATCTTGTAAGTTAATTAGCTGTCAAGTCTCTACATAAATAGGCCTACAAATATATAGATAACAACTTTACATGTCAAACTTGAGTTAACCCATAACTACCTGATCTTCAAGTTCGGAACTCTGTGTTTAGTGGCGACGTATCGGGGGACATTACACTACCACAAACTCCCCAAACACTTTATGTTTCCATTGAAATTAGGTTTAAAAAGATGTTATTACTAGTTGTTATATGTTTTAACGTTTAGTTCTTCTTTTGTGTGTATGCTTTCCTTACATAACTTTTTTGTTTGTTTTAATTTTATCTTATACATTACAGACGCTCTTTCTATAAAGAAGATTATTGAAGAAGATTTTAAAGCTTCCAAGCAGCTGAACTGTCTGGACTAATGCCAACTCTTTGTAGGTACTTTTATAATGTTGACAACAAAAATTAACAAAATCTACAACATCAAAAACAACAACAACAAAATGCCAAAAACAAAACCTAGCAAAACAACAACAATAACATTAGTAAGAAAAAAGAACAAGTAACAAAGAACACAAAGGTAAACAAAATCGAAAACAACACTTAGAGAAAACCTGAAGGCATTGGCGCCACTTTCAGTAACAGGATAAGTAGATCGTCAGTATAAGGATAAGTAGATCGTCAGTATAAGGATAAGTAGATCGTCAGTATAAGGATAAGTAGTTTGTCAGTAACAGAATACGTTGATCTTCAGACCTTGATACAAGTTGAGTAACGTGTCTATAGAAGAGGAAATCTCGTCAAACACTCTCCATTACTCGGACTGGAATGCAGCAGACGTCAAGTAGTTAACTGGAATCACCTGCAAAGGTGCCTACCTGGCTAATAGCCGAAACAAACACTCTTTGTGTAATGAAAAAACAACAACAACAACAGTCTGTCTGTTGGTTCTCTTTCAGTCTTCATTGAGCTGTCTCCCTTAAACAAAAACAAAAACTCCACAACTACTCCAATGAATGCTACCCAGAAAATAATTCCATTGCTTTCTCCCGCCAACTTATCAACTTCCAAAGGATTCTGGAAATCACATTAATTAATTCTTCTTCAGTGAGCTTACTGCTTGTCTTCTGTAGACATGTCTTCGTTTTAAAGTTGGCAAGCTGTTCTATATCTCTCCAGCTCTAACATGTCTTTGCTGTAATAATTTTGCCTACATTAAGTACATTAAGTACATTAAGTACATTAATCTATTTTTTTAATGCAACTTAAAAAATTGATAGATTTACTTGAAAGCAACATTTGTTTTCTTCAAATCCATGGAAAAAAAAATGTTAAAGAAATATTTTCAATGTAAATACTTAATTATACTTACAAATACAACGTAAAGAAGTCAATTTATTTTTTGTTTTTTTGTACTTTCCAGATATAAGACATGCATTCGGGCATGGAATGGGTTGCCTGAACAAACCAGGAAAACCATAAAAAATGCAAGACTAGACTCGGACCACGGATGAGCGTAGGACGCAATAATCTTCTCTATTGAAGGAGCGTCTGTAATGTATAAGATAATATAAGATAATCATGCATTATATCCTAATTGTTATAAATACAGTTTATTTCATTCGTGGTTAGTTACCGTCCCGAATGTCTCCGGTTCAAATCCTTGCATTTACTCATCGCAGGTTGAAACATTGAAAAATTAATTGGTTCAAAGAAAATAAGTCTGTGAATATCTTCTGCAAAACAATCTCCTCGTATGCTGAAGCATAAAACAACAAAAACAAATATTAAACCAACAACTGATAAACTGTCCTTCATTATCCCTAATGGACCTGGGCTGGTATAGACACGAATATATTTACTCTTTTGAAGACTTTGTTATTTCAAAATGTTTTGATAAACTTTCAGCATCGTCTCCATAATATCAAAAGAAGGCTCCGGTGGATCTATTACCCAGCCAAACAAAAGTGCCATGAACAACACAGAAGAATATTTTCTTTGTGGGTGGGTCAGGTACTCATACCTCGTCAGCCATTATTGTCTCACACACTCACTTATGACGCCAAGTAAAACATCCTCATCGACGTAATATGTTTTTACTTGAGGATATGGGGGGGGGGGTGAGAGGAAGGGAATGATGATATTGTTGGTGAGACAAACAGCTTAAAACGCCACCCCCACCATCCCCCACCTCCACAGCCGTTTTGATGGTCGACCATTGCGTAGTCTCGCTTTCGAAAAAAAAAATGAAAATGCGTTTAACCTAACTATAAGCTACTTAGGAGAAGGCCGTACGTTTTCGGCGAATAATATGACGTCATAAGTATAAGCAATCCAGGACAAGCAATGGATAACACAGATTTGTTTTGATTTTACATTGGGGGAGGGGGCGTAAGCATATTTTAATTTGGTAGCTACAGTTCATGAAAGATACGATTTTTGGGCTTGTAAAATTGAGAAAATATTCGCTAGTTGTTATTACTTTTTAAAAAAAAGTTTAGAACTATATTATTTGGAGAAATAGACGAAAGATATAGAATATAGAAGAGAGAGTGATGAAATGTGTATCCCAAATCAGGGTGTTAATAATCACATAACTATAGGTAAGTACTATTTGCACAATTAACTTTAAGGACTATTTGCACAACTAAATTTTAAGAAAAGTATTTTCACAACAAACTTAAAATGAAATTTTCACACAACTGTAGTATGTAATTATTCACAATTCTATAGTATACTAATATTTGGATAACTGGCTGATATCGTTGTACACTTAACTAGCATATAGAGGCAACTGCAAAATTAAAGTTTATCACTAACTGCACAATTAAAGTTTAGCACTAACTGCAAAATTAATATTTAGCACTAACTGCAGAAGTAACGTTTGGCACTAAATGCAGAATTAACGTTTGGCACTAAATGCAGAATAAACGTTTAGCACTAACTGCAAAATAAACGTTTAGCACTAACTGCAAAATTAAAGTTTAGCACTAACTGCAAAATTAAAGTTTAGCACTAACTGCAAAATTAACGTTTAGCACTAACTGCAAAATTAAAGTTTAGCACTAACTGCAAAATTAAAGTTTAGCACTAACTGTAAATTAACGTTTAGCACTAACTGCAAAATAAACGTTTAGCACTAACTGCAAAATTAAAGTTTAGCACTAACTGCAAAATTAAAGTTTAGCACTAACTGCAAAATTAACGTTTAGCACTAACTGCAAAATTAAAGTTTAGCACTAACTGCAAAATTAAAGTTTAGCACTAACTGTAAATTAACGTTTAGCACTAACTGTAAATTAACGTTTAGCACTAACTGCAAAATTAAAGTTTAGCACTAACTGCAAAATTAAAGTTTAGCACTAACTGCAAAATTAAAGTTTAGCACTAACTGCACAATTAAAGTTTATCACTCACTGCGTACCTAACATTTAGCTCACCTTACACACCTTTATTTTAGCACAAGAAGACTACAACTACAACGTCAATTAAATTTAACGATGAGAAGACGTTTTCTTGGTTGAAAGTAATGCACGAAAAATAAAGAAGAAAAAGAAAATTTTATTTTACAATGCATAATGAAGTTGAGAATCCGAAAATAAAGTATTTGATTAAGTTTAATTAATGCATTTTTTTTTAAAAGTAACAATGATATTCGTTTTAGATCATTTAGATGAAATGCTGACTTTAAAACTTTTTTGTTTTCATCAAATCGGGCCTTAAAGTGAAGACACAGTAGGATGTTAAACAGTTTAAAGGCCAATGGTAAGTGAATAAGGATGGAACAATCTATCAGTTCCATAAGCATTGTATAAGTCAAGTATAGTATCACATAACTTCGATCGATCAATAATTCTGTTTAAGAGACATCAGGTTAGAGTTTAAGATAACTGGCATGAGTTAGGGTTAGGATTACAAACCTTGTTGTTATTATTATTAATGTAATTTATAAGTAAAATATAAACAGAGAGGACAATTACGAAGTAATCATATTAAAATCATGTTTTCTTTTTAACTCCAGGATGAACTGATGAAAGAAAAAAACACTTAGATACACGTTGTTGTTGTTGGTTTTTTTTTTGTTTTTTTTTTTTTGGGGGGGGGGGGAGTTTTGAGAAATCGCTATGCACATAATGGAAATCCGATATTGTAGCAACGGGAAAAAAAAGGTTATTTCACCGGTTGAACCCGTTTGAAGCTGTAAATCAAATTGTTTTCTCGTCCTGTTGAATTCCTACCGACCCCGTGTTAAAATAATGACATGACTCGTGACCCACAACTTCTAGTGGCGGTGCTCGAATTTATCAGTGAATAACTTCCGGTGGGATACGTTGGTTAATGGAATTCTACACGACAAGAATACATGACAAGAACACACTACAAGAATACATGACAAGAATACATACAAAAATACATGACAAGAATACATGACAAGAATGCATGGCAAGAATAAATGACAAGAATACATAACAAGAATGCATGACAAGAATACATGATACGAATACATGACAAGAATACATAACAAGAATGCATGACAAGAATACATGATACGAATACATGACAAGAATACATAACCAGAGTGCATGACAAGAATGCATGACAAGAATGCATGATAAGAATACATAACAAGAGTGCATGACAAGAATGCATGACAAGAATGCATGATAAGAATACATAAGAATACATAACTAGAATACATGACAATAATACATGACAAGAATGCATGACAAGAATACATGACAATAATGCATGACAAGAATACATGACAAGAATGCATGACAAGAATACATGACAAGAATGGATGACAAGAATACATGACACGAATACAGAACAAGAATACATAACACGAATACAGAGCAAGAATACATGACAAGACTACATGACACGAATACAGAACAAGAATACATGACATAGAAGTCAGATATTTGTGTACGGATCTCACATTGTCCTATCTTTGTCTTACTTAGAACTGGCCAAGGAATATAGATCAGGCAGTTAGTTGTTAAAATTAAATGTATCTGGAAATGCGCTAATTTAAATAAAAACAAAATGGCTGACATGTTTTAAATATATTTAGATCTAGTTGTGACATTTAGTGTTGACTTATTAGATTTAATGTAAAAAAATATATATACATATATATAAACCGCTAACTGTAAACAACAAAAGACCATGAAATGGACAATTAATGTATATTCTGACAAATTCATTTTTGTTTTCATTTAAAACATCTGGTTTTCACGAAATGATTTCAATACAAGATATTGGAATTCTGAAACAGTTTATATTCTTAAATACAGTGATTAAATCCACAGAGTGACGATATTTAGAAAAAAAAATTTTTTACAAACCCTATAAAGACTGTACTATTATAATAGGCTGGTATATTTAACACTTAAATGTATTAGTAACTTTTTTGTAACAATTACATTTCAATGTAATATTAAACATGTATTATTGTTGTACCATATATGTCCATAATAAAACCTGGAATGAACAGAGTGACTATACAGGGAGAGTTCTTGTCTTTGGTTTCTAGGAATCAGGAAGATGGTGTTGTGCGTTAACAAATTCCTTTTCTCGAAATATGACCCTAGTAGGATACAATGCATTGAACAATCGTGAGAAACAGTCATACAATCATGACAAACAGTCACACAAACATGACAAACAGTCATACAATCATGACAAACAGTCACACAAACATGACAGTCACACAAACATGACAAACAGTCATACAATCATGACAAACAGTAACACAAACATGACAGTCATACAATCATGACAAACATTCATACAATCATGACAACCAGTCATACAATCATGACAAACAGTCATGCAATCATGACAAACAGTTTGCTTTTAAGACACTGAGAGATTCTAAGACAAAAGAGTCTTTTAAAAAGAGTTTAAAGACCTTTATCTTTGGCTAGTGGGTGTGTGCCTTACATACCAATACAACTGGCTAGTGGGTGTGTGCCTTACATACTAATACAACTTGCTAGAGGCTGTGTGCCTTACATACCAATACAACTGGCTAGAGGCTGTGTGCCTTAGATACCAATACAACTGGCTAGAGGCTGTGTGCCTTAGATACCAATACAACTTGCTAGAGGCTGTGTGCCTTACATACCAATACAACTGCCACTGCAATTTATTCCAAGAGCGCACTGAGCAAATAAAATGTAATAGCAAGGATACAAGCGCTAAATAAATCATCATCATTATAATATTATTATGTGTCATCATCATATGTCTCTTTCTAAAGTAACATTTTGCACATACTATAAAATAAAAATTTCAAATAAATTGTCAAAGAAAATTTAAGTTTGAGGAAGAAAAAAAACGAATTCAATTTCTTCAAATGGGCCAAAGTGGAAAATCCTTCTCATATCTTTTGAATCAAAAATGTCAGTTACTAATATTCAACTTTACGGTGTCATATTTCCCTCCCCCCCCCCCTTTTTTTTATATCTCTTTCATTTTTTTTCCATTCTATTTCTTTATTATTATTTTTACAAAATCTGGGTTAAACATTAAAAGACGAAGTGAAATATTCACGGTGGTGAAAACAAACTACAACTTCTATCTGGAGGTTTTATTTTCATTTCTTCTAAAAAAAAATTTTAAGACCATAACCTTATTCTGTATTTCAGTAGCGGATAAAAAGAATGTTTTCTGACAGTTTTTTGGGAGAAAAGGATCAATAACTCGTCTTTGACTAAGTCGTAAAATATTCCGTTACCAGCGACTATCTCCCTTTACTTCTTCCTACTTTCCATTAAAACACACTGGTCTATAAATAGCTTAACATCCACCACCACCAACCCTTATACATACACACACATACAGACACGTTCGCACGGACCATAACCCTTCATACTAGCTTAATAATAATAACACAAGCTTCTGCTAGTGATTATCTTTCCATGCTACTGCTTCAAAGCATCTAATCAAAACCTTGTGTCCGTGTACACTATACACCGTCTCCACTGTCCCGGGGATAAGTTTGTTTAACGTTATATCCGTAATAGCGTAAAAGGATGTGGGTTGATTTTTTTTTTGTGTGATATAATAAATAACGTTACACACAAAAGATTTTTTTATCTTTTCGATACCTTTTTTTTAAAAAGTCAATTTAGCCATTATATGGGTGAGCTTAAAAGATAGCCTTCGGGCTTAAAATAGACAACTCTTACCCCCCCCCTCCCCCAATCTTTTGTTCTCTCCAAGATGGCTTCTGAAATATGAGAAGATATTTGTGTTTAAAAAAAAAAAGAGGGTGTAAGGGACTTTGCTTAAGTCAATGCCTCTGTATGTCAATATGTGTGTATTTATATAAAGAGACAATACAACGATAAATATTTATACGTACATACATATATAAATATAATATTATCTTACTTGTAACGGAAGCTCCTTCTTTACAGAAAATATATTGCACCCTAAGCGTACCCGTAGTTTTAATATAGTTTCCCATTTTTGAATAAGCATTTCAAAATAATGTTAAATTGTTCTTTTTTTTTCTTCTTCTTTTCCTGAATAGTTCAGCCAACCCATTCCCTACCACCCAATGGCCGCTCGAGAAGAACGAGAACTTATATTAATTGATCTTTGCATATAGAATTGGGATTGCATTAGATGATTGAGTGCTGCTATTCCCTGATAGAAAACCACATTTCCCATTGATAGCTACCGGAAGTAAGAGGAGTCACAATTTAGTTATTGCAACGCCATTAGCTTGCAGAAAGAAAAATGCAAAACGATTGCAGGTAGTTCAAGTTTATTACACTTTGCTATTATTAGTTTGTTATGAAATGATGGTGCTGTGATGTTGGTTTGCCGAGCAAGACTTTGAATTAAGTTTGTTGGTCACAAAAAGTGGTTGTGAATGTGTTTGTAATTATATAATGGCCATAGGATAAACTAGACTTTAAGCCATGGGAAAATTTCAAGCCAAATATCATATCATATATATTATATATTGCATGGGTTTTCGCGAAACAACATTGTTTGTGACCATACACGTGTAAAATCATGCAATGAATATGTGAAAAGTATAAAACTATACTGCGGACATATATATATATATAGAGAGAGAGAAATAGATACATATATATATATATATATATATATATATATATATATATAGATAGATAGATAGATAGATAGATAGATAGATAGATAGATAGATAGATAGATAGATAGATAGATAGATAGATAGATAGATAGATAGATAGATAGATAGATAGATATAGTCTAAAACTATACATAGACGTATACTAGGTCTAAAAATTATCTTTCAATGTTTTTGGAACCAATATGAAATTTAACAGCACTTCATATGTTTTCACTTTACTGCTATCACTCACTGAAGAGCTACACTACAAAATACAATAAGAAGGAACGTCGAGAGGTCATAATTAGAGGACAAGATTGAAGGGAGTAGGGGGGGGAGGGGAGAGTAAGAGAAATGTGTAAAAGTCAGATTTGGTTGTCAATGGTAGATTCTCTTTGCTGCATTTAGCTCCACAGGGAGGGGAAATACACAGGATAGAAGAACAAAGAAACGCAAAAACAGTTTGAACAGCAAGCAAAGTAAAGAAACAATAGAAATAAAAACTTGTTTTAACAAGACTGCTTCATTTTTAATGTGTATAGGCCTATTGAAGGTTTCCTAGGCAAGAGTGCAAATTATCTCCCCTTGTCCAATTTGTTTAAAATCTCCAGTTGTCTGCCCATAGAATGCACATGTTTGTTTGCAGCTTTTTCTTATGTAATTGTTTCGTTTAAGAAAACATTCTTTCGTAACGAAGTTACATGTTGCAACTCAACAGGACGAAACATCCAACAGCATCGTAACAAAACAATAAAAGAAACAAAAACTGCATCTTTTTTTATTTCTATTGCCAAAACATCTACGCTGTTTAAAACATGGCAATTAAATAAGCAGCACGATAAGGGTTCACAAACAGTTGTTCAGGTTTAATTATATTTAAATGTGCTAAATCTCAATATATTATCAAAGACTATAATTAGATGGGCCACTTGCTCTATTTTTAGCGCTAACTATATTCTTTTTTTCTCAAATCCAATAACGCTGTCTTAATCCTACGGCTGCCTAACGGTTTCCGCTGTATACGACTTTCGATTTTGATTTTAATTTTCAATTGAGAAAATCATAGTGATTATATTAAAGGGGAGTGTACAATACAAAAGGGAATCGGGAATTCTTAAAAGAAGTCGTTCGAGTCATCAAATAGCAGAAATATTAAAGCAAGCGGTCCATCTTATTGACAAGTCTTAATTAGGCGTTACCTTTTGAACTGATGTGATCGTGAACTTCCGGTTCTTTTTTTAAATGTTTTATTATTTTAGGCATTTCCGTAAACAAAAAAGCATGTTATTGCTGGTTATTGACAGTTGATTTCAACCTCGACGGCTAGTTCTAGTCTTTTAGAATTATACAAAGGATACAATATTAGTTATGAGGAATCCGTTTTTAACATCAAAAGTGAGTAGGCGATAATTAATACTCAAGCGTTAGTCGCATGTAGCTTGTTTAGAAAATAACTTAGTCAAGAGTTGCGTTTTCTTGGTTATTAAAAAACAAAATTCGTAAATTCATAAAAAACGAAAAACAAACATTCTTTTGCAGCAATAAGTTTAATATTATAAAAAGGTGATTATTCCCTTCTGACTTTTACAATACATTGTTTTCTTTTGTAAACATCTTTTGGAAATGAAAAAAACTTTAACCCCCAACAAATGTTCGTACAACCAGCAACCCAGCACACGGACATGTTTCGAATAGAATGATCGAATTCGACCGGAAATGTTATTTCTTATGAACTTTTATGCATGCATACACGTTAAGACTTGTCAATTAAAGTCTTTGATATTATCTATACTTTTGTGACCATATTATGTTTCTCATTTTGAATTATATGTGCTTAGTTTCAGTTTCAGTTAGGCCCTCCTATATGTGCATTGTTTTCAATCAAATTCTATTTTTTGTCTCAATTTATGGTGTTTAATTATTTTTATCATAGTATTAATAGCCTTGGACTAAGTTTGTAAAGTTTTAAGATTATTAATTAGCTTTATATTTTTTAACCTAGAGGTTGCGTCCGAGTTATAAAATTTTTTGTGTTCAATGTTAAATGCGCTCTGAGCTGACAGTATAGTGGCATAAACATAGAATTATTGTGTATTATGTCTCTGTTTGCTTCATCTCTGCCAGTTTTGTCTCAATCATACGTTTCAATGTCAATCATAAGTTTCAATCTCAACCAAACGTTTCAATTTCATTCATATGTTTCAGTCTCAATCATATGTTTAAGTCTCAATCATACGTTTCAATGTCATTCATACGTTTAAATCTCAAGCATATGTTTCAATGTGAATCATACGTTTCAGTCTCAATAATGCGATTCAATGTGAATCATACGTTTAAGTCTTAATAATACATTTCAATGTGAATCATACGTTTCAATCTCAAGCATACGTTTCAATGTGAATCATACGTTCAAGTCTCAATAATACGTTTCAATGTCAATCAAACGTTTCAGTCTCAATCATACGTTTCAATATCAATCATATGTTTCAATGTCAATCATACGTTTCAGTCTAAATTGTGTTTTAAGTCTCAATAATACGTTTCAATGTCAATTATACGTTTCAGTCTCAATCATATGTTTCAATGTGAATCATACGATTAAGTTTCAATCATACGTTTCAATGTCAATCATACGTTTCAATTTCAACCATACGTTTCAATGTCAATCATATGTTTCAGTCTCAATCATATGTTTAAGTCTCAATCATACGTTTCAATGTCAATCATACGTTTCAATCTCAAGCATACGTTTCAATGTGTATCATACTTTTCAGTCTCAATAATGTGTTTCAATGTGAATCATACGTTCAAGTCTCAATAATACGTTTCAATGTCAATCATACGTTTCAGTCTCAATCATACGTTTCAATATTAATCATATGTTTCAATGTCAATCATATGTTTCAGTCTCAATCGTGTTAGAAGTCTCAATAATACGTTTCAATGTCAATCATACGTTTCAGTCTCAATCATATGTTTCAATGTCAATCATACGTTTAAGTCTCAATAATACGTTTCAATGTGAATCATACGTTTCAATCTCAAGCATACGTTTCAATCTCAAGCATATGTTTCAATGTAAATCATACGTTTAAGTCTCAATAATACGTTTCAATGTCAATCATACGTTTCAGTCTCAATCATACGTTTCAATCTCAATCATATGTTTCAATGTCAATCATACGTTTCAGTCTCAATCGTGTTTTAAGTCTCAATAATACGTTTTAATGTCAATCTTAAGTTTCAATCTTAATCATATGTTTTAATGTCAATCATACTGTTACGTCCACAATCCCCTTGTGGCCAGAGCCGTGTAGATATCGTTGATAATTCTCGTTAGTCCTACGGTAGACTTTAGTTATTATTATTTATGTTTCAGTATTACACGAACTCTCATTATGGTACTAGGCACAAACTCAGGATTTGCGTTCTAACAGTTCCTTTCCTTGACGTTGGAGTAGTAAATAAATATTATAGTATTGTAAACAACACAATAGAATAGTAACTTGACGAGGAAGCTTCAGTGTAAATGTTGTTGATAATTTAATTCAGGTGATATGTTCCAATATGTACAATAGGAAGATTATGTACAGTTAGAATAAAACAGTGCAAGCACAAGCGTCCTCAAAAGAAATTATCTCGAAACTCACTGCCTTTCAGACAAACAAATCATTAAATACTATTAAAGTAGTGCGAGGGACAAACCTATTACTAGGAGGGGTGAAAATAATGGTATCATTACAAAACTCATAATAATAATTATAGGAACTACCCTATGCAGAAATAATAAACCATTCCTAGCCACTCCGAGAATTTGAGGTCAACACGGAATACCAACATTACCTAGAATCTTTCGCCTTCGTACTAAAAGTCGAGAAAATGGAAAGTCTAAGCCCCGCCCACAAAATCGTGTGTAGGGAGAAAAAGAGGGGGGAATAAGCATTGTGTGTTCCAATACTTGGAAAACCAACAGTATATGACAATACGTTTAAGTCTCAATCATACGTTTCAATGTCAATCATACGTTTCAATCTCAATCATATGTTTCAATGTCAATCATACGTTTCAGTCTCAATCGTGTTTTAAGTCTCAATAATACGTTTCAATGTGAATCATACGTTTCAGTCTCAATCATACGTTTCAATGTCAATCATACGTTTCAGTCTCAATCATATGTTTCAACATCAAACATAACTGTCAATCTCAATAATATATTGTAATTTTAATCCTATGTATCAGTTAGTTACTTATAGTAAATCTTCAGCTAGATAGGCCTATATATATATATATATATATATATATATATATATATATATATATATATATATATATATATATATATATATATATATATATATATATATATATATATATATATATATACCTATTTGTGTCAAGAAATAAGTGTGTCAGATTGATTAGACTTTTAAAAAAAGTTAAATCATTCCTTTGTTACACATGAACAAAAATATATCCAGAAACAAATAAAATGGTCTCCAGGGAATTACATTTAAATATATCCGATGACACCAACTTCTCTACCCCCAACTCATCAACCCTTATGAAATATTACTGGTTCTATCTTCTGGGTAAAAAAATATTTCCTCGGGACATATAGGGAAAACATCCTATGATTAATAAACTGTGGACTCTTTCTCTCAAATATTGGGAGCCTAGTGTTTGGTAACATAGCTTTAGGTATTGGTTGAAAACATAGCTTTAGACTTTAGATACAGAATGTAGTAGTTATCAACATTGCCTTAGAATCAGAATGTAGTAGTTGACAACATAGTCTTAGACTCAAAATGTAGTGATTGAAAACATAGCTGTAGACCCAAAATGTAGAAGTTTACAGCATAGTTTTAAACAAAGAATGAAGTTATGATGGTTGACTCAGTAAAATTTTTGTTTTATGGTTAAAATTTCTGATATTTTAATTTCTCATTAATTCCATTATAATGTGTAATACACATAACATAAAATGGTTGGTTCAATTAGCCTACTTCAACTGTTTCTACATTCATCATTAGAAGGGATGTTTTTCTTTTAAACTATTTTGTTGGCATGGTGTAAATCTACTTAATTCTGATATACTCACATGACCCTTTCAAGTCCACACATAATTTAGATTTTCGCATGTACTCTATGACAGATATATGGCATGTCATGGGGAATGCGGGGGTGGGTGGAGGAAGGGTAGAGCATGCGGTTATCAAATAGATATAACGCACGTAGCTGTCGTAAATAATTAAAATATTAACCCAGTTGAGGCGGTACCTGGGAATATTTCCGTCTGTGGATAAAGAAATGGCAGAAGTTAATAAGCTCATTTTTTTTTTAATTCGCTTACAAATGGTGCATTAGTAAGGAAATTATATGCATTTATTGAGCTATGCTAAAAGTGTATCGGTCATTTAAAATGATTTGAGCAATATTAAGAAGGTTTCAGTCCCTCAAAACACAGCACCACACGTATGCACAAATGTCTTGCAAATTTAGAATTGACCAATAACATCAACAAGAGAACGTGTTGAGTCCAGAAATAGAAATGGATACTGTCTATGGACACATGAATAATTGAGGTGGCCAGTCCCCCATGATAGTGGCTTGTGGAATGCTTCATAATAAAAGCCAAGATAAAAATGGATGGACAGAAACGCTGTTGATTAGTGATTGCGAAAGGCGTTACATACTGCATGTACGTGAGGGATCAATCAATCAGACTTAAAGATGAGCACCACAAGGGATGTTGGGCTGTAGTGCTAAGAATAGAAACAAAAACAAGATGAGCACCCAAAGAGGGATGGCGGGTTGCAGTGGCCACGATACATGGGCCGGGATCAACCTCACAGAGGGATGGCGGGTTGCAGTGGCCACGATACATAGGCCGGAACAACCTCACAGAGGGATGGCGGGTTGCAGTGGCCACGATACATAGGCCGGGATCAACCTCACAGAGGGATGGCGGGTTGCAGTGGCCACGATACATAGGCCGGGATCAACCTCACAGAGGGACGGCGGGTTGCAATGGTTAGGATAGAAAAAAACAGGATGAATATCACTTAGGGTTATCGGGTTGTATCGGCTCAGATAGAAAGACAGTATTTAACTTTTATCCCTGTGAGTTTTTACAATGAGGGATTCCCTGAAAGTAAATGGAACACTTCTAAAAGTGCAACATGCTGAGCTATTTTTGAAAGATTTTTTTTAAAATATTGCTTATGGGGAATTCCCGAAGATCTGGTAGTCTATCACGTTACTTAGCTAGATTGGCTGATATTGAAAGCTGCATATCATTTGTTGTAGTAGTTTGTGTGTTGTTTTTCTGCATTTATAACTATTAGAGAACATTTTAAAAGTAATATTAAAATATATAGATCTCTATATAGACACTGTGACTCAAGACCTACTTTGTTTTTCAATGTGACAATTTTTTTTTTTCTTTTGTATCTTTGAATACTCTTAGTTGAAAAGAAACGATTCTCTCCCCTTCCCAAACTTGGACCAATTTATAAACTTTTTTTATTATCTTTTTTTACTATCTTTTTTTATTATCTTTTTATCTTCTAAATCCTGATAGTAATTTCTATTTTTGTTCTTGCTCTATTTTAGTACTTTAAAACTTCTAGTATTTCTCGTTTAAGTTTAGTTATTTTTGTATTTGTCTAAAAATGGTGTTCAAATGCAATCAATCAAAGTCTCATTTCCTAACCATTTTTTTTTTCAAAAAGTATTAGCTTTACAGTTCCATCTAAACTTTGCTCTCATTAGACGGGTGAGTTAACGCCTGTATGCATGGGCGTGCGTGTGTGTGAGAGTGTGTGCCCGTGCGTGTGTGTTTGTGTGAGTGTATCTGCGATCTATGTTTAAAAACCTAAAAATCAAGAATGACATTCCTTTGTAAGGATTAAGGATTAAAGCTGATCCTCAACTTGCAATTCTTCTCTCGTTTTCGTTTTTTTTTTTTTGCTCAATCATCAAAGGGACAAATAGAAAAGGTCTGCTATAAGGTTTTAGAAATATTTCATTTGAAACTGTGAGAGAGTTGCAACGGAAAACTTTGACACTTTCTGTTCTCTTGATCCAAAAAAAACAAAAAACAAGTCGTTTTTTGTGGAGCTCTAAATAAGATTTGTATCAAAGACGTCCAGAGATTACGCGAAAATTACCCAGCATGCAAGATCTTCTTATAATTATTTATTGCATTGGGACGTGAAATGTTGGTCCCACCTTTATCATGTTCATTACGGGTGAAACCAATGAAGAGATGATACATTTCTTTGATGCAATGATGGAATTGTTGACGATGAAGCTAAATTCCATTCCTAATTATGTCAAAAAAATAATTTCCGCGAATCTAAATATTAATGCCGTACTCACTTTCCCTGAGTAATAGCGCCTGCTGCGCTTGCGCTAAGTTTAGATTAAAGGGTTCATTAATTAACAAGTAATATATTGGACGTTTGTCTTTGAAGGCAAGAGTGTTGCTTGTTAATGCACAGCGCACCAGCGGCATCTTGTCTAGGTTAGGGTTAGTGTCTAGTTCTAGTGGCACCTTGCCTGGGTTAGGGTTAATGTACAATTCAGTAGTGGCATCTTTTCCTGGGTTAGGGTTAATGTACAATTCAGTAGTGGCATCTTTTCCTGGGTTAGCGTTAATGTACAATTCAGTAGCGGCATCTTGTCTGGGTTAGGGTTAGTGTCTAGTTTAAAAGTGGAATCTTGACTGGGTTTATTGTTAGTGCACAGCGCACTAATGGCATCTGGTCTGGGTTAGGGTTATTGTACAATTCAGTATTCGAATCTAGTAAATATTTATTGTTCATTGATTTCTTTTAGCTCAAATCAACAATCGCTTCTTAAACTGCAACATGTAACAAAAAAAAATGGAAATTAAAAAACAGATTTATATTTATCTACTTCTAATACATACAATAATAAAATATGTTTAACCCTTCCCGTACCGACCTACTTCTATCTATGCTGCCTTCAGTTCCGCTATATACGCGCCCGGGACTGTAAGGGTTAATATTTAGAATGAAAAAAAGAAATATAATACAATGTATTGCATACGTAAGGATGAAAAACATCCCAGTCTTGAAGTGAGGCCTTCATATAAATTCTAGATACTCATATAGTTCAGTACTTTGTCACTTTGATATTTATGAAACTATAACCAAAATTTAAAACCTTAGATCTATATGATTTGTATCCAACGTCTGCGCACATAGATGCTTATCCAGGCCTTACTGTGGAGTCTTTCTAGAATCTAATTATCTCTCAGTGTATTAAAGATTGTGTAGAATAATTACTTTTTTTGTTATATAGTGAAATTTCTCTAAATATATTAGACTCTAGATCTATAAGTCAAAGTAATTTTTTTTTCAATGTTCAAAATAAGGTAGAACTGTGTGTAAATAAGTAAAGTATCATTCGGAACAAATGTATCATAGGGCCGGTAAAGCAGCGTTCACATAGTTTCTGTGGTAACGGCATACTAGGTGATTGTGGGGCCAGCACAAAGCACAGCCTCCTTCACTTTACCCCAACACCCTCCAGTCCCGAAAAAGAAATCCTAGTTTTACCAGAATTCGACTTCGGGACCTTCGGTACGCCAGTCCAACAATCTGCCGCTCGGCCACCTTGTCCCATAGAACTGTGTGTAGCTATGTACAAACAGTTCCTAGTTATATAATATATTCAATCTTAAACTTTCCAATATAAGAGTTTTAGGCATTTTCATTCTAAGAAATAATATATCAGAATTTAAGAAACACGACACTCATTATTTTTAAAAAATTTTTTACAAACGTTTCAGTAATATTATTTATTATTTATGGGTCACTGTGACCAAGCGGCAGAGCATTCGGCTGGCGTACCAAAGGTCCTGGGTTCGAATCCTGGTAAAGGCTAAGATTTTTTTACCGGCTGGCCACAGAAACTGGTAAACGCTGCTTCATTGGCCCTATGATCAAGTTAGTCCAACGGGTACTTTGCTTACTAGGCCTATTTATTATTTTAAAATATATATCTTATTTACTTTATTTTATTGTTATAATGATATTGTTATAATCAAAAAGTTAATTACAATAATAATGTTAGTGATATATTAACGTTTCAAGTCATGTTGTAAACATTGAATTCTGTTCATAAACAACTAAGTCCACACATTGAATTCTATTCATAAACAACTAAGTCCCACACATTGAATTCTGTTCATAAACAACTAAGTCCACAGTATTGCCGATGTATAGTTCATTCAAGTGAATGATGTAAGATTCTCGTCAACATAGTGATCCTAGGGATAGGGAGGTAAATACACTGGGCCCCATGGAGAAATATAGACTATTGACTATAGACTGGTTGACCACAGGATGGTTGACCAGTGGAAGAAAATGAGCAGTCTAGACAGATGTGAGAGATAATATTAATGCAAAGCTCTCTCTTTCTATTTTTGTTTCTTTCTCTCTTTCTTTCTCTCCATTTCAATCTCATTCTCTCATACTCACTGTCTTCGTATCCTTGACTCTCACATTGTTTCTTTGTCTTTCTCTGTTTCTCTCTTTCTTTCTCTCTTTTTCTCTCTCACACCTTCTCTCTCTCTCTCCTTGGAATATGATATATTTAGAACAGGTAACACATCTTTCTTCGTCTTAGTTCAGTGGTGAATGTACTCCTAATTGATAGCTAGATATATACAGAGTGACAGTCTACGAAAAGGAACATTATTTATATAGTACTTCTCTCTATGCTAATACTGTACATTTATTATGCTCAGTGCGCTATTGGGTATACGATTCAGATATTAAAAGAGATTGACTACACTATGATTTGAAAAAAAAAAAGTGAAACTTATTGCGAGAGTATTGAACCTATAGTACAGTACATTTCGCCATTAGTTTGACGCCCAATAATAGGCGTCGGCAACCTATGGCACGCGTGCCAGACTCTGCAAATTAACTCTTCTACAATAAATTGAGTGGTAGAGCAGGGTGACTTTTAGGCGGGGGGTACGCTCAATGAATTAGAAAACCTACTTTGGCACATTATTATCATAATATAATATGCCCTATAATATAATCATGATTATTTAAAGTGCCGTAAAGTGTTAAACCTAATCTAATAGTTCACTAAACGATAGATTGATTTCATTCTATCAAGAAAACAATGAGAGAAAAAATATCTGGTAGTACCGCTAGATACCTGTTTTGAGTTCAGTCATATCTCGCTTTTTGTTGAGTTCTATCATAACTCGCTTTTTGTTGAGTGTAGTCATATCTCGCTTTTTGTTGAGTTCAGTCATATCTCGCTTTTTGTTGAGTTCTATCATAACTCGCTTTTTGTTGAGTGTAGTCATATCTCGCTTTTTGTTGAGTTCTATCATAACTCGCTTTTTGTTGAGTGTAGTCATATCTCGCTTTTTGTTGAGTTCAGTCATATCTCGCTTTTTGTTGAGTTCTATCATAACTCGCTTTTTGTTGAGTGTAGTCATATCTCGCTTTTTGTTGAGTTCTATCATAACTCGCTTTTTGTTGAGTGTAGTCATATCTCGCTTTTTGTTGAGTTCTATCATAACTCGCTTTTTGTTGAGTTCAGTCATATCTCGCTTTTTGTTGAGTGTAGTCATATCTCGCTTTTTGTTGAGTTCTATCATAACTCGCTTTTTGTTGAGTTCAGTCATATCTCGCTTTTTGTTGAGTGTAGTCATATCTCGCTTTTTGTTGAGTTCTATCATAACTCGCTTTTTGTTGAGTTCAGTCATATCTCGCTTTTTGTTGAGTGTAGTCATATCTCGCTTTTTGTTGAGTGTAGTCATATCTCGCTTTTTGTTGAGTTCTATCATATCTCGCTTTTTGTTGAGTTTAGTCATATCTCGCTTTTTGTTGAGTTTAGTCATATCTAGCTTTTTGTTGAGTGTAGTCATATCTAGCTTTTTGTTGAGTTCTATCATGTCTCGCTTTTTGTTGAGTGTAGTCATATCTCGCTTTTTGTTGAGTGTAGTCATATCTCGCTTTTTGTTGAGTTCTATCATATCTCGCTTTTTGTTGAGTTTAGTCATATCTAGCTTTTTGTTGAGTGTAGTCATATCTCGCTTTATGTTGAGTTCTATCATGTCTCGCTTTTTGTTGAGTGTAGTCATATCTCGCTTTTTGTTGAGTGTAGTCATATCTCGCTTTTTGTTGAGTTTAGTCATATCTCGCTTTTTGTTGAGTTCTATCATAACTCGCTTTTTGTTGAGTGTAGTCATATCTCGCTTTTTGTTGAGTTCTATCATAACTCGCTTTTTGTTGAGTGTAGTCATATCTCGCTTTTTGTTGAGTTCTATCATAACTCGCTTTTTGTTGAGTGTAGTCATACCTCGCTTTTTGTTGAGTTCTATCATAACTCGCTTTTTGTTGAGTTCAGTCATATCTCGCTTTTTGTTGAGTGTAGTCATATCTCGCTTTTTGTTGAGTTCTATCATAACTCGCTTTTTGTTGAGTTCAGTCATATCTCGCTTTTTGTTGAGTGTAGTCATATCTCGCTTTTTGTTGAGTGTAGTCATATCTCGCTTTTTGTTGAGTTCTATCATATCTCGCTTTTTGTTGAGTTTAGTCATATCTCGCTTTTTGTTGAGTTTAGTCATATCTAGCTTTTTGTTGAGTGTAGTCATATCAAGTTTTTTGTTGAGTTCTATCATGTCTCGCTTTTTGTTGAGTGTAGTCATATCTCGCTTTTTGTTGAGTGTAGTCATATCTCGCTTTTTGTTGAGTTCTATCATATCTCGCTTTTTGTTGAGTTTAGTCATATCTAGCTTTTTGTTGAGTGTAGTCATATCTCGCTTTATGTTGAGTTCTATCATGTCTCGCTTTTTGTTGAGTGTAGTCATATCTCGCTTTTTGTTGAGTGTAGTCATATCTCGCTTTTTGTTGAGTTTAGTCATATCTCGCTTTTTGTTGAGTGTAGTCATATCTCGCTTTTTGTTGAGTTTAGTCATATCTCGCTTTTTGTTGAGTTCTATCATATCTCGCTTTTGGTTTAGTTCAGTCATCTCTCGCTTTTTGTTGAGTGTAGTCATATCTCGCTTTTTGTTGAGTGTAGTCATATCTAGCTTTTTGTTGAGTGTAGTCATATCTAGCTTTTTGTTGAGTTCTATCATGCCTCGCTTTTTGTTGAGTGTAGTCATATCTCGCATTTTGTTGAGTGTAGTCATATCTCGCTTTTTGTTGAGTGTAGTCATATCTCGCTTTTTGTTGAGTGTAGTCATATCTCGCTTTTTGTTGAGTTCTATCATATCTCGCTTTTTGTTGAGTGTAGTCATATCTCGCTTTTTGTTGAGTGTAGTCATATCTATTTTTTTGTTGAGTGTAGTCATATCTAGCTTTTTGTTGAGTTCTATCATGTCTCGCTTTTTGTTGAGTGTAGTCATATCTCGCTTTTTGTTGAGTTCTATCATATCTCGCTTTTTGTTGAGTGTAGTCATATCTCGCTTTTTGTTGTGTGTAGTCATATCTCGCTTTTTGTTGAGTTCTATCATATCTCGCTTTTTGTTGAGTGTAGTAATATCTCGCTTTTTGATGAGTTTAGTCATATCTAGCTTTTTGTTGAGTGTAGTCATATCTAGCTTTTTGTTGAGTTCTATCATGTCTCGCTTTTTGTTGAGTGTAGTCATATCTCGCTTTTTGTTGAGTGTAGTCATATTTTGCTTTCTGTTGAGTGTAGTCATATCTCGCTTTCTGTTGAGTTTAGTCATATCTCGCTTTATGTTGAGTTCTATCATGTCTCGCTTTTTGTTGAGTGTAGTCATATCTCGCTTTTTTGTTGAGTGTAGTCATATCTCGCTTTTTGTTGAGTTTAGTCATATCTCGCTTTTAGTTGAGTTCTATCATATCTCGCTTTTTGTTTAGTTCAGTCATCTCTCGCTTTTTGTTGAGTGTAGTCATATCTCGCTTTTTGTTGAGTGTAGTCATATCTAGCTTTTTGTTGAGTGTAGTCATATCTAGCTTTTTGTTGAGTTCTATCATGTCTCGCTTTTTGTTGAGTGTAGTCATATCTCGCTTTTTGTTGAGTGTAGTCATATCTCGCTTTTTGTTGAGTGTTGTCATATCTCGCTTTTTGTTGAGTGTAGTCATATCTCGCTTTTTGTTGAGTTCTATCATATCTCGCTTTTTGTTGAGTGTAGTCATATCTCGCTTTTTGTTGAGTTTAGTCATATCTAGCTTTTTGTTGAGTGTAGTCATATCTAGCTTTTTGTTGAGTGTAGTCATATCTCGCTATTTGTTGAGTTTAGTCATATCTCGCTTTTTGTTGAGTTCTATCATATCTCGCTTTTTGTTTAGTTCAGTCATCTCTCGCTTTTTGTTGAGTGTAGTCATATCCCGCTTTTTGTTGAGTGTAGTCATATCTAGCTTTTTGTTAAGTGTAGTCATATCTAGCTTTTTGTTGAGTTCTATCATGTCTCGCTTTTTGTTGAGTGTAGTGGTATCTCGCTTTTTGTTGAGTGTAGTCATATCTCGCTTTTTGTTGAGTTTAGTCATATCTCGCTTTTTGTTGAGTGTAGTCATATCTCGCTTTTTGTTGAGTTTAGACATATCTCGCTTTTTGTTGAGTTCTATCATATCTCGCTTTTTGTTGAGTTCAGTCATCTCTCGCTTTTTGTTGAGTGTAGTCATATCTCGCTTTTTGTTGAGTGTAGTCATATCTATTTTTTTGTTGAGTGTAGTCATATCTAGCTTTTTGTTGAGTTCTATCATGTCTCGCTTTTTGTTGAGTGTAGTCATATCTCGCTTTTTGTTGAGTGTAGTCATATCTCGCTTTTTGTTGAGTGTAGTCATATCTCGCTTTTTGTTGTGTGTAGTCATATCTCGCTTTTTGTTGAGTTCTATCATATCTCGCTTTTTGTTGAGTGTAGTAATATCTCGCTTTTTGATGAGTTTAGTCATATCTAGCTTTTTGTTGAGTGTAGTCATATCTAGCTTTTTGTTGAGTTCTATCATGTCTCGCTTTTTGTTGAGTGTAGTCATATCTCGCTTTTTGTTGAGTGTAGTCATATTTTGCTTTCTGTTGAGTGTAGTCATATCTCGCTTTTTGTTGAGTTTAGTCATATCTCGCTTTATGTTGAGTTCTATCATGTCTCGCTTTTTGTTGAGTGTAGTCATATCTCGCTTTTTTGTTGAGTGTAGTCATATCTCGCTTTTTGTTGAGTTTAGTCATATCTCGCTTTTAGTTGAGTTCTATCATATCTCGCTTTTTGTTTAGTTCAGTCATCTCTCGCTTTTTGTTGAGTGTAGTCATATCTCGCTTTTTGTTGAGTGTAGTCATATCTAGCTTTTTGTTGAGTGTAGTCATATCTAGCTTTTTGTTGAGTTCTATCATGTCTCGCTTTTTGTTGAGTGTAGTCATATCTCGCTTTTTGTTGAGTGTAGTCATATCTCGCTTTTTGTTGAGTGTTGTCATATCTCGCTTTTTGTTGAGTGTAGTCATATCTCGCTTTTTGTTGAGTTCTATCATATCTCGCTTTTTGTTGAGTGTAGTCATATCTCGCTTTTTGTTGAGTTTAGTCATATCTAGCTTTTTGTTGAGTGTAGTCATATCTAGCTTTTTGTTGAGTTGTATCATGTCTCGCTTTTTGTTGAGTGTAGTCATATCTCGCTTTTTGTTGAGTGTAGTCATATCTCGCTTTCTGTTGAGTTTAGTCATATCTCGCTTTTTGTTGAGTTTAGTCATATCTCGCTTTATGTTGAGTTCTATCATGTCTCGCTTTTTGTTGAGTGTAGTCATATCTCGCTTTTTGTTGAGTGTAGTCATATCTCGCTTTTTGTTGAGTTTAGTCATATCTCGCTTTTTGTTGAGCTCTATCATATCTCGCTTTTTGTTTAGTTCAGTCATCTCTCGCTTTTTGTTGAGTGTAGTCATATCTCGCTTTTTGTTGAGTGTAGTCATATCTAGTATTTTGTTAAGTGTAGTCATATCTAGCTTTTTGTTGAGTTCTATCATGTCTCGCTTTTTGTTGAGTGTAGTCGTATCTCGCTTTTTGTTGAGTGTAGTCATATCTCGCTTTTTGTTGAGTTTAGTCATATCTCGCTTTTTGTTGAGTGTAGTCATATCTCGCTTTTTGTTAAGTTCTATCATATCTCGCTTTTTGTTGAGTGTAGTCATATCTCGCTTTTTGTTGAGTTTAGTCATATCTAGCTTTTTGTTGAGTGTAGTCATATCTAGCTTTTTGTTAAGTTCTATCATGTCTCGCTTTTTGTTGAGTGTAGTCATATCTCGCTTTTTGTTGAGTGTAGTCATATCTCGCTTTTTGTTGAGTTCTATCATATCTCGCTTTTTGTTGAGTTTAGTCATATCTAGCTTTTTGTTGAGTGTAGTCATATCTAGCTTTTTGTTGAGTGTAGTCATATCTCGCTTTTTGTTGAGTTCTATCATATCTCGCTTTTTGTTGAGTGTAGTCATATCTCGCTTTTTGTTGAGTTCTATCATGTCTCGCTTTTTGTTGAGTGTAGTCATATCTCGCTTTTTGTTGAGTGTAGTCATATCTCGCTTTTTGTTGAGTTCTATCATATCTCGCTTTTTGTTGAGTGTAGTCATATCTCGCTTTTTGTTTAGTTCAGTCATATCTCGCTTTTTGTTGAGTTTAGTCATATCTCGCTTTTTGTTGAGTTTAGTCATATCTCGCTTTTTGTTGAGTTTAGTCATATCTCGCTTTTTATTTAGTTTAGTCATATCTCGCTTTTTGTAGGGGTTCGAATTTCGACACTTTCATGTTTGTTTGTTTTTCGATTTTATTACCACTAAAATTTGTTCAGAGTTTTTTTTAAATGGTTTGGATTTCGTTGATTTTGAAGTTAGTCAAAGAGCCAGAATTTAAAAAAAATACCAAAAGGGCACGTGTACCAATTGTTGTAAGATCCTTTAGGCTGGGGATTTCCCTTCCTATCAAAATAATATCAGTGACTTTCTTTCGCCTACTCAATGTCTTCTGTTTGTTAAGAAAAGTTTTTAGAAAGATCAATTCTATGTGAAATGTTTACTAATTCCTTTTATTAGTCTTTTATATTCCTATTTTTAGAACTACTTATTGTTGTTGTTTTTTAGTCTAAACACAATATATATATATATATATATATATATTCTCAATCAATTGTGTTTTTGGTATGTTTTTTCTGAAAGTTTTAAAACAAATTAGACATCTCAATAAATGTACATTGGTTCGTATGAAAAAAAATATATTTTCAGTAGGTTCGTATTTTATCGATTTTGATTTGTTAATTTCTATTAGCTGTGATGTTGTTTTTAGACTCTTGAAATAATGTAGACTATTGCAGACGGACGGTATTGGGCGGACTTGTGAATTATCATATATCGAGGATTAGTCGAGAAATGTACGTTTTAAAATGTGTTCACTACTCGTCTTCTTCTTATCCACAGAGACTATGCTAGTTTACATTGAGTGCTTTGTGTGTTTGTGATTAATGTTGTCTAGCTATACGACCAGAACTGTGGTTTGTACAGAATGTTGAAGATTGGGAGATGTAATGAAGATTATAATATAGGAGGTTGTACTCCTGTCAAGAATCGTGCTAATGGAGGTGCATACGTCAGATACCTTCAACGCCTAGATCATGTGGCGTGTCTCCAATTCCAATTTTTGTGTACGCGCCCAAAAGCACATGTCCAACGAGGGCGCCCCGAAGGCACTGACCTTGAGTGCTAGAGAGACCATAGATGTCATGTCCCAGAATTTTTCCGCATATCGCATACTCTTACCTCCCCCACCTTCCAGAACCATACACACAACCATAGTATTCCCCACCAGACTCCAGCTACATTGCCATAAGTTTCGCTCCATGTCATGGCATGCGGGGGGCCTCAAAGGGCCACATGGCCAACCTGCTTGGCCCTCTGGTGGAATCAATAGATCACGAGTAATCGAAGCCAACTCAGTTTGGCCAGATTTCAGTCAGAGTTGTGAATAAAACCTGAAGTTTGAGAAACAACAATAACAATAAACAAAACCAAATTCCAACCTATTAATTGTACTGTTTTAGTTATCTTATCTTTTCTATTACAGATTAATTGTACTGTTAATTATCTTTTCTATTACAGATTAATTGTACTGTTAATTATTATCTTATATTTTCTATTACAGATTAATTGTACTGTTTTTATTATCTTTTCTTTTCTATTACAGAATAATTGTACTGTTAATTATCTTTTCTATTACAGATTAATTGTACTGTTAATTATTATCTTATCTTTTCTATTACAGATTAATTGTACTGTTAATTATCTTTTCTATTACAGATTAATTGTACTGTTAATTATTATCTTATCTTTTCTATTACAGATTAATTGTACTGTTAATTATTATCTTATCTTTTCTATTACAGATTAATTGTACTGTTAATTATCTTTTCTATTACATATTAATTGTACTGTTTTTATTATCTTATCTTGTCTATTACAGATTAATTGTACTGTTAATTATCTTTTTTATTACAGATTAATTGTACTGTTTTTATTATCTTATCTTGTCTATTACAGATTAATTGTACTGTTAATTATCTTTTCTATTACATATTAATTGTACTGTTTTTATTATCTTATCTTGTCTATTACAGATTAATTGTACTGTTAATTATCTTTTTTATTACAGATTAATTGTACTGTTTTTATTATCTTATCTTGTCTATTACAGATTAATTGTACTGTTAATTATCTTTTCTATTACAGATTAATTGTACTGTTTTTATCATCTTATCTTTTCTATTACAGACGCTCCTTCTATAAAGAGATAATTATTAGAGATAGTTATTTATTATGACGTAATTATATCAATATATTTTCTCGTAGTCTCTACATTTTCTAGTACGCTTCTTCTTTCGCATTCCGAAATCTTCGGGGAAAATCCATTCAAGCCCTTTCTGCACCAAAACCTATATAAGTCAGGCAGATTCGTAGTTTGGAGTTGTGGTTTATGTTTTTTGAATGGCGATAAAGACGCTACTTATAATTGACCAGTGAAGTTGAATGTTATTATTGTATACAAGTTCACGCATTGAATTCTTTTTTAAACGTTCACCGAGTGGCTTGAGTGTATTGTTGAAAAGTGAACCAGACCTTATACAGAAGACCCGAGTTTTAACAATGGCTACAACACAAAACATGTATAAACGTATGGTATACATTTAAGAAGAAGAATACAATTAAAAGAGAGAGAAAAGTGGAGACTGAATGAAATGAAGATAAAAGAGGTAGAGCCAGACAGAGTGAAAGAGACTTAGAGAGTGACTCATCCTTGAACAGTGAAGAGATAAATTGGATGAATGGAGACGGAGACCGCAGACCAGAATGTGCAATTAAGCAATAGGTGGGTTGACCATTAAGGGTGTGAGTGTGGTGGCCCCAAGGAATCTACGATAGAGAAAAAAAGAGATTAATGGTCAGGCCAGTAGGAGAGAGATGGACTTCTCGTGGGATTGAAAAAGATGGGGGGGGGGGGCAGCATGTGCGGAAGATGCAGATGTGGAAAGCTAAATCGTCAAATGATTGCCTCAGATTGGGCAACGTGCAGATCGGGCAATCAGGCTGAATGTGGAGTTATCTCTTCTTCTTTTTTTAATGCCCCCACCCCCGCCTTTTATTTTGGTTGATCTTCTCGGTTAGCTGTCTCTTTGATTTATTGATTTGGAAAATATTGAGTTTTCGGAAAAGTAAAAAAATATTTGTTGTAAAGAAAAAGTATTCAGAAGTTGGAAAAATATATTATTGATTTGTTGGATAAGTAGAAAACGGTGTTGTTGGATAAAAAAATATTGAGATTTTGGGAAAATAAAATATTGAGCTATTGGATAAGTAAATTATATTGAGTTGTAAAATAACAAAAAAAATAATGAGTTGTTGAATAAGTAGAATATTGAGTTTTTGGATAAAAAAAAATAATGAGTTGTTGGATAAGTAAAATAATGAGTTGTTGGATAAGTAAAATATTGAGTTGTTGTATACGTAGAATATTGAGTTGTTGGATAAGTAGAATATTGAGTTGTTGGATAAGAAAATTTTGAGTTGTTGGATAAGTAAAATATTGAGTTGTTGGATAAGTAAAATATTTAGTTGTTAAATAAGTAGAATATTAAAATGTTGGATAAGTAAAATATTGAGTTGTTGGATAAGTAGAATATTGAGTTGTTGGATAAGTAAAATATTGAGTTGTTGGATACGTAGAATATTGAGTTGTTGGATGAGTAAAATATTGAGTTGTTGGATAAGTAGAATATTGAGTTGTTGGATAAGTAGAATATTGAGTTGTTGGATAAGTAGAATATTGAGTTGGATAAAAACTATGTTTAGAACTGTAAACTTTTTGTTTATTATATGAAAAATAAAGTAAAAAATGTTGTTTATGTATTTCAATAATCTTTCTTAAAATTGGAAAAAAAAAGAATTTAAATGAATAAGTTATAGACATTTACTCGGTCAGAATATCCACTTCAAATATTCAATTAGTCCAACGATTTTTTTTTTTTTCGAAGTTTTTATTGTAATATTTAATACAACACAGCAGTTCTAGATATATGTGCCCTTTTGTTTTCCCTATCAATTGGCTACTTTGTGGTGTGTGTGTGTTTTTTAGGCTAATCACGTCCACATTCCTTAAATAAAATATCCCGTGATAAACTTTAATGTATAAATTATTCTAGTTGAATGCACTCCAGATACTGTATTCAAATTAAACCTGGCATAAAATCAAATGTTGTTGTATATTTTTTTAAACCATATTCAACCCTGTCTTCTCTTTCATAGAAATTTGTTGTAAATGATTCGTGTACTTTTAAAATCTAACATTGACTCTTTATGAGGTTATGATTCATACTAAAAGTCAGAAATATTTAGCAGATCAAAACTCGTAACTTTTTAGATAATAGTTTTACTTTCAGCTAATTTGCTATTTGCTGTGTATTTGTAAGCTTATAGTATGTTTTTATTATGTGTACTAAAAATCCCTATGGAGTCAATTTTGTTACTTAACTTACTTTTTACTTTACGTTTACTAATGTAAAAAAAAATAACATCAGTAATATTTTAAAACCACTTTTAAGCAAGTGTACACAAGTTTCTTTTGGCCATGGCCACACAGCGATCGGCAGTCTTCGCTTTCCCACGATTAATATCATGTAGACCAGTGTAAAAAAACAAACAAACAACACAGTCCTTTTACACCCGACAACTTATAAATTGCAGCCACCGCTCTGACACTGAACCCAAACTTTAAAAAAAATATACAAAATTCAAGCATGTCAAGTAAAAAAAAAAAGACGAAGCATACTAATACTAGTACACCCAAGATTGAACATTGCAAAGAACAAACATACTCAATTTCGGCACATAATAATAGTAATGGTAAAAAAGAAAACTGAACACTTTTTTTTATACCAATGAGACGGGAAAAAAATCCAATACATTTAACTTCAAAGGTTGTTTTTTTCATATACTAATGTAAGGGAATAAAACACTAACATTTTCCAAGCTTTGGTGCTGACGTGAATGTTGAAGGCGACTTTAACGTTTTCTCCAAGAAGTCGTAAAATTCATAAAATGACTTTAGAGAGTTGCATTATGGTCTCGATTTTATACTGCAAGAAAATGTTGAAAAACGTGAAAGCAAAAATTTGGAGAACAAACAGTCTGTCTCTAAACGAAATCGCTTCTGGTTTTGAGTTTGTGTCGTTAGGTAAAACATCTAATGGGTGGTGTGACGTAGAGTGAAAATGTAGTGACTTATATGACGTAAAATGAAAATAGTATAGAATTTAAATGACGTAGTAGTGAAACATCTAACAAGAATTGTGACGTAGAGTGAAACCTTGTAATTTAGCAAGTTATATGTTGTTGTTTTTTAGATACAATTATAAATCAGTTTGAACCCATATTAAACGATATATCTATCTTTTCCCCGGATAGGTTGCTGGTATCTTTGAATATACCCAACTCTGATTAATATGAGAGATAACTTGAGGTAAA
The DNA here is from genome assembly GCA_949126835.1 of Anisus vortex. Taxonomy (NCBI): domain Eukaryota; kingdom Metazoa; phylum Mollusca; class Gastropoda; family Planorbidae; genus Anisus; species Anisus vortex. Next base: position 39,458,187 of record OX421493.1, read on the forward strand.
AAAAAGTATCAGCTGCAGGACATTGTGCTGGCCACACAATCATGATGCAAGCCGTGCCCATGGAATCTCGTAAACGCCTTTTTCGCGAGCCTTATTGATCAAAATAGCCTAAAAGTGATAAGCTCACTCTCTCACTCCGAACATTGGCCCCTTTGCAGAAGAAAACAGTTGTTTTCAGTCTATTGCGGGCCAATTGCGGCAGTTATTGGGCTTGTCTAATAAAGCGACTCTTTTAAGTTGGATGTTTTTTATTTCCCCTCTGCCATGCTTGATTTGACCATCGCAAGGATGTAAGTCCTTGTAACATGCATTATCATCATTTGTTGAAATGAATTCCGACGTTTGATAAAAAAACAGCATGTGGTTAAGCGGCTGTTTTTTGATGGTGCTGTGTGGCTGCTGTTGTCTAATGAAGAGGAAGCACTCTCGCCGCAGGTAGAAGCACTAGCCTGAGGCAGGTGACAATACCTGAACAAGTACAGGTAATTTAGCACAGCCCTAGGGTAAAGTGAAGGGGAGAGCATCGGCTAGAGAAGGGTTGTTTTGCTGTTAGTAATAACACTATTTGTACCGACGAAACGTTTCAGTTTGTGACCTGCAGTTAAGTTTAGGAAAGTATCTTCTGTAGATAATTAGTTAACAGTATTCACTACCGATGAATAGAGGCTTAGATATATAAAAAAAAAACATGGGTTCTAATAACCTAGAACTTAGACTGCCCTTATTATTATATTTACTTTCAAATTATGGCCTACGCACAGATGCTAGCTAATAGTGAGTGAATAAGGAATGATAACTATTTTACCAATAATATAAAGTTATAGTAAATAGTTTTTAACGTATGGACTGTCAGTTAATAAAAGATTAATTAGAACGTGTTTGTGCACACACACACCCACAAACACACCCAAATCCACTATCACCACTATAACTCCAATAATAGAGTGCTACAGCCTATGTAAAGATATCATTGGATGTTCTTTCAAACGCATCCGTTACAAAAAAAATTAACAATGGCTTACTATGGGAGTGCGTGAACAGCTAAAAACGAGTCTATCAGATCATTAGTTGATCTTCCTAACGAATGTTTACCAATTAACAAAGATGGTCAAACGAAAAATATGTCATTCTGACATGAGTAGGAAAGAACGACCCCGGGGTGGGGGGGGGGGGCATAGAAGACTCAGTAAATACAAATATAAGACTGTCGGGGTTACGAAATAAACAGAAGCGATACATCATGGGATCATTGTGTAACTCTTTAAAATACTGGTCTCTTTAGGTGTGTACCGGTAGCGGGCACCGTTAGTGGTGTACCGGTAGCGGGTACCTTTAGGTGTGTATCGGTAGCGGGCACCGTTAGTGGTGTACCGGTAGCGGGTACCTTTTAGGTGTGTACCGGTAGCGCGTACCGTTAGAGGTGTATCGATGGCGGGTAACGTTAGGGGTGTACCGGTAGCGGGTACCGTTAAGGGTGTACCGGTAGCGCGGCGTATGGTGCACTTAGCATTGTCACCATTCGTGTACCTCTGTTTAAGCCGTGTATAAGAAGAATTATAAATTTCCATGCGTAATATAAGAAGCAGAAATGTCCAGGCTGCATGACAATTCATGAGTCAGAAGTTAGGGAGAACGCTAGCGTGTAAACATTCTATAACTATCCCTTCATTATACATTGCCTATTATGTAAATTATCGTTACTATAGCAGCATCCATGTCAAGCGTCGCCAGTGTCACAGTAATGTGCTACATATTGTACAGAGTTCGTGGCAGTATTATATAACCATTGTTAATCCCCTACTCTACCGCCACCAAATCGTATTGCTTTATATAAAAGATTCGGCTGAGAATAAGCCTGTACATAAAATCCCATCAGTGCCAATGCTTATAAAAATAGGGTTTAAGAGCTCACCCTGCTGTTATACAAGGGTATCCATATCTTTACATCTAACGAACAAATGTATGTTTTCTACAAAAATCAAATCTATAGAGTTCCTTTTAATAAAACCATTTAATTCAGGTGTAATTGTTACGTAAATCGTATCTCTTATGTTGCAAACAAAAATATTAGCTCTATTTGGCCCTTCTCTTACATGTTGAAAGTATTATGATACCCAAGTTTTAAATTATATTAAGATAAGAAAAGATTACTTTATTGATCCAAAAAAATGGAAGTTTGACTTGATTACATAAATTCCGTCTTTCAGCATATTTAAAACAATATTAAAGACCTTTTTGTACTCAAGCAGAATAGACATTCACGCACACTATCATACCATTTATCTTACAAGAAAAAGTATCATTAAGGAGTCAGCTATGGTATTTTCTGGCTGACTGATGATTAAGTTGTTAATTTTCTTTCTTTTTTTTTTTCAGTCAACCCATTTAATGCATGCATGTCTCTCGGGAAGTATCTTTATCCATATGTCTTTGTGAATATTGTAATAGATTATTGTGATGTAATTCAAAGATAACATTGAAATTATATACTTATTGTCTTTATACTGCTTAGCGTTTTAACAATTATTTCTCAAGGGTATCTTAATTTAGTCATTTATTTATTGGCGTCACAAGTGTTGTGTTTGAATCAAGGAACTAAATACACTGTTAAAATACGTCCACAGCAAGCTTAATTTAAAACGTTTAGTATGCCTACATTATGAATAGATATTTCACGCATTCTTAAACAGTTACAAGTAAATCGATGGCAGTAATAAATACCAATACAAACACACACAATAACGTAAAGTCTATATATTGTAACGCGAAACTATATGGGACCATTAGCGTACACACTTTGAGAGATCAACTTTGCTTTTTACTAATACATACAGGCTAAATCTGTCAAGTAAATGAATAGACTGACCTTTTGATGACCACAAAGATACAAGACGCTGACCGCAGCTCCAAATATGTCCAAAGAAAAAAATAAAAATAACTTTTTTTATAATGGCGATAATCGTAAATCACTGTCCAGTATCAGATTAAAACAATCTGGCCACTGGCCACCCTTTATTGACAAACCAAAGAGTCTCTTAATCTCCAGTAGTCTGTGTGTGAGTGAGTGTGTGTGCGTCTATGTAGTTCGCTGTGCTCCCACGATGTTCATTTCTATGTCTGCTCACCCGTGGAACGGCGCGCGAGGGGAGGGAATGCTCACAGTGCAAGATAAAGTCACGAGTAATCTCTCCTGGTGTCTGGCCCGCTGATTGGTTGTCTACCTTCCTTGCCCTCGCAATACCGTCGCAATAGCCCCCAAGTAATTCCAGGGGACCAAAAGCTATTGGACCTATTCTTCATCAGTTGAATTGCCCTGCAAACGGTGACCCTAGGAAAACTCATTTTAATTGTTTCTACTCATCAATACAATTTTATTTATTAAAGAAGGACTTAGTTAATTGGAATCTTTACCTCAATCAATCTAGGAATGTTTCAGAAAATAGTTTAATGATTTCATTCTTGTTTGCCCTTTCTATTCTAAAATAATTTGTTAGTTTATCTGCAATCTCATAGAATATTTTGAATATGCCGCCAATTAAAAGGTCATCTTATACAGGCCGTTAGTAATAATTCGCTAATGTGCAATTTAAAGGAGAAAAAAACAACGTTTAGATATCTCGTAAATAGTAACATATAATAGTAGGCCTATATTTATCAGACACCTATTTCTTTGTAGTATAAAAAAATAACATTTGAAACTATGTATAGTGCAAAGGTCAATTGTTCCAGTTGAAATGAAAACAACTGTTATAGCTTAAAAGTAAAGTATCCCGTCGGACCAAATTGATCCATTGGGCCGGTGAAGCAGCGTTCACTAGTTTCTGTGGCCAGCACAATGCCCAGCCGCCTTTACTTTACCCCAATTAAACCCAGGAACGAATCAGAGCTCGGGAACTAATTCTAGCCTTCACCAGGATTCAAACCCAGGACCTTCAGTACACAAGCCGAACGCGCTGCCGCTCGGCCAACGAGCCTCGAGATAGATTAAGCCAAATGATATTTTCTTAGATTATTACCTTAGACTCTAGTTAGCGATCTTTTGTAAAACAATTTCTATGCATATTATTTCTCAAATCATAGCTTTCAAAACTTTCATAGATTTGAAATAGACTTGCTCTAACACGTTAACACGAGATAGATTGGCCTGAAGTTTGTTTCTATTGTAAACAACATTTAGATACATTATAGTAACGTAACCTGATAACTAAAATAGTACACATTTATAGCAATTTATAACAATTACAGACAACTCACAAATTGACACAAAAAAGGAAGGCACAAACAAACACACACTCTTACATTCACACACGCACAGAAGACTTTCACATTCACATATACATTTAAAATGTGTCCAAGAGAATTATTAACGCCTTGCTAAACTGCATTGGCATGGGCATATTACAAAAATAATATCTTGTTTGCATATCTGTTACGATAATCTGAACAAGTGTTGACATGTGGCTGTATGGATCTTGACTCATTAGAAATATATCCAGTTAACCTTAGTATTAGATAGTTGTATAGAAACAGTTATGTATTGTCAGCATTGTTTTGTGGGTATAGCAGGGGGGTCTCAAACGCGCGGCCCGCGGGCACCATGTGACCCACCAAGTGGATTTGTTGTCGTCCGCCAGTAAGCTTACAAAAAATGTACTATTCCTGAAATTCAGACAGCTTGTACTGTTACACATCAAATTTTATTGTTCATTTTATATACGTTACATACCTATTATTAGTGATAAGTAGTAAAATGAGTTAAGATGTATGAAGTGTTTATTGTTTACTAGGGTCGGGTTGTTGGATGGGGGAGCTGGGGGGTGCAACCCTTGACATATCCTTTAACTGATAAAATGGCACATGCCTTCATCCGAATTTGAAACCCCTGGTGTATAGCGTGTAGATTAGTAAAAGTTTCTCTATTGTATTTGAGATTGTCTTGCTAGTTCATGAAGAATCGTTTATTTACATTTGATTTTGACGCAGAGACTGTTTGTGTTATTTGATATATTTATTATGACGTAATACACAATTATGCTTTCTTGTTGTTTCTACGAGTTTCTAGTAATCTTTTCATTTGCATTCGGAAAGCTTCGGGAAAATCCATTTCTAGTGTTTCTGTACCAAAATCTATATAAGAACGTATTCGTGTGGTTTGTGTTGTTGTTAATTTCTGCTTAGCTACCAGTGAACGTTAATATTGTACATAGGTTCAAGCACTAATTTCTTCTTTCAAGATTCAGCGAGTGGTTTCAGTTATTATTATCGTAACAAAGAGCCTAAACAGACAAACAGAATACCCGTGGAGATGTAACAACATTGCTTCACGTATAAACGAGTACTGTGCCGATAGATACATTGTTATCAGGCGATGCGTTGATACGCTCTTTAGGTTTTTCACCTTTATAAATAAATCATTTCATTATATTGCCAACCCATGGCCAGCTAGTCAGCTATTAGCTCAATGGTAATAACCTACAGTGGAAACCTTATATATTTGTTTATAATACCATCAATAAATAAATTATAGTCATAAAGGTCATGGAAATAAAGTTGGCCGTTGATCTAAGACCTACGATGTATTTTGGTTGGCCATGTATGGTTCAGCGACACAAAGTGTTGGGATTGGTATGTAATTCTATTTGTTAACGAATTGTTAAACATTTTTCTTTACACAATGGTTAGAATGACTTTTGCAGATTTAACTGACTTAAAAACAAAAACATGTCAAAGAAATTATGGTCAGATGTTTACAATTGATTTACAGTTGAGACGGTGGGGGGGGGGGGGGGGGTGGTGGAATGGGGCCGAGTTCTGGTAGAGAAGGTTAGGCAGGTAGAAGTGATAGAGAGGGTGTGGTTGAGTAATGGTTGGGATAGGACTGAGAGAAAATGAAAAGACAAATTTGAATGAAAAAAAGATTTACGGAAATAATATTTAAAAAAAAACGAACTAACGGAATGGAATGAGAGAAAGACGAGGATAGAAAGAAAGATTTAAAAAAAAAGAAAGAGTAGATTGTGGAGGATTAAAACAGTTTAACATATAAAAAGTTGTTGGAAAACCGGAAACCTGCATTGGGAGAAGGAATATGATTGCGTAATGAGTTGAGGGATTTGTACAGAGAATGCAGATCGAAGGCTTAGATCTATGTTTAAAAACTAATCTTTAAAAAAAACTGATTGAGTGTGTTGAAGATGTTGAACTTGTATAATGTTGGACTACAAGATGGTGGATGTTGTAGTAGGTCTCGCTCAGAGTAGGTGAAACTGTTGTCCTCAATTTTAGTTCACTTTTACATGATAGATAGACACAGAGGTAGCCTAGATAGATGATCGATCGATAGATAGTTAGACGGATAGGTAGAGACATATAAACACACGGGGTAGATCGATAACTAGATAGATAGGTAGATAGATAGATAGATAAAAGGCTGATAGATAAATACATCAATATATATATATATAGATGATAGTTACATAGATGATACATAGATAGATAGACAGGTAGATAGACAGAAAGCTGATAGATAAATACATCAATATGTAGATAGATAGATGATAGATAAATCATCGGTAGATAGATGCATAGATGATAGATACATATATACATAGATAGATGATAGATTAATAGACGATAGAAAGTCGAATGAAAGAAATATAGATAGATAATATTATATAGATATATATAGAAGCATACAAAGATAGATAGAAATACAGAGAGATATTTTGATAGATATGTAAGTAAATAGATTGTTGTGAGGTAGATAAACAGATAGATAGTTATATATATATAGATAGATAGATAGATAGATAGATAGAGGGATACATAGATAGATAGATAGATAGATAGATAGATAGATAGATAGATAGATAGAGGGATACATAGATAGATAGATAGATAGATAGATAGATAGATAGATAGATAGATAGATAGATAGACGTAAGATAGACGGATTGATTGATGGACGCAAAGATAGATAAAGGATACATAGATAACTAGACGATATTAAATAGATACTGTGAAACTAGACAGCTTCCATGAGACTTTAAATACCATCTTATTTGATGCGATTACTTAGCAGGACTTATATAGCTAATACTCTGGATTACATCAGAAAGACTCCCTTTCCAGCATGCTGTGGCTAATAAAAAAAGCTGGCCACGTAGATCTCCACACCACAGAAATACAATCACAGAGACAGGAGGAGAGAAATGCTGTCTACTTGAAAGCCCAGGATTCAGCGCTCTTTACTCTCTATAACTGAATTATGGGACACTGGAGAACGTCGTGCGGCCCTGGGTACACAGAGGCGAGCCCCCTTGGAACCGCACCATTGGTTGGATGTGGGTCACGTGGACGATTCCCTTGTTTCAACAAGTCGACATGGCCGCAAGATTTCATCCCTCGCGCGAAAATTGAATTTTTTTTTTTTATTTGGAAGAAATATGTTTAATTTACAACTTTCTCTGAATTGCACCGGCTGAATTCTAGACGTGTGGGTAGAATCAGGTTTATCAGTCAAGTCAAGTCTATATGAGAATAATATATAATTAGTTATATCAGTTATATCAATTTAATTCCTAGTAAAAATGTATTTGATACTATTAGTACAGTTTTTTTTCAGTATGTGTCTATTCGTACTCGTTTTTTTTTTAGTTCTCCTACGCTTATATATAAATTATTGAATCAATTCTAGATTTCAAACATCAGCTTACTCTAGCTTCCATTACTTCAATCTATAATTAAACAAACCCTAAGACCAATTTTTTTTTTTAATAAACCATTTATATCCATTTTTATGCATTAGCTTTCCAAAGATGCTGCCTACTGCTACTCACAAATGAAGAAACCCACTTAAAAACTAAATTGATACAAATTGATCTATAAATACTTTAAAACGAGGGTATTCAATATATTTTATATTAAAAGGTTTTAAAAGTGCGTTCAATAAGGATTAAAAAATGCGCGTCATAAACTAATTGTTGCTATATTGTGTTGACATGGATTTAACGTCTTTGTGCCAACTTTCTACTCATTTGCAAGGTGAATAGTGGGTCAATTAATTAGACTTTCAATAAGAATGTCGTGTACAAAGAAAGTTGGTCGTCTGAAAGTTTATCGAACTTAATTTAAAGGATAGCCTATGTAAATGTGAACAAAATAAAACCCAGAAACTATAGTGCTCCTAAACTAATATACAAAACCTAAGAATTATCTTGTATTAGTAATTAAATAATGTATTGATCTACGCGTAGACATAGGGTCTGGTGTTTTGTTCGGGCCTCTTGAAACTTTCTCTATTTCATTGATGGATAAAATAATCTTTTAAAGCTTAATGAAATAATGTATATGATTTTTTTAATGAAATGTCTAGATTTTCTTTACGGCATTTGAATAGCATAGCTATAAGGAATTATGAATTAGTTTGTGTGTTAATAATAATGGGCCGTATTGCTGCTGAGAGTTAACACCCTTGCCCCTTATACAAGTCAATCTTTTATGACTGACTTGTAAATTACAATTCAATCATAAAATATTGACTTGTATAAGGGGCAAGGGTGTTAACTCTCAGCAGCAATACGGCCCATTACTGGATCGCTAGCATAAATCAGTTTATAACTCTTGCTTGTATGTTATAAAATATTATAATTAGTTAATACACACCTTTGATCCCACAGTATTCGCAAACAAATTGCCCTTATAATGTTTGGACTTTTTCCTCGGGTATAACGGGGTCTCCAATATATAATGAAGAAGAAGAATAAAGTCATAATACAAATATCTTTACTATAGATATTATCATATTATCCTAGCTATTTAAGTGCATGTTTGATTTACGATATACATCGCACACTTTGAGAACTTGAGATTCAATTTTCTTTAGATTTTCAGTTTTTTTTCTTTGTTCGTAGTTTTGTTCTGTTTATTTGGGGGTCAAAGGGTTTTTCTATTTTCTTCTGGTTCCACAAATATTTCGAGAATATATTTCTTGTTCAAGGAGCTCTTGCTTAATCTGGATGCATGTATTATTATGACGCTGCAGTTTAATCACTAGGGAAATCCAGATTTTTTTGTTCAAACATATAGGAAGATTTTTTAAAAAAAAGCAAAGAACATTTTTTTTGTCGTATAAAAGAAAGAAAAAGATGAACAGAAATTGCAAATTTGACAATTTGAATGCCAATGTACTGAGGAACAAATCTGGGGGCTTTCTCTAGGGGGAGGTAATGGCTCCAGGAAATAGTTCCTAACTTTCTTGTTAAGATAGCCCAGTAAGGTTGCTCTTGGAGATGAACTCAAAGAACGCTAAAAAAATGTTTTAACTAGTTCGTTATTAGAGGTGTCCTTAGTGAACTGGTACACTGACACACACACATACACACATATATATATATATATATATATATGTGTGTGTGTGTGTGTATTATCTTAGCGTATATATAAAATATATTATGTTATTATCTAAATGTACATTATTTACATGCTATTTAACATTACTGTTTTCTGTGTGTATGTGTGTGTCTATTTGTGTACGTGTGAGATTGTGACTATAGGTGTCTATGTATGTACTAATTAGTTGACTGTTACTTTGTTTAGCATTTAAAATTCGTTTCTACGAAAATATAATTATGTCGTTGGTTCTACTGAAGAGTACTTTTTTAGCAAACCACCACGCGCTATGTTAAAAATAGATATATAGATAAATCTGCAATGTGGAATCTGCAAAGAATAAAGATTATCTGAAATATTATAACAAAAGAGGCATGTGAGACCTTAATCGTAGGCCTGGTAATCTCTCATCTAGACTACGCGAACTGTCTATACAGTGGACTGTTGGATTGTGATTTGAAAAAACTACAAAGGGTCCAAAACATGGCTGCAAACATTGTTCTGAACAATGAAGACAACTCAACAATCTGTCAAAAAAAAACTGCACTGGCTACCTATAACACTTTGGATAAAATTCAAAGTTTTGACAATACTCTATAAAAGCCTTCATGGTCAAGCTCCCCAGTACATGCGATCCATGGTTGAGCTGCACACACCGGGGAGGGGAGGACTGCGTTCGGACGGAATGCATCTGCGGCTCAAGGTGCCAGGCGTAGAAAGAGAAACATTTGCAGCTCGCTCCTACAGCGTCGTAGCACCTCTGTGGTGGAATGAACGTCCGAACACAATTAAACAAGCCGACATATAGACATTTTTAAAACAAAATTAAAAACACACTTTTTCGATTTATTTTAATAACAGATGGTAAATGTAAAGCGCATTCGAAGACTATGTTATGAATAGCGCTATATTAATATTTGCAATTTTTAGATATCATTTTCCTTGTTTCTTTTTCTATTTTTTTTCTTTTTTCTTTATGCCTAAATATTCATCTAAAACGTTAGAAGTTTTGTTGAAATAAATAAAGATATACATCAAAATGTAAAGAAATGATTGTAATTTAAATCTGGAATACACTTGTAGAAATGTCAGTTAGGTGATGTCTTATTCGGATGTCAAGTATATCACTACGTTGTCTAGTACGTTAAATCAAACTACAGTGTCTAGTACCTTACATGAAACTACGCTGTCTAAGATAAGAATGGGCATTTCTTATAGCGCTTCTATCCATGCTATTAAATTAGCATGCTCAGTGCACTCTTGTTGTGAATTGCAGTGGCAGATATATTAGCCAAAGAGAAAGGTCTTTAAATTCTTTTTAAAGATTCTCTTGTCCCAGATTCTCTCAGTATCTGAGATAAACACGTCACATCAAACTACGTTGTCTAGTACGTCACACCAAACGACGTTGTCTATTACGTCACATGAAACTACGTTGTCTAGCATCTCTCCAGCTGCGGATTCCCCCCAAATCATTACTATGGTGGCTAGCTCGTATTCCTGCACTGACACCCGGCAGCACAAATTCCAGACTATAGGCCTGGACATCCACGCACCAGGTGTGACGGGTGCTGCGCACATTGCTTCCTCACCACTGAGTCTCGGGGGCCTCTCGGCAGTGAAATGAAATCTCGGGCGCGAAACAGGAGCTGTCGCACATGCGTTAGCCCACAGGTGTACTCTTAACGGGAGCGTATCGGTGGTTTACACACTTCACCAGCATTGAGGGTCATGGGTACAGAAGTGTTAATTTTATACCAGTCTGAACTAAAAATGCGCAATATCTACTTTTTGGGGTCTCATTCACTGTAACTTCTCCCTAACTAACATTAATTTTACTGCTAATTTTCTATTCCTATTTATACCCACAGAAGGACAATATCAATTACAGCTTTTAAACAAGTATAAATATAATGTTTAGAAACACGATATTTGTACATACGAATAAGCGTAGAACGTAAGAAATCTGATTTACCAAAGACAAATTATAAGTAAAATAAGATTAGACATTTATAAGCCCCTATATAAGTTAACAGTCTTTCTCTATCTGCAGACTGAAATTGCTTACTTGCTTAGTTCCTTAGGTTCCTTGTGGAACAAAGGGCCTCCGCAACAGCTCTCCACTTGATTCTGGGCGGCCTTTTTAAGTTCACCCCATGAA